>CM031627.1:47031164-47053664 GCA_018398815.1 Conus ventricosus
GTGTGTGTGTGTGTGTGTGTGTGTGTTGTGGTGTGGTGTGTTTGTTGTTGTGTGTGTGGTGTGTGTGTTGGTGTGTGAAATGTGGTAAAATCAGGAAATAATACAGAACATTATTATACGCCGGTTATAAATACAATCACGTTTCTGTTTATGTTTTTTTTTTTTTTTTTTTTTTTTTTGGCATTGATAGAGCTTTCTCAAACTCAAGTCAATTCTGAGTTTCAAAATGGGTGACTGAGGGCGCAAAATGAAGAAAGGATTTCGAAAGAGGGGGGCTAGTTTCCGTCAAGGACACAGACAGAGCACAGAACAAAACAAAATTCATTTCGACCTCTTGGGTCTTCTTCAGTTGAAAACAAATAGCATTTAGGACAGTGAAAACGAAAACGAGAAACAACTTCTCTTCTCATGTTCGCCTCACTATCAAAATAGCTGCTGGACGGAAATGGGGCCACCAAGGAGGTGATCATGATCCCTAAGTGGCCTCGTTTCCGTCTGGAGGCCAAACTAGAGGTGCATGATTTTCATTATTCCGTCTCGAGAAAAGTTGCATACATTTTCGAAATATATCCCAACTAAATATAGATAAATTTCGCGTGTTTGCGTCTCTTGCGTCTTCTGCATTCGTGGTTGGATAATGTATATGTTTCAGTGACTTGCATGCTTAGGTAGTGCCATATGCCACATAGTTCCTCCCAAGTTGGACAGGCTGTGGCCATCTGTCCATCAGGTCCATCTAGCCAGCTGGTGTGTCCCACACTGTATGCGTTACACGTGCTTCACAGCCTGAGTGGCAAAAGCTGGAAAAAAGATAAATCTTTTTAGAGCCATTGAGGGTGATTTCTTTCATATGTAAATAGTCAAGTTGCCCATCTCTATTTGAATTAGAAGAAGGCTGTTAGTTAGGACAATGACCCAAAGTTCCATAGACAAGATGAACTTGTCTATGACGATTATCGTGTGAAGGCTGTAATGCGATAGTAGCTAAGATTTACTTTTCTTTCTTTACTTGGTTGCTTTTCGGTATTATGCTATCTGTGTTCTATTTCTAATAAATATTCGATTTCGGAAAAGAAATCTCTCAGGTGTGGGTGCAGTGGAGTAGAAATCTCTCTCTCTCTCTCTCTCTTCTCTCTTCTCTCTCTCTCTCTCTCTCTCTCTCTCTCTCTCTCCTCTGCCTCGCACACACACACACACACCACACACACACACACACACACACACCACACACACACACACACACACACACACACACACATGCCACACACACACACACACACACACACACACACACACACCACACACACACACCACACACCCACACACCACACACTTCGTCTCTCTCTCTCTCTCTCTCTCTCTCTCTCTCTCTCTCTCTCCTCTCTCTCTCTCCTCTCTCTCTCTCTCTCTCTCTCTGTCGTTGTTGTTCTTGTTTCACTTCAGTACGAAGATATCGAGAGACAAACCTAGGCCCAATCTTCCTTCAGCCAGTGATACCAAGAGGCAGACATGACTGAGCTAGGAGGGGTGTGGGGAAACGGGGATTCTCAAAGGGGTAAGTCTGGAAAAAAAACACCCTGGTAATACTCATCCTTTGACGTCATCCAGTTCGAACCACCATTCAGCATGAGCATAGCTACCATCAAATCTTCCAGTGAATAGACGAATGCCAGACATAAAAAAAGCACACGAAGCAGGTCCATGATTAGCGCGAGAACTACGTATTTCTTGAAGCTGAAGTGTGGACTTTGCAGGAGGGACTTGATTCACTTTACCAAAACCACGATCTAAACAAAGCAATGTCTTATGTGCAAAGCTATAAGCATGTGATACCAGAATTGACGATTTGAAGGGCCACTTCAAATGGAATAACGTAAATTAAACACTTCTAACAATTATCGAGGTATTTTTATCTCTGACATCTCAGCAAAATCTTTGGCACGGTGATTGGTTATAGATTACAGGGATGGGTAACAGAAATAACGATACTAGGAATATTAAGCTGGGTTTAAACGCTAGTACCCATCGGTTGATCATATGTTTACTCTGATGGCATTTAAGCAAAACTATCTTCTTTGAGTCATAGATACAAGAGGTGTATTTTTTAATTGATTTTGAAAAAAAAGCCTTTGATTCCAAGGCCTAATCTGTTAACAACGGCATTAGGTGGGACGCTATTTAAGTGCATAATGTGTCTGTATAGAAACGTTAAATCTAATATCGGATGTAGCAAAATAGATAGGGTTTCATTCAGTGCGCCAGTGGTGTGCAACACCGGTATTGTATGTTGCAACACGTTTTCTTTATCTGTTAATGAATCAGCGCCAGAAATTGTTTTATGCCCGCTGTATATGTATATACATAACTGGACTTTTTCCCTTTGCATTGAGAGTTATATGTCCATTCAATACACATGCTACATCAACAATACACATATTATTCAATATACTTACATACAATGTTTAACTAGAGCTGTCAAAATCATACAAAAGTGTAATAATTCATATCTTGCAAATTTGAACTTATTACTCTATACCAATCATTAATAAATGAAATATTGAAAGCTGCAATGATATATACCAATTACAAAATATAAACAGAGTCTACAAAAAGAAAAGAAAAAACAACAACAAACAAACAAACAAGGGAGGGAACCAGTAGCCCCACATCACATCCCTGAAAGGGTGGGTGCATGGTGCCTGGGGCAGGATGGGAAATGGGGAGTAAAAAGGAAATAATTGAACAGAAGCAAAACAAACAAAGTCACGCACAGAAAGTTATTGTTCACTCAAATGTCAAGGCTTGTGTGTCGGTTAATTGCAGGAGCATCGGTGTGTTTTGGATTTAATCAAATGTGTCTTTAGCATTACCATTTTACAGGGTGTAATATCTACAATGAAAGATTGTTATGGTGTTTCGCATAGAATAGTGTAGGGTAGCCAATTAAACACAACACACACACACACACACACACACACACCACACACACACACACACACACACACACACACACACACACACACACACACACACGCGCGCGCGCGCGCATGATAACGCATTTCTGTCACGTGTACATTCTTTTCTATGTTGTATCTATGCTAAGTTCAGTTTTGAAAGCTGACAATCTGGGTTTAACACTGTTGATTCTGCAAGTGTAAACACAACATTTCGCACACAGTAAAATGAGATGAAATGATTGGTCTGCTTTTGTGTTCTCGTCGGTTTCAAACAAACCAGCTTAACATTAAATGACAATCTCATACCTTTTCACACTTTGTTTTTTATGTAGTTTTCTAATTCTTGTGAAGTAGCGCAGTACCACAAATAGTGATGTACACTATCTCTCTCAGTTTGACAAAAATCGCATCTCTCGCTGCCAGTCAAACCCATTTTGTTTAGTATGATATTGGGTACACGAATTTTATGACAAATTTTCAGTCGAAACCACCTAAAGTTTATTTCTTTTTTTTTTTTTTGCAATTTTCAATACGATGTCCCAATATACTGCGGTTTGTAGCTTGAGTTCCCATTCACAAATATCAAATACAAATGATTATCGAGAGAAGTAACATTATAGCAATTCTTAGCTCCTTTATTGACACTTGTTATAATTTCAAATAACTTACAATGTTCATCTTACAATTATTTTCAGATTTATGTCTCTTTTCCTTGCATATTCTTTTACTGTATGGATACATTCAAAATAGTGTAGAGGATTCAAATGACTTCCCGCCTTTGTTGCAAAAGCTTCAAAACTTAAAAAGTTGCCATTTCCGTCAATCATATTCCCTACATAGAATATACCTTTTTCTGTCGGTTTGTAGAGAAAATATTAATAGTTAATTTTGAATTTTTCATTATAAAAGACAGGTTCTGAGAGATCTCTTCATTGTTATCTAAATGCTCAGACTGCCATATGTCTTAAATACGTCTTTCAAAAACTTGTTGCATTTACTATATAAGAATTTCTTTGATCCTAAACACTGATCTCTGAAGGGCTGGGCATGGTTTTCCTTGTTCATCTCTTTCACAGCAGCCTTCAGTTCATTGTCAGCTCCCACAAAGTTGGATCCTTGGTCGCAGTAAATTTTCTGAATAGGACCCTAATGGCTGCAAGGTTACGGAGTCCGTTGATGAAGATATCTGTTGAGAGGTCACCTGCATATCTATATGAGGAACTAATAAATGCCGATTCTATCTCAAAACTGCCCTCAACCAGTTTCGGGCAGTTTTGAGATAGAAATCGGCATTTATTAGTTCTCTAACTAGTAAACCTACAAACATGCATACTGTGTTGGATTATCTGTTTTCATTACTAATTTACTAAAGTTTTCAGATTTTAGTTTTTGCTTAATCCTGTGTTTTTCTGATCATTTTCAATAACACCATTTCACGCATACATATATTAAATTGCGTCTGTGTCTTTCAGTGTAAAAATAAACTACAGTCTTTAATTGTTCTCTAAAGTCTTTTAAAACTGAGTTATGTTTTTGACATAAAATCCACACACTTATTCCATCATGTCTTCCGCTGAAAGCTGTTTTGACAAAGTATTTCTTTTTTTTTTTACTATGTCTCTTCTGCCGAACAGTCATCTATAAAATAGTGTCTGCGTTCCTTCAAACAGTTTATAACATTGTTCTAAACACTCACTTAGTTTATTGCTAGGATTAACTAAATATATGTCATCGTCTGTCCATATAAACCTTCTATCATGATAGCTTTGTTCGTTTAAGTGTTGGGCAGAAAAATCACAATATAATCAAAATTATAGCGATAAACTGTTTGTAATAGGTCTAGGACAAATATTGTTTTTCCACAACCAGTCCGCCCACAAAATCAATGAACAATGAGGAGTTTTTGTCATAAAGTTTAACTGCTCCATGGTTTTATAACAGAATTTAATTTTATCCAGTTTTATAACAGAATTTAATCTAATCCAGTTATTATATTATCATGCTCTCTGTCAAAACTTGTTCAGTATAATAAAACCCTATAAGGTCTAAATGTGTAAGATTAATCCAATTCAGTTCTGTAAGATTGTTTCTATTTAGACTAATATTGATTTTTTTGCTTGTTGTTATGACCTTAATATCCTCACCATTGTGAAGAATGACGACGGTAACTTTAAGACTGTCAACGTCTAAGTTTTGCCAGCTAATTAGAATTCCTTTAAAAAGGACGTCACTAACGCCACAACCCCATCCCTCTCCTCATCTTTTAAGACAGAAATTCAAATATTATTGTGAACGTGTCTCCTAATTTCATTTCCGGAATGAACTGTAATTTTGTAGAAGCATCTTTTAAAACTGATTCTCTTCTGTGGAGGATGTACTGTTTATTCCCATACGGCTTTATTTCAATCTCTTTCCGACTATTGTCCTCTGGCATAAGACTTACATGTAAAGGGCCAGAGTTGAATGCTTTTCTGAAACTTTTTTGGCGGCCAAAGAATGTAAATGGGCTTATGAATTCAAATTTTATGTCCCATTCTAAATTGGTTCTAAGTGCCATTTGCTGTCAGGTTTTCGAACTATTTTATATTCATACTGGCCAGCATTATTTGCTTCTAGATTGCGTAGTTGTTCTAGTTTAGGAAACTTTTCGTTGTCGCCAACCTCTTTGCGTTTATAATCACCGTCTTTAGTGTACTCAAAACCATACAAAGCGCCTATCTCACCATTCTGTTCAAGTCCGCAACGTCTGCAAGGTCTTTTAATTCTAAGGTTATACACCTTACAGGCGCTAATGTAACTCTGATTCTTCTGGGCCCGCGCGACATTTTTTAGAACAACTAATTATTTTATTTCTAAAACGATGTGTAGGTTGTCACATTTCACAACTTTTCCTGCTTTGTCTGCGATTTTTATATTAAATGATCCGACCCTCCCACAAACTAATCTTTTAAACTGTAAATTAGGGAATTGTATAATTTCATAATCGCAATATGCAGCTTTCCCTGACGGAAGAGCTCTTAAAACAGTTGAGGGCCTTCCATCATATAAGTTTTCATCAGTGCTCAGCTCATCCAAATGAACATAGAGTAATGAATGTAATGCAAGATCGAGCGGATTTTCCCCCTCATAAGTAGTTTTGTTTGGTGCAACTCTAAATCTGTGATTGTCAGCTGCAAAGCCTAACATTTTAGCTAGCTCTTTATCAAAATAGTAACCTGCTTCTTCTTCTTCAGGCTTGAATGTTAACATTGTTTTTAGATTTGCATTGTTAAGTTTGAGAGTAATGTCGAAGTTACTCATTGCTTCTTTTAGTGAGCAAAACCCGTAATAACCATCAGGTATTGTTAACTGGCTAACTTTGATTCCTGATTTGTCAACTTTTAGAATCGTATTATTATTCTTGGATTCACTTATATTAAACCATACGACTTTGTAAAATATTTCATGGAGTGCAACCCTTCGGGTTCCGCAATCGTTAAACATTTTTTAAACAAATAAAAATGAGTGCATTCAAATATACTGATGCAAATATATTCTGTTGGGCCGCACTACAATCTTAAAAATATAACAACTGATACTCTTGACATTTCTGTGACTCAGTCTGACACCTTTCAAGTAAAGGTTAGTACTCCATTGAAGAGCTATCTTAACCTCCTATTAAAAACGACCACATCCCGAAAGTGTGGTTTAGTCATCCGATGCAGTTTTATCAGAACCAGTTAAACTTTGCCGTGTTTTGTGCATCAACTGGTTGTGGAGTGTCGTATGCCGATCATTTAAATCACCCTAATCCTTTGGTGAGGTCAGTGTACAGATTTCATTTTTATTACGCCTTCAGACGTATTTTGACTGAACTGCAAGCGCATTGCCAAATGACAAACCGTTTAATCCATTCAGCAACAGAATAGACATGAAGGCTTTTGAAGGATCTGTAACGAGCCCAATATTAAGGTCAAGACAGACTTTAGACAAAAGTTGGATCTTAATCATGGTCTAGGCACCCTTATTTTTGGGGCGTGCACAGAAAGTATAACTATAACTGGAATCCTCCTTACACATCTTTCTCTTCAGGCACAGCTGTTCATCTCGGGTCCATAGAGCAAGAGCATAAAACAGCATGGACAACATTTATCTTAGACACTTCTAAGGGCCTAACTAAAGCAGGAATAGAACGAATAAACGACTCTGTTCGTACTTATGTTTGGTGTTTGCTAGGTTCGCAAGCACAAACGAGATCGAACATAACAGATCCTTCTATGGTTTTGATGCACAGAAACAATACTTAGCAAATTTAGAGGACGCCATTAATTCTACAGTTGATTTACCTTCAAGTATAAAAAGGTACCAAAATGTTTTACAATTTGCAAGATCGAAAGTAGACTTTTGCTGTTGGCACTGGTTTATACATTCTGCCTTCTGACCTTAGACTCCAGATAGGAACAATAATAAACTACAATAATGAAATCCTTGTGGCGGGCAATGAACAGAAGGTTGGAAAAAACGGAATAAATTCTGAGTCAGTAATATTGCAAGCAGTAAACAAACAAGCTGGCCCCCAAGAATAAGTCATCCATCCCCGTGGCCCAAAGCCCAGAGACCGTTGATATTAAAAAAAAATAATGACCACGAATATGAAAAGACAGCACTTGTTCTTGGATTAACTGGCCTAGGATTACTTGGTCTTTATCTTACTAAAAATTAACCCAACTATTAAGAGAACTAATGCCCATAAGTGCTCGGCCATAAAGCCAACTACTTTGCTTGCAGTAGACAAAAGCCAGCTAACAACACCTCCTAATATACGGGTAAAGCGTCCATGGCTTTACTGGCTATTTTTTTAATAAACCCGCAAGATGATCAAGCTGTTTTTTTACCCATGATTTATCAGGCGGTGATGGAGGTGATGGCGGTGGAGGCACTGAAACTTTGACCACCACCGCCTGTAATAGCCATCACCAGTGTACTTATTGCAAAACCTAAGGCCGTTATAAACGCTTACTAATGTGACTCCTTGCTCTCTAAACAGCGTTCGTATTGTTCTGCTAGCGTTGTGTCTTTATATAAAATTCTTTGGATAGTTTCTCTTATTCTGCTCACTTGAGATCGTAATTGTTCTCGGTTAGAAGACGACACTTCTAGTCTTAATGATCTTTCTTCTTCAAGTTCTTTTAGTCTTTGGGTTATTTCTTCTTTAATATCACGCCCTAAGTTGGCGTCATCGGCCTCAACGAGTTTTTCTATTTCTCTTTTTATTTGCTCATCTAGTTCACCAGTTTTGCTATATTGTTTTCTAATTCGCCTCTAATGGTTCTTAAAGTACGATCAAGGGCCTCTAATACTCGCTCGGGCAGCAGTGGCTTGCGTATAAGTTTTTAATGCTGTTTCTTCTGAAGAACTGGTTTCTGCTTCTATTACATTTATTATTTGTCTGCTGTCTGACTTAAATCTTTAAGTTCCATGTTTTGTATTTGGTTATCTGTTGGGAGATCTTGTAGTGTGTTTTGAAGTTTAGAAACTGCCTCCCCCTTAATTTCGGTCTAACAAGGCCAAGGCGATTTCGTTCGCCCACTTTAAGTCTTTGTCTAATTGTTTCTGCGCCCACAAACTTTAATGGGTCTCGTTTATCTGTAAGCCGAACAAGTTGTCCTTGATCGTTTTTCACAAACAAATGGTCATCTTTTACTTCAAAATCATCAGGGGTATAAATTCAGGAGGTCTTGACCTAAACTTTGGTAAATGATCTGACCTTACTTTCTGTTAATTCACGCCGCAATGAGGGCGCTGAGCGATGCTGGGTCAAAGGAGTCATTTCGCTCATGTCGTCTCCAGGATCAAAAACATCATAATCTTCTTCACCTTCAATTCCTGCCATGTTTTTAAATAATTAACTTTTTATTTTGTTTTATAAAAATGTCACAAACATATGGTTCAATTCTTGACTCGCATAGAAGACTGAAAGAGCCTTTGGCGTGAAGGGAAATAAACGGAATATTATTGTTCCAAATAATCCATCTACTATTGATGCAGATCAATTTCTTACTGTCAAATTTCCAGACCTAGGAGGGGATGAAATGATTGTGCCAGGCTCTGCGCGACTTACTTTCAAAATAGAACTCGATTCAACAACAGACCAAACAGGACAGTTGTCCAGAATCTGGGGCGGGCAATCGTTAAGAAAATTTCTATAAAACTTGAGGGGCAAGAAATATTTTCTTTACACAATGCAGACATATTTTTAATCTATTCTGATCTATGGCTAACCGCGAATGAAAGGGGTGATCTTGCGTTTCAAGGAATTGAAAATAATGAAGCACTAAAACACAGAATAGGCGCTGCAAATGCTGAAGACGGCAAAAAGTTTGTAGCTGTAAGTTATGCGTATGGAAATCGCTTTTCCATCCCCTTGGATTTTGAGTTGTTAAGTGCGCATGCGCCATACTTTCAAGGGTCATTAAAAGACAGATTGTCATATGAACTAACTTTTAATGAATACAAACGTGTTATCAGATCATCAGACACAAAGCAAAGTACAGTATTTCTGACATCTCGTTAGAGTTTGACATTGTTAGCACCCCTCACTTAGCAAGGCTGATTGAGCAACAATATCAGTCAAAATTAGCAATATATTACGAAGAGTGATTTATCATACAACATATTCTAAAAGCAGGGCAGACACTATATGGAATTTTTATTTTAGCGTCTCAGCAAGATCGCTTAAAGGTATTTTATTGCTGTGTGAAGATGAAGAACCGTTTAAAAGACAAACTGAAAAGTTTATTAATCTAAAATATCAAAAGTGCAATGTTACAATTGAGGGTAGTCCTAACCAAATCTACGGGAGTGGACTTAAACCTTATCAGCATTTTGACGAAATAAGAAAATTGTTCGGAGGCGGGAGGCATAGAAGCCAACAGTAGACCTTGTGTCTAAAGATCTACACCTTCACAGTGTTAGGCTTGATGAATATTTAACAACGAAATACGGTTTATGGATTGACCTAAGGTCAACTGAGGATAATCAGTTGCACGGAAGTGGGGAGAACTGTTAAAGACGGAATAAACATTCAAATTGATAAAGAAAAAGATGGGGATAAGCAGTTAATGTACATTTGTTTTAATATATGATACGCAGCTGAATATTCAAGATAACAGATTAAAAGATATACATTACTAAAATATTTTTATTTTTAAAAAGCATGTCTGTTCACGTTTATCCAAAAGCGCCTACCAACGCCAGAGTCGCCTAAAGAAGGGATAGTAGAAGCCCCTGACATAAAAACCTTCAGATTAACCAACATTACACAAATGCAACAAAAACTAGAGCAGGACCTTTCAAAATACAGCTAAACCAAACGAAGGTATTCTGCTGTCTG
This sequence comes from Conus ventricosus, assembly GCA_018398815.1. Taxonomy (NCBI): domain Eukaryota; kingdom Metazoa; phylum Mollusca; class Gastropoda; order Neogastropoda; family Conidae; genus Conus; species Conus ventricosus. The sequence continues at coordinate 47,041,494 of CM031627.1, forward strand.
TAATGCTGTTACATATGTTAATACTGGAGCATCAACTGTAAGTGCTCTATCAGCAGGGACAAGCGTTGGTCTCTTAGCAACAGGCGTTGGTGCACCCGCAGTTTTACCTCTAGGCGGTTTGTCTTTAGCTCTTGGTCTGTGTCATTAGCTGTAAGTGCTGCTTGCAAAAAATTAAAAACTAAACTCCAAAAGCACACAGCTATGGTTCAACTAATAACAGCTAAACTTAGTTCGTTCAAAACTGACAATAAATAAAGCACTAGTTGACTCAAACATCACGGATGAAGAATTTAGTCGTTTACAGGCCGATTTTGATGACTATAAAAGACAAAAGTTTGATCTTCAAAAAAGGCAAGGGCAAGTTTTTCTCAACAGCCAGACACTGAGCAGATAAAAAGGAATGTTTAAAAAAAGTAAACGAGACATTAAACTCTGTTCTAAACAGCTCACATTAACAACATCAAAGGGCGTTTATACTTTAGTTTATGAGTCCAAGCACAAAAAGACCGTTGATATTGATTCTGATTAAGTTTTTTTTATAATTTAAATAAATAGTTTGAGTTAGAAAGAAAACTCAACATGGATAAGATATACGAAGGACCAGACGAATTGTATTGAAGGAATGCTTGAGGGAGAGCGTTTGTCAAAGCTTTAAATGATATTGATCTAGAAGTCATTGATCCAACAAACGTACAGGCAAGTGTTGTGCATGCTATTTCTCAAGTTCCAGGTAAAACTAACAATAGACCCGCCAGTTAAAGTAATGTTAGCTGTTTTAATCGACTATATAACAATAAATGAAGAAATCTAGAAGTCTGGGTCTCAACTAAACAACAGGTTATTCTTTCTCGTAATGACTTAACACCAGACCAACTGCTTACACAGTTTGATGTGGCCGCTGAAGAAGCCAAAATGAGAGGCTCTGGTTGGTCAGAGGGCGAAGTCTTAGAGATCAGATTAAAAACAGGCTAAGTATGAGCCGATTGTTGGCAAGTCTTACATTTCACTACCTCCAGCATTAGTCGCAAAAAGATCAGTTCTAAACATAAGAATTCGGACAACAAATGTTTTATGTGGTGTGTTCTTGCAAGGCTGCATTACTTCCGCAAAAACGCAGAGAGAGAGTATCTAACTATGAACCTTACATCAATGATCTTAACTTTAGTGGAATACCCTTTCCTGTTAGTGCGGACAAAATTGATCAGTTTGAAGAACAAAACAAACCAATAACTGTTAATATCTACACATGGTCTGAGAAAACAAATTTGGTGCCTATTAGAGTGTCTAAAGACAGCCCAACAATAGGCGATCCAGCCAAAAGCCATGTGGACTTACTCCTAATGCTTTCATCGGCAGGGCTACCACATTACACATTGATACGCACATGAGTAGATTATTAGCGCATACTTCAAAACATGGTCATAAACAAGAATTCTGTAGAAATGTTTAACAAGAATTCCATCCGGTAAAGCGCGCTTGAACAAAAAACATTGTAAAAGTTCTGTAGACTGTAAGACAGAACTAATTACGCCCCGCCTGGATCTAAAGTTAGTTTTAAGAACTGGAACGGCTGCAAACGAGTCCATACGTAGTTTACGCAGACTTCGAGTCGCTTATTGTTCCCTATGAAGGGCCGACGCCACAGAAACTTCCGAAAACAGTCTTAATGAGTAATCATCAGATTTGTTCATTTGCCTTCATTATTGTCAGGTTAGATGGCGTTCATTCAAAGCCAGAATTATACAGAGGGCCTAATGCTGCAAATTACTTCTTAGAACGCATGCAGCAAGTGCGTAACGTCTGTTCTATAATCTGAATCTCTTAGACATTATTATGACTCCTGAAGATCAACAACAGTATGACTCAGCCACGCATTGTTGGATTTGCGGTTTAGAGCTAACGCCAGAGTGCAAATCCAACAGTAAGAGACCATGATCACATTAGCGGAAAGTTCAGAGGAGCAGCGCACAACAACTGCAATCTTCAACTAAAGTTTGACCCAAGACATGGAAGCTGCCCATCTTCTTTCATAACTTGCGAGGTTACGACTCTCATCTTATAATGCAAGCAGTAACCGGCGACTCCAGCGACTCCAACGCCTTCAGGGTAACATGCATTGCACAGTCATCAGAAAAGTACATGTGTTTCACTTTAAATAACATGTCTTTTTATGACTCTATGCAACACCTGATGGGATCATTAGAGTCACTGGCTATAGTCCTTAAAGTCCTGCCCAATAACAGAAGAATATTTTGACCCAAACTCTTGTTAGAAAGGGCGTTTACCCTTATGAGTACATGAAACAGTTGGGAAAGGTTTGATGAAGATTCACTTCCGCCTAAGACGCGTTCTTTTCTAGTCTTAGAGGAAAGGTCATCAGTGATTCTGATTACCAGCATGCTCAAGAAGCATGGCAGAAGTTAGATTGTAAACGATGGGAGACTATCATGATTCATGCTTGAAGGCTGACGTTTGTTTGTTGGCAGACGTCTTTGAAAATTATAGAAAGACCTGCATGAAAACATTATAGCCTGGATCCTGCGCATTACATTTCTGTGCCCGGGATGAGTGGGATGCTTTCTTAAAGATACTAGAGTAAAGATTGATTTTATTGTCAGATTTGCCAATGATTCAGATGATTGAAAACGGATTGCGTGGAGGAATTAGTATGGCGTCGCATCATTACTGTTAAAGCAAACAACAAATACTTGGACGACTATGATCTAAGTAAAAGGTCTAACTATCTCATGTATTTAGATGCAAACAATCTGTATGGATGGGCAATGGCGCAATCGCTTCCATTACGTAACTTTAAAATGTACACTGGCGGCGGTACGAATAATATGCAAAGAGCATTAAAGTGGTTTGAACAGTTTAACGCCCGATCGACATCGGGGCTTTATTCTAGAAGTTGACTTAAAATATCCTCATGAACTCCATGACCTACATAATGACTACCCATTAGCTGCAGAAAGTCTAAAGATGAATCCAAGAGAGCCGCCTGAACTTGTGCTAATGTTCGCGGCAAAAAAAATTATGTCTGTCATTACGGACTTCTACAATTTTATTTAGACATGGTTTAAAGTTTGAGAGCAGTTCATCGTATAATTGCTTTTGATCAGAACAGTTCATGAAACCATACATAATGAAGAACACTGATCTCAGAACTAAATCACAGATGCTTCAGAAAAGACTTTTTCAAGCTGATGAAACAACAGCTGTTTCGGAAAAGACTATGGAGAATCCGCACAAGCGTAAAGATGTCAGATTGGTCACCAAAGAGAATGAGGCAATTAAGCTGACTTCAAAAACCTAATTATCAGGACTTTAGAAGATTTCATGATGGGCTTTTTGGCATAATGATGAAGAAAAAGAAAGTCAAATTGGACAAACCTGTTTTTATTGGGTTTACTGTTTTAGAATTATCAAAGCTTTCGATGTTAGAATTTCTTTATGACTACTTTAAACCATTGTATCCAGAGTCCAGAGTACTTTACACAGATACAGATAGTTTTGTTATAGATATCCTACTGAAGACATCTATAAAGACATTGAAATAGAAGTAGCTAAAGGGCATGCGGGATGGTTGATACATCTGATTACCCTAAAGAGTCGCCTTTACATTCAACTGTTAATAGAAGGTTTTAGGAAAGATGAAGGATGAATTATCTGGAGGGGTGATTAAGGAGTTTATTGGTTTAAGGTCGAAAATGTACAGTATTTCGAGCCAAAAAAAAAACATTAAGAAAGCAAAAGGAATATCTCGCAGTGTTATGCAGTCAAACATATCACATGACAAACTACAAAGAAGCATTGTTTGACAATAAGACTTTTCATCATGACACGTAAAACTACGATCTAATCTACATGAGATCAACACAACTGTTGTAACAAAGAAGTCATTAGATAGAACAAACACTAAACGAGTATTTGTTAATCCAGAGTTTTCATATGCGATTGGACACTGGAGAACAGCATAAATATATTTCTTCTTCATATTTTTCCTCAAGTTTTATTATAAGCTAATTCATATCATCATCCAATTCAGCTAAATCTTTTTCATGTTTGCTTGATGTGCTCGAATTTTTTTAATTATTTCAAGATATTCTTTTCCCCATATCTGATAATCAAAATTTGGGATTTTGGGTTGTAGGTGATCTGGATGTTTTAGCATGTGTTGATGAATCCTCATAGATGCTTCCTTAATAATATAATTCGTATCAAATGATTCCGTATTAATTCCAAGGTCTTTCCTTTATCATTCTTGTTTCGTTCTGTGCTTCCATTTTAGACTCAAATATATTTCTGTAAACTAATTAAACAACTGGAACTGTGTCTGGTGGGATTATCTGCAGTTCTTCCTTCACAAAAGATCTTTGAGGGCTGGTTGTTTTGTTGTGTCAGTTTCACGTAAATAATACATGGCGGATTCATTTTTACAATTCTTTTTATTTCATATGGATCAACACTCCAAACTGGATCGGTTGCCCTGATGCGAGTGTCCCCTTCTGCTTCCCCGGTAAATAAAGGTACCTTACTTTCAAACCAAATGGTAATAGTTTGCTGGTTGTATGGGCGTCTCCTTCAACAACATCTATTGTTTGTTTTTTGGTTGCTTGTACTGGTTTTAGCCCTGTTAATTTAAATTCTTCATTATTCATGCACGCAAAACTGAGGGCAGTCTTCTAAACCCATTCTGTGTTGCGAGAATTGTCAATCAGCTCTCTGTGATACTGGTAGGAAAAAAGTCTTTCAGATAACTGTTTGTTAAAGTTTCAACTAAAGCCTGTGATCTGTGAACTCCTGGAATGCCTCTTTTAATGGTAACTCTATGTTTTAACAATAATTGATTCACTTGGCCTTTAAAATTCTTTTCCATCATCGACTTGAATCATGCGAGGTAAGTTAGCGGGCCTCGTTGGTATATCAGTTGTTATGGCACAGCAACAGCAGAAGCACTCTTTTGTGTTAATGGTTCCGCATCTTTGTATCTTGAAGCTATGTCATGACTGTGAGTGCGTACTTAAATCTTTTTCGTCTAATCGTTATCATGGGGTAAATATAGAAGGTCCATTTGATGGGTGTCGTTCGGTATTGTATTCACAAAGTGTGGTCTCTGTATTCGTCTAGGTGCAGGTAAATAAATTTGCCAAATAGCTTGTTTAGATACCATTCCTTTGCTGTTTGTTCATGGATCCGCTGCTTGGCTTAGCTTTTTTATTGCCGTGATTCCCTTCCCAATATCCTTTTGGCGATATAAAGATTTTGTTCATTTTTATTCAGCCAATATTAGTGCAACAAAAATACACAACGGTCATACAAAGACGATTAAACACGATTTCTTGATCTTTTGTTTTTTGATGGTTGATAAAAGTCCCTGAATTTTGGTGGGGGCAATGTCTCGATTGGTTTGCCTGTTACAAGAAAATATTCTTTTATTGCTGGTCAACATCTTTAATGTGTAAGCTGCGTGTCCTGTTTTTTCAGTTGTCGTTAATAAAATCTAACTGCTCAATTCTCTGCTTTTCATAGTAATTGTGCAGCTGCTAGTTGTCCATAGCTTTGTTATCTCTTTTTCTCTCTTCATTAGTTTGTAGTTTACTAAATGCGTAATTACTTCCGCTAAAAGCAAGCGCATTAACCACAGCGCCGCCTATCATCATTACGAATGAAGCCATTTTATAAATGTATTTTTATTTTACATATTTATACTGTCTGGAATTATTCCTTGCTTAACTAGAAAATTTTCGTAGCAAACGAAGCTGTAATGATAGCAATTAGCTTTGCCGAGTCTTCAAAGTCTAGTTTGCCAAGATCTGCTGGTTTAATTCTTAACAAGCTTTTACCAAGCCTTGTGTATCTATACTTAGACGCCAATAACAGCAGAATGGTAAACAAGATTGGTAACAATCTTTTCGGCGCTCATTTTTAAAAACAAATAATAATTATATTTAGTAATAAAACATGAACACGATGATCTACTAAACATTCCTGAACTATGATTACAAATGACCAGGTTGATAACCAAGCTATTATGCCCAAAAAGGAAAGGCTGTATTCTTTGGCAGCATGTGGAAAAACAAAACAGTTCCTTGGAAATGAATTCAGCATAGAACAGATTCAACAGATGTCGCCACAAGACATTGTAAAGTATCATAACGGGTATGAAGCGCAACTAGGATCAAGAATGTAAAAAGTGTAGGACAAACGGTTCTTAGTTTGTACACTAAACTAGTAAGTAGATTTGCTCCCATTGATTCTGAACAAGACTTTATGCATGATTTAAACGCAGGATCAAGTTTTAACAAAGACATTAGAGTCTCTAGGATGTGATCTATACTACAAATTTGGAACATTATTGTCGCCGCTAATCATGGGATTAATTACTTTTAATCATATAGATTTTATTTCCCTTCAAAATGACCGGGCCAGAAATCAGCAGAATCAGAATCAGAAAACATTGAATCAGGTGGAGAAGTAACCAGTAAAAAGCCTCCTCATCCTGGGCGCGTTGCAGCAGGAAAAGATTAGCAGAGTGGAACAAACGAACAAAATTAATGTTACAATCACATAATATAACTGAAAAAGTGCCAGAGCCGCAGCCAGTTGTTTCAATGCCAGCTATAAAAAACATCAGAACAAGTTGATTCAAGGCCTACAACAACAGGGTTGTCTACACCGCCAAAGTCTTCATGGAATTTTCTTAAAGCAATTGTCATTTTCGGCGGCATTGCTGGGGGCAGTTATTACGGTTATAAAATATAAAACAAAGACAGCAAAAACCAAAGCAGTCCAACAAATCTCTGCCACTAAATACAGAAGCCGAAAAAAAAGCATGCTAGAACCGCAACAGCAAAAGATCATTTTGATCCATTTCAGATGCAATAATAAATAATTATAAATTGACTTAAATAAGAACTTGGTTGTACTTAGAGGATGACTTAATTACAATCTTGAGGTGACTTAAGTTAAGAACTTAAGGTGACTTGATCAAGAAATTTATAGAACTTGAGGTGACTTGAGTAAGAACTTGGGGTGACTTGATTAAGAACTTAATTAAAGAACTTGCGGTGACTTGATTAAAAACTTAACTAAGAACTTGAGGTGACTTAAGGTGACTTGATCAAAAACTTATTAAGAACTTGAGGAGGACTTGATTAAGAACTTAATTAAAGAACACTCCCTCAAGAGCAGCTTAAAAAATTCTCACTTCCTATTTCTAGGACTATTCCAGAAAAGTGCAGGAAAAAAAACACTTACTTAAACTTTGGTCCACTTGCATTCTTCATCATCAATATGTAGTACTTTTTTAGCTGCAATAATGCTTTGTCTACATCATCATCACACACTTAGCATAGAACACAACAATGTTCAGCTCGGGCTTTGCTAACAAGACTGTCACAAACTGTATAGTTTCGCGATCATAAGATCCAGCCTTTCCCCAGTTGTTGGCACTGACAACTAATTGACTGTGTGCTGTGTTCCGCGTAAATTAAGCGATCGGGTTGTCAGCTTAATGGACAGGTCTCTATAGCCCACCACTACCTCGTGTCTGTCTGTCTGTTATGCAAAGTTTTGTAAACTTATAAAAAATATAATGTAAGCTAGCTGGAATAAGTGTGTGGATTTTATGTCAAAATATAACTCAGTTTTAAAAGACTTTAGTGAACAGTTAAAGACTAGTTTTATTTTACACTTTTTTAAATGTTTTTTTTAATGGAATACTGGCCAAAAAACTTTCAACAGTTCTTGGTGTTCCTGATGTTGTTGCCTGATCCGACATTTTGAAACTAACTGCATGTCTCCAAGAACACGTAACTATAAAACAGTGCCAATACCTTTTTATATGTCAACCCCAAAAAAACAATGTCAACCCCGAGAAACAATGTCAACCCCAAAAAACAATGTCACAGGTCAAACGAAAGTAACTGGGTTACACGAGTAGAAATATGTCACAGAACTTGCTTAACATATATATATTCTTTGCACAGTCTTCGGCAGCCGGCGTTGACATGAAAGTCGTTGACAAGCTCGGCTCTACTGTGGTGTCGTAGCAAGATAAGCTTGGCGAAGGCCGCCAATCGGCTAATTACAGGTATCACAGGAGCCACGAGGGTCGCTGTACCTGTTACTGTGTGATACACTCCTGCCCACAATCTACAAACCCTGTAATTAGTTCTGCGAGCACAGCGTCTTGGTCAAGCCATACATGATTTTCAGATTTAGGTAGGAAAACGGATAATCCAACACAGTATGCATGTTTGTAGGGTTTACTAGTTAGAGAACTAATAAATGCCGATTTCTATCTCAAAACTGCCCGAACTGGTTGAGGGCAGTTTTGAGATAGAATCAGCATTTATTAGTTCTCTATATGTACTGCTCTTGAAGAAAGGCAGGTTCCAACATAGGGCCAAAGCAGTCCATACCCACATTTGTGAATGGTGGAGCTTGTTCAGTTCGTTCCTTTGGTAGGTTTCCCATGTGTTGTTCTTGTACACATCCTCTAGCTTCCTGCACACGACACACTTGCGCAAAAACTTTGCGACCTGTCTGGAGCCACCCACGATCAAAATTCCCAAGGATCCACTTTCCACTTTCCCACTGATTTGGAGTATTCCGTCTTGCAGGAAGGCTTCAGCATGGCGAAGTTGTGATGTTTTGGGAAGTGTACCGCCAGTTGAAAGACATTTATTTTTGATTGGTAGAAAACTGGGACTGCGTATATTTGAAGATCACGTCTTTCGCTCTTTGCACTTTTTCCAATGTGAGTTTGATGTGGGTTTGTTCGTTTTGGGACTTCTCAGTCTCAGGATTCTGGCGATAACACGGGCTGCCACAGTCCACTTTGAGATGTGGGAACGTCTTTCGTCCAGGTTGAAGGGGCACGTAGAGGTGGCTTGTATTTTCAATGAGATGCAGACCTCTTCAGGTTGAAGCTGTGGCAGTGAGGAAACCGGCCGTTTGAGTTCTTTGACCACAGGAATCGGGACCAGAAAACCATTTGGATTGAAGCAGGTCTGTGCCCGCAGACAACGTGAGGCATGGTCTGCTGGGTTGGCGTCTATAGGAATGTGGTACCATTGATTTGGATTAGTGAGATCTCTTATCTTCTGTACGCGATTGGCGAAAACAGATGGGATTCCCTTGCTTCGTTGTTGATGTACCAAAGTACCACTTGAGAATCTGTCCAGAAGAACTCTTCGTCAATGTTAAACTGAAGCTGTGTCTGATCATGCTGCCAACTCTGCAGATACCAAGGCAGCCGTGATTTCAAGTCAAGGAACGTTGACCATATTCTTTGGGGAGACTCTTGCTTTGGCAGTCACCAAACAGCAGTGCATTTGTCCTTTGTCATTTTCCATTCTCAAGTAAGGGCACATTCCATAGCCCTTTAAGACTTGCGTCTGAAAAATGATGAAGTTGAGTCTTCTTCAGGGGTCCAACATCTTTGGGGCAGTAGCATCTTGGAATTGACAGCTGAGTCAGGAAATGAAGGTCTTTTTGCCAAGTTTTCCACTGTGGGAGAATTTCAGAGGAGATGGGTTCATCCATTGAGTTCCCTTGTAGCAGATTTCTTGAAGGATACGCTTGTCTGTCAGGATGAAGGGAGCGATTAGTCCTAAGGGATCATACAGTGAGGCTGCGACTGCAAATCTGCCGCAACATATGGCTGGTTGATCCACAAGTGTGAGGGAGAGAAGTGCAGAGTGTCACTCGAACCGACCATTGTAGACCAAAAGTTAATTCCATAGGCAGATTGCCAAAGTTCAGATTCAGAATCTGCATGTTCTCGATGCGCTCTGAGACAGGTATACACTCCATCACTTTGGGGCTGCTTGATGTGAACTTGTGGAGTCTGAGGCTTCCTTCGGTGCAAATGTATACAGCTTCCTTGACGATACTGACTGTTTTCTCTTCAGTTTGGAGGATAGACAATCCATCGTCCACATAAAATCCTCGTGGATGAATTTGGATGCTTCAGGATATGTCTAACGGTTTTCCTTTGAAAGTGTTTGAGTCCATAGCACACCCTGGAGAAGAAGTAGCTCCAAAGAGTTGGACTTTTATTCTATACACAGTGGGTTCTTGTGGACATCACCGTTCTTTAACCACAGGAAGTTGCAACGACTTTTCAACGACTCGAAACTGATGGAACATCTTTTCTACGTCACATGTGACAGCGATAGGATATCCTCGGAACCTACAGAGGACACCGTTGAGGTTGTTGAGGTTTGGGCCAGCCAGGAGATGGTCACTGAGGCTGGTGCTGTTAAATTTGGCGGAACAGTCGAAAACAACTCTCAGCCTTTTTCTTCTTAGGGTGGAAGACAATCGATGGGGAAGGTACCACTCCCTACTAACCTCTGCAGTATGAACTTCTTCAGTTTCACCTCGTTCGGCACGGTGGTCATGAACGACAGTATTCTTCATAGTGCGCTTGTCCATTTGTAATCCTTTCTTCAGATGGCCCAACCTTTTTACTGCCAAGCTGTACTTGTTCGGCAAGTTTGGCGTCTGTTTGAAAGGAAGCAGCATTTCTAGATGTCCACCCTCCTATCTTTTGATGGAGTTTTCAAGAGTCTGTAAAAAAAATCATGTCTTCTTGTGATATTTTTACATCATTCTGGTCATTTGGAAAGTCCTTTTTCCAGAATGAGGCACACATTCTTTGGATGAATGAGAGGGAACTCCTTTGTTGTGATACGATAGCATGCACTTTTTTCTTCCGGTGCAGATGGTGATAACATAGATGTTTGACCAATGATGCCCCACCCAACATCACTTTTTATGGCAAAGGGCTCCAAGTCTCCCTACAATATATTTTTCTTGGTATGAAGGCATGCGAGCAGTTAAATCTGATAAGAACTCCAGGTTCACAGTCAAGCAAAGGGGAAGCTTTTTGGCAACTGACTGTAGGTGATGGCAGTGTCACTTGTGGGAACAGTGTCTAAATTCAAAGGAATGTGGTCAATTCTGAAGGCTGGTGGTAGGTCAACAAATGGTAACCTCGCACACGCAGGTCAGAGACTCGTTCACAAACAATGCCAGACTGACTTCCTCCTTGTATTGTGTCACTCTTCAACCAAGCAGTTTCTTTGAAGGTGGATTCAGTTCTTGGGTAATTGACCAGTCCAAGAAGGTAGTGTCACTTGAGAGTCAATCAATTCGTAGACAAGTCTTTCATTCTGAGAAAAGTCTGTTTGAAAGACAACAAGACTGGAAGAGTCACTGATGTACTCGAAGATGTAGACTATTGCCGATTTCGTGCGAGGTAGGTTCTGCAGTATTTCAAGACTGTTCTGTCTCATTCGTCTTTCTTTTGTTAGTTTGCATCATGCAAACAAGTGGGGTGTTTGCTTTTGCACGTTTTTACACGAGTGAGAGTTTTCACTTTTGTTTTTGTGTGTTTTTTTTTTTGTTTGTTTTAGATATGTCTAGTTCTGAGAAATTTGAAGCATCGTTCTGGCCTTTGTCAAAACTGTTTGCGCTTAACTAGAGTTTTCTTTGTGAAGGCAGGACAGCAGGGTAGGTTATGAGCATGATCGTGGCAAAATACACACTCCTTTGTACCTTCGCCTTTTCCTCAGATTGTTTCGTACTGTTGGCTGTAGGTTTTTGGAGAGCCAGGCACAGTGTCTGTGGCTATCACATTGGGTTTGCATGTCTATGTGAATGATGGGTAGGTCTTCCCTCAGTGATATCTCTCTCATGGCTTGCAGAGAACAAACTGGTCTGGTGGCTTTTTCTAGCCTGGGTTCTCAGAAATTTGGTGAATTCATGGAAGTTAGGGTAGTCAAGGCCTTCGTCATCATGTTTGGCTACCACACTGCCCCACTTTGTTATCAACCAATCAGGCAACTTCTGGAGAAGTTCAGGTTTTCTTCTTCATCATTGAGATTGTTCGGGCCTGGGAGATGCGAGGAGGCACTATCAATTGTAGGCAGAAAATCGGCGAATTTCCGAACTGTATGTAATCTCTTATACCAATTTTGGGCCACAATGAGAGTTTGCTGCGGAAGGCACTCAGGACCACGGAGGGGTGACCGTATTGTTCATTTAGCATTTTCCATGCTGCTTCATAAGCTTCTTCATCAGATCGGTTTGAACATTCCATCTATGCATTCTGCTACTTCCCCTGTGGTACTTCTTTCCAGCACTGTTCCTCACAGG
>CM031627.1:47058664-47090432 GCA_018398815.1 Conus ventricosus
GTAGGGAATTCATATTCAAATTTTAGATTTTCTTCACATGGGCTTGCCACAAGGTTCCGTAATTGCACCTCTGTTATTTAATATATTGATGAACGATTTGCCATCACATTTCTCAAAAATGTTTGTATTAGTACAATATGCAGATGGTACTGTATATGGTGAATGTTATTATGAAAAGAAATACATCTAAAAGGCATTAAACTATATCAGAAGCTATATCAAAGGGGAAATTGATAAAATAAACAATTATATGGTCACACAAATCTCTTGCATATCTTCAGAAAAGACTCGTAGATCCTTTTCAATAATGGTAGTAATCCTGCTGAGCTACCTATGTTAAAATTGAAAACGAAACAATTCAGTACAAGGATTCGGTAAAAGTTTTGGTTTGTTTCTTACAACAAAGCTAACGTGGAACGCTCATATCAACCATATTTTGACTAAGCAAGAAAAAAGCTTAAATTTTTAAAAGTTATAAGTAAACAATACTGGGGACAAGACAGCAAAATTTTGAAAAATCTTAGCACAACATTAAATTCGATCAAAATTATCCTATGGACAAGAAATATTTTTTAGTGCTCCAAATAATTTACTAAGAAACTTTAAAGTATCGATTGCAAAGGATACCGGCTTGCTCTTGGTGTACCCTTTCACGCATCTACCCTCGGGAAATTAAAAAGAAATTGGGGAATTGCCTTTGGGTGAATACGAAATCTTGCAGTGAAAGTACGTTCTTTAGACCCAACACCTGACAACTTTGTCTCGGAAGAAGTACAAAAAAAAATCAGAAAAAAAATTTTCCTAAACGGGCCCGACAAATATCTTCATTAAAGCCAATTGGCTCATATGTATCTGACTTACTTAAAGAGGGCGGAAAAAAATCCACAGTGTATTGATGCCAGTTTGTAGTTTCTCCTTACCCTAACTGGGAGATGAATAAACCACATTTTGATATCAATTACACTGATGTGAAGAAGAATGAGAATCCAAATATTATGCAAAGTGAAGTCCGATTTTACCTAAAAGAAAAATACCCAAATCATTTAAAGGTATACAAAAGATGGCTCACTCCTAGATGATCACCGTGCTGGTCAGGGTTTTTTTATACCAGCTTTAAAAAAAGAAAAGTCATACTTCATTGGGAAAAATCGATCAATATTTACCGCCGAACTCGTTGCTATACTTATGGCTCTTAATTACATAGTTGATCTTCCGTTGAACATTTTTCAAATTTTATTCTGCGTCGATCTCAGTCCGTACGTATGCTTACGTTCAATTGATTACAAGAAAAAATCCCAAAAATTTTCAAAGAAATCAATCAAAAGATTAACATTTTAAGTTTAAAGGGAACCAATATCACCTTTTGCTGGGTTCCTTCACACTTGGATTATATTCAAACGATTGTTGCGATAAACCCCCAAAAAAGGTTTCAAGGCAAGACAGGGAATCAATAGAAATAAACATCCCATTAAACCGTTACAAAGGTATCATTTACTAGAGCAAGCATCGTGGAACAAAGTTTCAAAATTTTCTCCATAGGAAGGAGAAATTATCTGGTCTCTTACTGAATTCGGCTAGTTTAACAAACAAAAACTGTTAATTTTAGCAACAGTTTCAAATTTAGACACATTACTTCGCTGTCTTATAGGGTAAAGCTAGTGCCTTCAAAACAAAATTCAGCAAGAATGTTTAAAAGTCTGTGTGGTGAACAAATTTCAAACCAACACATTCTTTTGGAATGCCCGAGATTGAGACCTATTTTACCGCTATTTCTAAAAGTTCTCTTGACAGTATTCTTGAGAATTTTAAATTTGTTGTTTGATTTTGCGAAGTGTTTACTAAGCAGTCCTATGGGACATTTTTTATGTTTGAGTTATGATTCAAAATAGTTATTTAAATTGCTTTCCCATACCTTTTTTCCCTTTTTTTTTTTTCTGTTTCTTTTTTTTCTTGCAAAATTTTTAAAGATGCTTTTTTTTGTGTGTGTGTGTGTGTATGATTTCAAATGACCCACCCACCTCCTCCTCATGCTCCCCCCTCTCCAAATCCTTTCCCTTCGTCTAATATCACTTAATGTGGAAAGACGTTAAATTGAAGACAACAACAACAACAACAACAACACAACACACACACACACACACACACACACACCCACACACACACCACACACACACACACACACACACACACACACACACACACACACACCCAACACACACACACACACAGAAAGAGAGAGAAAAGGTGGTGGGGTGAGTATTAATTGCGTAAGGCCCTGATCTAGTAAAAATATATAATCAGCATGTAACCAACACTTGAAAATGTACAATGTACTTGCACAATCTAATTACATATATGTGAAATCAAACAAATCAATGTGAGAGAGAATTGATGTAAAAATGAGATTGCACACAGTATGTGCATATGTACTAAAAAGAACACCATTCAAAGGGGAAAGGAAGGCACAATGAAGAGAGAGAGAGAGAGAGAGAAGAGAGAGAGAGAGAGAGAGAGAGAGAGAGAGAGGGAGAGAAGAGAGAAGAGAGAGAAGAGAGATTAAATCAATATCATATGAAAACAATGACATCTAAATCACAGAAAATTGTTTTGCATATGCAAAAATATGTTTTCGACAGCTAGCTGAGCACAGAAAAAAATAGACAAACAACATAGAAAACGGAAACACACATACAGGGGTAGGAAGAAAAAAGATAAACAAGGAGAGCAAAATATGGCCCAATGTCATTTTTATTAGACACGGTCAATTCTAGAACAGATTGATCAAACTGAATCAGTATGGAATCAAAAAGCATCAGGGCTGACACGGATCAATTAAACATTTAAACAGGTACAATCTCTGCATTTGCATACGGAACTATACAATTCAATAATTATGGAGAGAGAGGGGAAGGGGGGAGAAGAGAGAGATAGAGAGAGAGAGAGGAGGGAAGAGAGAGAGAGACAAAGTGAGAGAGTGAGAAGAGAGAGAGAGAGAGAGAGAGAGAGAGAGAGAGAGAGAGAGAGAGAGAGAGAGAGAATATCACATTTATATCAAACACAATCTGTGCAGAAATACATGGATCAAAGCAACTGACCACTGAGGCAAAACCATACATCATTCAAAATCAATATAGGCATTTTCTCTACAGGCACATGGAATTTAGCATGTGTAGGGGAGAGAGAGAGAGAGAGAGAAGAAGAGAGAGAGAGAGAGAGAGAGAGAGAGAGAGAGAGAAGAGAGAGAGAGAGAGAGTCACGAGTCACGAGTCACGAGTCACGAGTCACGAATGTTTAATTGTCAGGCCAGTCGCCCATATAATGGAGTGAGATTAATAAAACATAGTATTAACAGCATGTAACCACATCATTTTCTCTTGTCTCAATTTTAAGGCTTTGAAAATAAATAAGGCCATTTTTCTTACAATTATTTCGTTGTTACAGGAGAGTAGCACGTCATCAGTCACGAGTCACGAATGTTTAATTGTCAGGCCAGTCGCCCATATAATGGAGTGAGATTAATGAAACATAGTATTAACAGCATGTAACCACATCATTTCTCTTGTCTCAATTTCTTAAGGCTTTGAAAATAAATAAGGCCATTTTTCTTACAATTATTTCGTTGTTACAGGAGAGTAGCAATACACATTTAAACGTAGATGGACGGATGTAGTACTTTTTGGGATCAGTTCTTTCCGAAGAGTTTCATATGTATGACAAACAAGCAAAAAATGCACTTCTGTCTCTGGCACATTGGTACAAAATGGACAGTTAACGTCTCTGCTCAAGCCAACATTGTACTGCATAAAATGACAATTCAGTGGGACATCCCAATTCTAAACCTGGAAAGCGTGTTACGCACCCTGATGTTCATAATTTGACATAAATGAGTACTAATTGACAGGGATTGTCTGAAAGATGCATAAACATTATAAAAAGTATATGACTCCAGTTTTGCATGCCAATCCTGTTGAAAACAATCTACAAGTCTCTGTTTAAAAGTTGCCATAAACATACTCATATTTCCGACCCCTTGAGCTTCCCAGACTACTCCAAACCCAAATCTATACAAAACATTTCTAATTTTACAAGCCCAAGTTTGATAGTTTTGACTCTGTAGGCTGAGTAGCATATGGTAAGCTTTCTTTGGATATCTATTGTCATCCATGCAAACAAGGCGTAACCAGAACGTTATACATTTCAAATTCGTTTGTGACATATAGGGGGTATCTGCCTGTTTCGCCGTATATCAAATGTTTAGGCGATTTTGGGTTAAACACCATCAATCGTTTAATGCAAACAAGTGGACCTTCTCGATTAATTCTTGATTTTCAACTAAACCCCATATTTCAGATCCATAAGTCAGGATCGGCTGTATTTGGCTATCAAAAAGCTTAAAAAAAGATCTTAGGTGAGTGTTCACCAATGGACCACAACATTCTTATCAATGCTACTGTTCCCTTCTTGGCTCTTTCTGCAAGATCAGACATTGTATACACAAAACTCAATCTTGTTGACAAATAAATGCCCAGGTATTTGTACATGTTCGCAATTTTAAGTTCATTCCATTAAACCACCATTTTTCATTCGCCGCCCAGTGTCCGCCGTTACGAAAAATAACAACATTTGATTTTTCCATATTTACAATAAGACCCAGGCGTTCTGCTACATCAGACAGGATATTCAGCTGTGTCTGAAGGCCAATGATGCTGTCAGATGTTAATGCCACGTCATCAGCAAATAACAGTATCAATATTTCGATAAAGTCTGGGGACAACTGATACCATGCCGGCCAAAATTAACTATGTCTTTTGTGAGCTCATTTATGAATAAGGAGAAAAGAACTGGTGAACACACCTCTCCCTGCTTCAAGCCTCGTGGGCACATAAATACATCAGTTAATTCACCATGGACACGTACCGTTGCTTTAACGACATGATAAATCGATCTTAGAGCATTAAATATCTTGCCTTGCAATCCAGACTTGCGTAAAACAGCTCATAATTTCCCTCTGCACACTGTGTCGAAAGCCTTGCGGAAATCTATAAATACCACATAAAGTTTTCTATGCCTCAAAAGTTGCTTTTGAGCCATAGCGAACATAGTGAAAACATGGTCTGCTGCAGAATAACCTTCCCTAAACCCAGCTTGCTCCTCACCAAAAATACCATTTACATCAATCCATCTTGAGATACGTTTGTTTAATATAAAACTGTACAGTTTTACTACAAATATTAAGAAGCGAGATTCCTCGATAATTGTCAGGAATATTTAAGTCACCCTTTTTATGCAGGGGCTGGATGATTGACAAAGACCATTCATCTGGAAACAACCCATGATCAAACAGGTAGTTAAAGAATTTCAATAGGAAAGGCAAAATATGTTCTATACCATTTTTATAAAACTCTCCTATGAGACCATCCGAACCTGCAGCTTTTCGGCTTTTGAGTGCTCGTACTGCCTCCCGAATTTCTCCTGTAGCGATTGTCTCATTCAGTGTGTCACAGTTAAATGTGACTTGGGCTGCATCATGAGCGTCAAAATTAGCATCTGCATTACCCTCAATGCTACCATCATCGCTACGGTCATTGCCACTGGCGTTGAAAACATTGGTGAAATGCTCGAACCATTCAGTTTTAGTTTATTGTGTTTTGTCCACTAACTGAGGTGATGCAGAACGAACTGTATCCCAAAACTTTCTTGGGTTATGCAAATTGTCGTGCAAGGAATGCAAAACATTTTCCTTGTAAGATTTCTTTTTACATTCAAGTAGCTCTTGTACTGCCTTCTTTTCTCGGAATAAGCTATTCTGTCGGTATCGAGGTGAGATCTGCCCAACTGGTGCAGTTTCCTGCGCAAAAGAGTCCTAGTCTGTTTACATTCAAGATCATACCATCGTTTTCTCTTTTCTGACCCAACATGTATAGCTTTTTTTTCATACATTCACCTGCATATGTAAAACATTCATTGAATTTGCTTTGTGCTTGATTTTAAACAATTTCAATAAGTGATACAGCTTCGTCCATGATATTTTTCACATTTTCATTATGCATCAGGTCGGAGAACGTTTCATACTTGTTCTCGTCCCATTTATACATGCATACTGAAATGACTTTATGGGTAAAATTAAGTTTGGGGAGAACCGCATCAGCAAATACATTTAGAGATATTTCGATAGCCGCATGCTTCGATTCAACCATAGGAACAACGTTAAAACAATCACATCTTCTAGCAACCGTTTGAAATCAAACAGTAGTCCACAACACACATCCATTTACAGATATATATGTATATTCCCCTGAAAAAGACTTCGATTCTAATCCGTTCAAGATACAAAGCTCATACTGGTCACATATAGATAGCAACAAGCGACCAAACGAGTTGACTATGGTATCAGAAGACGTGCGTAATTTATCATTGGAATTAGTTGCATCCTCCGTGTCAACAGGTGCTCGTAAATCATAAAATCGTTTGATATGTTGCTTTTTTGTGAATATAGGGAACCAGTTCGTGCATTTAAATCTCCACAAATCATAATTGGAACATCATTATATGCATTTCCAAGATCGAGCAAGCAGTCTTCCAACAGACTAACACCATTATAAATGTCCGTTTCCCGTAATAAGGCGAGTTTTCAGGGGAATGTAAACTCCAATTACTAAGCAATCAGACATGGTTCCCATGAGCTGGCGGGACACTTTCAGAATAACAATATTGTCCATTTCCCATTCAACTCTACGTACATATTTACTAAGTGATTTTCGAACAAGGAGAACAACACCACCTGACAGACGACCATGTACACTGTCTGATACTTTAATACCAGGTGAAACATATGCTACATGTGAAGGAGCTAAATGACCAGGAAATGTGTGGGGAAAAGTTTCCAATAAGAGGACAAAGTCATACATTGCAACAAAATGGGGTACATCAAGTTCATTCGCAATCCTCCATATGCCTTCTACATTAAATGACACAAAACGTAGTCTTTGATGTGTACTTACGAACAAGGCTGATTCAACAGCACTGTCAGAGTGGTCACACTGAGTCACTTCGACAGTGGACAGTCATTGTCATCGACACTCATGACAGCATGCACATTATCGTCATAGCAGCTGCCACATTTCACATCAGAGTTATCATCGAGTTCAAAACAGTTTGAGATTTGTTGTGTCACTATCAAGTCGGTAAAAGGATCAAAGCTAGGGCGATGGCCTGATTGCTATTTCACACAACTGGAATTCGGCATGCCAGAATTTTGAGTTGGTGTGTTCCGGTGCCAGTCCTTGGGAAGTGTTGCTTGGCTGGACGCAGAGAGAGCAGACCTCTGGTTTCTGGTTCGCACAGGTGTCGCCGGGGGTGGCTGATTGCAATCAGAACGTAGCTGCCCCACCAAACGTGACCTCCCTCGTCCCCTCCCTCCACTGGCATCTTTCTTTGCCGTGGCTGAACTTGATGTCTGCTCCATCGGAGTCCTCAGAGGAGAGCCCCGACCATAACCGCGGGGAGGCGATGAGAACGGCTGAAAGCTGGTACCTTAGCATATGTAGGAGAGAGAGAGAGAGAGAGAGAGAGAGAGAGAGAGAGAGAGAGGAGAGAGAGAGAGAGAGAGAGAGAGATCATGAATCTTTGTCTCTAACTCAACCAGTGCAAGAAAAGATGGATAAAACAATTAAACGCTTACCGAGAAGTCATGCACTATTTAAGCTCAAAAAGGCACATTCTCTGTACAGGCATATGAAATGAAGCACTTTCATTGAGAGAGAGAGAGAGAGAGAGAGAGAGAGAGAGAGAGAGAGAGAGAGAGAGAGAGAACAAACAACAGACAGACAGTGACATAGACATACACAGATAGAGTGAATGATAAACATTTACATATGCAAAATTTATACATGAACCAGTAATTAAACAATCTTGCACCCAAAGAATGGGGAAGGGGGGGGTGGCAGGCTTGAGAGAGAGAGGGGAGAGAGAGAGAGAGAGAGAAGAGAGAGAGAGAGAGAGAGAGAGAGAGAGAGAGAGAGAGAGAGAGAGAGAGAGACAGAGAGAGAGAGAGAGAGAGAGAGAGAGAGAGAGAGAGAGAAGAGAGAGAGAGAGAGAGAGAGAGAGAGAGAGAGAGAGAGAGAGAGAGAGGAGAGAAAATTTAACATTTATATCACACCCATTGTGTACAAAAATACGTGAATCAAAACAATTGAACACTGAGCCAGAGATCATATACCATTAAAATTCAAAATATGTAGATCTGCAACACAGCCACAAGAAATTAATCAGTTCAGTTGAGAGAGAAGGAGAGAGAGAGAGAGAGAGAGAGAGAGAGAGAGAGAGAGAGAGAGAGAGAGAGAGAGATTCAGATTCAGATTCAGATTCAGATCTGTATTCTGTTAGGCCATAGCTCCTCAGAAGGGCGATACAAAAATTGAGATAATATTCTAATATCAATGCGACAAGTAAAACAAACAAAAACAAGTTCACAACGTTCACATTGTTTCAAGTTTTAAGCCTGCGATGCATCAACGCTTACACTGCTTATTGTTATACACTTAAACAAATAATATGTAACCATGTTAAACAAAATTCAAGCATTTAATAATAAAAAAGAACCTAGGCTGTAACAAATTTTCGAATCATAAATGCTTTGCACAAAAACAGAGCAAACCGCTTTACGAGTGTTTCATTTTTTGAAGTCATTAGCATAATCAGCTTGAAGATACATGGTTGTCTATAGTATTTTTCTGGTATAAACTCTTGCCTAATACAATAATGTTCCCGGCACGAAAATACAAAATGAACTTCATTATCAAAAGCCTCGTGACATAATGGGCAAAGGAGATGATCATCGCTGAGTTCTCTATAACGATTCAAATGACTACTTATTTCTGTCATACCAAATCTAAATTTTGTTAAGATGTATCTCAAATGTTTGTCTAAGTTTATAGACAATTACACTGGCAATCTATGCTGTGCGTGTAACATACGATAGATATCATATCTGTCACTTTCCTGAACATGAGAATGCCAGCTTTGCCATCGACAATCTATTAATCTCTGACGAAATTCACGGAATAAAACCACGTATGTCCCCTACACCCTGACTTTCCCATACAAAGCCAAATCCATATTCATACAATTTAAATCTTACCCTCGAAGCCCAATTTGTCTTGTCTTTGGCATCAAACCTCAACTAACATATTGTAAGCTCTATGGGGGTAATCTATGTGATTGCATTCTTGTTAACTTTAAACCAATAACGAATGGAGCTGACTATAGAAACTAAATATATAGGATACCTATTTGTCTCCCCATAGACTAAATCATTAGGAGTATATATAGATACTCCCAAAAAACTTCTTCAGTGCGTATAAATGTAGCTTCCCCACCTCATAAGCAGAGCTGCTAATACCCCACAGTTCAGCACCATATTGCCCGATTGGTTGGATTGAGAAACAATTTTTAAAATAGTGCTAAAGAATTGTTATTCAATATTGTCAGCTTTTTCATGATACACAATAAGGCGTATTTAGCTCTGCTCACAAGATCTTTACAGGCAAATGTAAAGCTCAGGCGTGGTGAAAAGAATTTACCCAAATATTTGTAAACATTTACTACTAGCATGCTATTTCCGTTTTAACTCCATCTATCCCTAGCAGCAAGATAACCTCCTTTTCTAAAGACTATTATGTTGGTTTTTGTCATGTTTACATTTAACTGAAGTAATACAACAGCTCTTTCTAGACTGTTCAGCTGTGTTTGCAGACCAACATAGTTTCGGATAACAATACCACATTATCAGCTAATAGCAGAATAGATATTTCTAAGATATCATTTACAAATCCGCACGCCATGTCTTCCAGAATTAATAACTTCCAACGTTAATTAATTAAAGAAAAATGAGAACAAAATATGGCTGCAAACATCTCCTTGTTTTACCCGGATGCACATTATATATAATCTGTAAGAGATCCTCCAATCCCACTCTTGCTTTTACAGAGTCATACATGCTGATAATGGACTTATACAATTTACCCTGAACACCATTCTTGAGCAAAATCGGCCAAAGGATACTTCTATTTACAGAATCAAATGCTTTCTCAAAATCTATAAAGGCTACATATAATTTATGATTCAATCCAAACTGTTTCTCAACAAACGACATCAAAGTGAACATTGATCAACTGTTGAATAATTCTGTTTAAACCCTGCTTGAAATTCACCAGTTAAGTTCTTCTACTCATTCCTGAAGTCTTCTATTCAGGACAGTGCTATATAATTTACTGCATATATTACTCAAAGATATTCCTCGATAATGGTTTGGATTATTAGCATCCGCTTTTTTTTGTACAATTGAAGGATAATTGACTTTGACCAAATTTCTGGAAAAATACCCTGTCAAGCAAAGAATTCATGCAAGAAATTCTTTAGAAAACAAACAACCAGTTCAGATTTGCAAGCATAATTTACTATCTCTCCAATTATTCCGTCAGGGCCTGCAGCTTTGCCATTTTTTAATTTTCTTAATGCCAAAAGAATTTCTTCATTATTTTGAGATTGGACGATTTAAAAAGGACTGTTACCACTATCGTTGCCAGCACTTTCCCCATTACTACATGGTTGATGTAATAAATTACCAACATCTTCATTTCTTTCAAGCAGTCCTTTAAAATGTTCAAACCAGTTCTCCAAAGTAATATTATTTAAGGTTGTTTCTTACCACCTTAATCTTCTGTACTGTGTTCCAGAAATCTTTCTGAGAGTTTACAGACGCTACTAATTTTTCTAACAATGCTCTTTTAAAATCCTTTTCTTTTGTTTTCAAAAGTGGTTTGTATTCCCGCCTAGCATTACAATACAAAACTCGATCCGTTGAAAGTTTACTACGATTTGACTTACTTATTAATCTTCTAGCGTTCCTTTCACTTTGGCGACATCAGTGTCATGCCAATCATCACATTCCCTACGACTATTTACATTTATCCACTTTGTCATACATTTTGCAGCATCTTTTAAACAAGAGTTAAAAGTACTGAGCGCTTCATTTACATTTACATCAATTAGTCTGATAGCTATTTGGACTCTCTGCTGGATCTCAGATGAACACATCATGTCTGTAAAATGATCTTTATAATTTTCATTCCAAACAAACTTTTTCACAAAATTGTTAATGTTCGTGTCTTTGGGTTGATTTAATCGATTATTGTCAACATTAATGGTCAAAACAATAGGCATATGATCAGACTCAATACGTCCATATACATGAAGTACACAGACGTCAAAAACACTAGCAAACATATTCCTTGACATTAAAAAATAATCATTAACACTATTTCCACTTTCAGATACGTACGTGTAGCGACCTTCCTGGTCGCCCTCACACATACCATTCAAAATACGTAGTTTTTAAGTTTAGAAGAGTGGTACCGGCCCGCTGGGGAGAGAGAGGGGAAGAGAGAGGAGAGGGGAAAGAGAGGTTTCGGGAGAAAAGGGAGGGGAGAGGAGAGGGGAGGAGATGAAAAGAGAGGAGGGGGAAAGAGAGAGAGAGACAGGAAGAGACAGAGGGGACAGAGAACAAAATTTTAATTTGATATTACCCCAATTGTGTAAAAGAGAAAATTCAGTTCAGTTGAAAGGGGGAAAATTTAACTTTTTATAGCACACCCACGTGTACAAAATGTATGAATCAAAAAATTTAAACACTCGGGAAAGACGTTCTTACACCATTTAATTTAAAAAATTTGGAAGGTCTGTGAACAGCCCAAAAAATTTTAAATTTTGACTCAGTTAGGTGAGAGAGAGGAGAGAGAGATTTGAGGAGAGGGGAGGGGGGAGAGGGGAAGAGAGAGGAGAGAGAGAGGAGAGGGGGAAAAAGGGGAGAGAGAGAGGGTGAGGAGGGAGGGAGAGAGAGAGGGGAAAGGGGATTAAGTGAGGGAGAGAGGAAGAGGGGAACTGCACTGACACTGACATTTTTACGGGAACTTTGGGAAATTGCCTTTTTGTCGGGGGGTTTAAATGTCTTTTGTTTTTGTCAGCCCCCCCCCCCCCGAAAACAAAAAAAAACTGAAAAATTAAGTCCCTCCCAAGCAAGCAAAATTTAAAAAAAAAAATTCTTTCCTTTCCCATCCTCATTTCGGTTTCTTTTTCTTTGTTCTTTTAACAAAATCTTTTCTAAAAAAAACCATTCCTTCACTTGCGCCACTGTCCTTTCCCAATTTCCCAATCGATTTGCTCCCCAGGGCTTTTTTATATCCTTATCCTTTTTTCCCCATTCACACAACCCTCTGAAACAGTTTAATTTTTCTGACTTGATTTTAAAAAAAAACCCATTAAATTGAACCATCAAGCTTGGGAGGAAAATAAGTTTTCCAACACAAAAAAAATTTTGAAAAAAATTTCCAAAATCCCTTCGTGCTTTAAACTTTTATTAATTAAAATTTTCCCTTCCGCGTTTTTCAAATGCTTCTTTTTGTTTTTTTGCCACCCATCTTTAAAAAAATTGTTTCACCCTTTGTCTGCAAAATACTTTTTTAAGGTTTCGACTCTTGACTGTGTTTTTTCAATTAGTTTTGATTTTTTTCTTTTGTTCCTAAAAGCGGGACAAGTGAAAAAAGAATGTAACTCATTTTCTCCCAAAATGCCCAAAAATTTTTTTACTTAAAAGGGGAAAGAATCATCAAAGCATATTTTTTTAGGTTTCCAAACTTTTTTTAGCTTTAATCCCCGTGGTTTTGGTTTTTTTAAAAAAAGGGCAAGGATTTGGGCTTTGCCCCGATTTGATACTAATGGGTTTAATTTCTTTCTGCCTCCAAATTACTTTTGGGAAAGGTTTTGGAAACCAAAAGGGAAAATTTATCTTTTTTTCTAGTTGGCTGTGCCGTTTTGTTTATATGAAGAAATTAATCTTTCTTTTTAATTTTCAAATAAAAAAACGGTTTTTGTTTTCCCAAATCCCCGGCCCCAACCACACTTTCCAAAATACCCAAATTTTGGTTTGCACTTTTTTTAATCTTAGAGGCCCCCGTTAATATTTCCCAAACCCCACTGTTTTTGCATCATGTGTGGCTTGCCTGGGTCGTCTAACTTCTGGTAATCTATTACTTTTTCACCCCGTTTTTGACACCCTTTACCATACACTGATGTACCTTTCCCGTTTCACCCTTTTTCCCATTTTATTTGGCGAATTTTAATTCCCCAATATTTTGAAACCGGGTTTGGGTCGGGATAAAGTGTGCACTCTTTTTACGTTTTGATTATTTTCAAATCCCCATATTTCCCGCCCCCTTTGTAAGAATCGGTTTTTAAACTGGGTTAAAAAAAACTTCCAAAATATGTGTGAATTAAATTTGTAAAGTTTTCAAAAAATTTTTAAAAAAACCCCTTTTTTTCCTTTTTAAAATTTTTTCCACCAAAATTAAAAACCCCAAATTAATTTTTTTTCCCCCCCCCCCCCCCCCCCCCCCCCTAAAAACCCCCCCCCCCTACCTAAGTTTTGTTTTCGATTTTGGGTTTTTTTTAAAACCCCGAATTTTCCATATCACCAAAATTTTCTTAGCTAAATTTTTCCCCCTTTAAAGGGAAAAAATAATGTTGGTTTTATTTAAGGTTTTCTGGGCAAAATGGAGTTTTTCAGCTTCCTGTTTTCCCTTCAACTTTGGGTTTTTCAATTTTATTGCTGTTTAGAAAAAAAGGAAAAACATTTCAGAAAAAATCTCATAAAAATCTCCCCCCAGCCCCCCTGGAATTAAACTGAATACCAGGGTTTTCCATTTCTTTGGGGAGCTCTAAAGCAAGTCATTGATAAAAAAAGAAAAAACTGTGGGCTTAAAAGGCGGGTTGCTTGGGCACCACGGGGCAATTTAAAAATCAGAATTAAAAAACCCTTTGTAACGCAATTTGGGCAATCGAGTCGTACATTCCACGTAATTTCCATATTTTTAACTTTCCTTTTACTCGTTCTTTCTAAAAAAATTTTATAAAAGATTTTTGTTTCAGAGTTTAAAAAATTTATGGAAATCAACAAAAACGAAAATTTCGTTTTTTTTTTCTTAAGCTTGTTTTTTTGTACAAGAAACGAACAACGTTTTAAAAATTTTTGATCCGTTGTAAAGGTTCCCCGATCTAAAAACCTGCCCCGCTCCTCCAAAGATTTTTTCTTCCCCGTTTTTCCCAACGTTTTAATCTACATTTTTTAAAGTGGGTGTAAACTTTGCTGACAACCTTGTTTCCCAAAGGGGGCTAACCTCCCTTTTGTTATAAAGGGGGGTTTTCATTCCCTTTTTGTTTGGGTTGGAAAGATGATGATTTAGCCCATTTAATTTGGAAAAAGACCCGCTCCGAACAAGTTATTTAAAAATCAGTACTAGAACATCAATTTTTTAAAATAATTAGAAATTTTTAGAATTTCCCCCACAAAACTTACTTGCCCTGCCTCTTCCCCCCCTTCAAGTGTTTTTTGCCGTCGATCATTCTTGTCTAGTAATCGGTTCGTTGAATAAAGGTTTCTGTTTCAGTCTTTCGGGTTTTTGCTTCTTGTGTTTACTCCCTTGGGCCCTTTCCCCTGTGTTGCCAGAAGGGGTTAAAAATATTAAAGAAATTTATATCCATTGCGGGGGATGTTAAAATCATTGTTTATCGTTGGGCTTTTTTTGTTCACTTGTTTAAAGTGACCTGGAAAACGCTTTGGGTTTATTGGCTGACTTTTTTTTAAACTCTGTTAAACTAATTCATCAAATTCTTTTTTTTTGTTTTTCTCAATTCCCCTGTATTGCATTCTTTCTTTCACGTATTTTCCCTTTTGCTTTTCTTATTTGGCTCGGTTTTTTTGATCTGTATCTTGAAAACAGATTTTTGACCCGGGCGTTGTTTTTGGGCGACATTTCCTTTTCAAAAACCCCCCATCACACTTTTTTTTTTCGTTTTAAACCTTTTCTTTTTGGGACGCGGGGGGCAAACCCCACAAAGCTTTTACAAAATGTTCAAATACATAAATCAATGTTATGACAGTTTTGGGGTTTTTTTTTTCCATAATGTTCTTAAAATTTTATTTGGGTTTAATTCATTTTTAAACAAGTGTTCATTTTCATCAATCCATACAATCTTTTCGTCATTACTCTGCGGTACTGACTTGCTTTTTTGGTTTCGTTGAAACCATTCTTCCTTTTTCATTTCTACAGGCAAGTGCCAAGAAAACAGTCTGTCCTCAACTTCATATTGCTGGATTCCTTCAGCTCAGAAGAGACCCAAAATTATTCAATTACACTACACCTATTTGGGGAAATAAAAGTGAATTCCCCTTGTTTGTCAGAGAGAGAGAGGAGAGGAAGAGAGAGAGAGAGAGAGAGAGAGAGAGAGAGAGAGAGAGAGAGAGAGAGAGAGAGAGAGAGAGATAGAGAGTTAAATTTGCAGGTGGAGAATACATGCATTTTTAAAATATATATGTAGGCCTATATGAGATACTGGGTTCTGGCAGTAAACCCTCTCTATTTTGTACAGCGCTGTTTTAGCAACACTTTGTACAGCACGTTTTTTTTTCTACAATGCTTAAAAAACAAGATATTTCATTTTCATTATCTGCTCGTGTATTTGGTAAACTCTCTCTCTCTCTCTCTCTCTCTCTCTCTTTCTCTCTCTCTTCTCTCTCTCTCTCTCCTCTCTCTCTCTCTCTCTCTCTCTCTCTCTCTCTCTCTCTCTCTCTCTCCCCTGTTATATTTAACGTCTTTTCACTAAATGTGATAGTATGTATAGTGTGTGTGTGTGTGTGTGTGTGTGTGTGTGTGTGTGTGTGTGTGTGTGTGTGTGTGTGTGTGTGTGTGTGTGTGTGTGTGTGTGTGTGTGTGTGTGTGTATGTGTGTGTGTGTGTGTGTGTGTGTGTGTGTGTGTGTGTGTGTGTGTGTGTGTGTGTGTGTGCCATTGCCAACACATTACATATGGTCGAATGAATAGCAGCTGGCTACTGTGCTGATTTTTAGTTGCATGTGCCCAAATTATGCCTTATTCAGTTCTTTCTCTCTGTGTCTGTCTCTGTCTGTCTGTCTGTCTGTCTCGCTCTCTCTCTCTCCCTCTCTCTCTCTCTCTCTCTCTCTCTCTCTCTCTCTCTCTAACACACTATGTCTCTGTCTCTCTTTTCGCCCTCTCTTTCTCTCCCTCTGTCTTTCCGTCTCTGTCTCTGTCTCTCTCTGTCTCTCTCTGTCTCTCTGTCTCTCTGTCTCTGCCTTCTCTCTCTCTCTCTCTCTCTCTCTCTCTCTCTCTCTCTCTCTCTCTCTCTCTCATGAAAATAGTAGTTGAGTTGTTGATCTCTTGTTGCATCTCTACAAAGTCCTCTTTCGTTGCGAGCCCGTCAACACGTTGTTTTCTGTACACGTTAGAAAGGCTTGGATATCGGTATTCATATTCAGTTGGGCAGAAACGTGCTGCACTGGCGTTTTGTAGGTTGCTTATTACTAGGGCGCTTTTCAACACAAAGACTGACATCACTTTCTTCCGTCGATGAGCAATGAAATACTCGCTTTGCTCCTGTTTTCTGGTCACTATCGTCACACATATTATATCAACTGGGCACGAATGATGGAAGTCGATCATTCTGAAACAGTCACAACACAACACACACACTCGGTGCATCTGTACCCTTACTCCCAATGGCGTGTCTCAGTGTCAACGTCTTGAACTTGAAGTGCCCGCGTCCGTCGACTTCTGCCTCATTTCGCAACAAATTAATACACCTGGAATCAACTTAAGCCTCGGTTACACCGGACCCGAATCAGCTGCGAATCCACCCGAATGACTATTTTGGGTGCATTCTGGAGTATTCTGTTCTCCCCCCGAATGAGCAAAAAATTCTGGAGGGATTCTGGAACATTCGTGGAGGGATTCGGCTCGTTTTGAAATGTTCAAAACACAGCCGAATACCCTCCTGAATACTCCGAATGTGGCCCCGACAAATTTCATTCGGGCCACATTCGGGAGGTAATCGGCTGGAATTCGGATGCATTCGGGGAGGCATTCTGGACATTCTTGGCAGATTCGGGCGTATTCTTATCATTCGGAGAGATACGGTCCGAATCATCAGACCCGAATAGCACGAATAGAGCCGAATCTGCCCCGAATGCCCCAATGCCTCCCCGAATCCATCGAATCGTCACCCGAATACAGCTCGCGAATATAGCCAAATCGGCTATAAATACGCGTGCAGGGAGGTATTTGTCTCATTTTGCCTGTTGCAGCCGACGTGATAACATTCTCGCCATGCCTAGAACCAAGACCACCAAGACAAAGATTTCTACTTTTCATCATCCACCTCAAGAAGAGATGTCCGACCAACTGGAAATGGACTCCTTGATGAAGACGATAGTGATGTCTCCGAGGAAGAATCAGTCGCCCTTCCCAAAGCCAGAACGCCCACAAGAAAGAAGACAAAAAGGTCAAGACCACCCCAACTACCGACACCAAACGGAAGGGCAAGACTCCCAAACGCCTGAAGTTCACCCAAGCCGAGCAGGAGGCTCTTCGTGACTGGTTGTATGAGAAACCCCATCATCTGGGGCAAGGGCGACGCTGACTACAAGGACAACGGCAAGCGTGACAAGGTTACAGGGTCAAGGCGGCATCACTGAGCATTGATCCAAAGGGCGTCAAGACCTAGTATGAGGGAATGCGCACTAAGATTTGCCAAGGCCATCGAGAAGAAGTCAGGAGACGGGGCAAGGTGCTGCCGCCTGGAGAGCAGTGGATCACCGACAGCTTCCAGTTCCTGCTTCCCCACGTCCACCGGATGCGTGGAAGGACTTTGGGGTCCCTCAAGTTGAAGGTGAAGGGTCCACGAGTAGCGCCATTGACTTCCAAGTCAACTTCCCCCCCCCCCCCCCCCCCCCCGACGAGCGATGAAGAAGTGGAAGAGAAGAAGATGCAGACGTCGCCGCCCATGAATTCGACAACACCGACTTTGAGGTTGTGGCCTCCACAGCCACTGCTCCTCCATCGTCAAAGAAGAGAAGCGTCAAGAGGCCGTCAGAAAACTTCAGGAGCGGCAGCGATCGTCCGCACAGCTTCATCAGCAAGTGCAGCAGCTGATAGCAGTCCCACCTCTGGGTCAGAAGGCAGCGTATGGAAACTGGCTGGCTGCAGTTTCCAGAGAGGTCCATCCTTCAATCTGGTACCAGTTCCACCAGTGGTCATCTGAAGGATGTCGCTACTTCCTGCAAGAATCGGAACGTCTCAAACAAACAGCCGTTTGTGACGTCGACGCCCGCCAAGCCTCCTGCTACTTCAGGTCAAGAGCCACCAGAGCAGCAGCAGCAGTTCCAGCATCCACCAACGCCACAGCAGGCAGGGCAGCTGTACCAGCTGCAGACTCCACCTCCTCAATAGACTCCTTGTCAAAATTCTGGCAACGACAGCCAAGACCTCTCCTTCGGCTCGGTCATGAGAGAAGCCCTGAACTCAACAGCCAAAACTGTGCCCAGCTGCCCTGAACGCAAAAAAAAAGGAAAACAAAATATTCATTTTTATTGTGTTTCTTACAGTTCCGTTTCTTTTTTATATTGGTTTCATTGTTTTTATATGTTGCAATGTTATGTTTAAATTTCCCTTCTCCTTAATTCCTTACACACAAGTCCTTTTTTCTCTTTCTTATTATTCTTTTTTGGGTGGTATCATATATCATGTGGTCATGTTGACTGGTCCTTTCCTTTGTTTTCTTGATATTTCCTTTAGGGTCATTTGATTTGATTTATGACAATGACATTTTGTTTTCTGAACATTTCATGATGATTTTGGACTACATGATTCATGATATCATGTCGACAGACAGACGACATGCGCAGGACGACAGAGAAAGGCAGGCATGCAGCATGTTCGGCAGGCAGGCAGGCAGGCAGTGGCAGAAGATAGGGATTCTTTTGTGTGGTGTGAGTTTCCGTTTGTGCTTGATCATTTGTGTAGCATGCAATTATAGTGTTTACATCGTACAGTTTTGCAAACGAAACATTGATTTTACATTATTTTTAATGTGAAAGAGAGAGAATTAAAGAGGGTAGAAAAAATAGTTGTTGCTGTGTGTCTGCACGGCGTGTGTGTTTGTGTGTGTGTGTGTGTGTGTGTGTGTTGTGTGTGTGGTGTGTGTGTGTGTGTTGTGTGTGTGTGTGTGTGTGAGTGAGAGAAGATAGAGAGAGAGAGACAGTGGAGTAGAGAGAGGGAGGAAAGAGAGTACAGTGAGGACAGAGACAGACAGACAGAGCGAGATAGAGAGAGTAGAAGATAGTATAGACAGAGAGGAGAGGAAAGAGACAGGAAAGATATATATATATATATAATAATATCTGTCCTGTTCTCTACTCTCTGTCTCTTCTCTCTCTCTCTCTCTCTCGATAATGATATATATATATAATATATATATATATATATATATATATATATATATATATATATATATATATATATATATATATATATATATATATACAGAGAGAGACAGAGCATTTTTTTCTTCAAGTTTTACTTATTTTTTTCTTTCAAATCATTTCTGCTGCTCACTCTATTGCTCCAGCGTCTGACTGAAGTAGTGCTTCAATGACAGACGCTGGCGTTTCGCCTCCTTTGTTGTCCTGTTCCCCGTCAGAGCTTGGAGGTCTTCCATCTGTGCTTCTTCTCTCCACTGGCCAGGGATGACGTTGTGCTGCTCGTCTTCCAAGTCGACGCCTGGGGGTGGTCCGTGCTCACCGGATCTCAGGAGGTTGTGAAGGCAGACACACGCGAGGACTATCTTGGTAGCAGTTCCTGGAGATGGCGCATGGTTGTCAGGAGAACTCTGAAGCGGTTGACCAGGATACCGAAGGCGTTCTCGATGACTCGTCTTCCCCTTGAAAGGCGGTAGTTTAAGATGCGTTCGTCGTTATCTAGCTCTCTTCTGGAGAAGGTTTCATCAACCATGTCCGCGGCGGGAAAGCGTCGTCACCAGCCAGGAAGTAGGGCATGTCGACGTTGTCGCCGGGAAGAGGGTCTGGATCAGGGAAGCGATGGTGTCATCTTCTATCGCCTCTTTTAGCTCCGAGCTGTTGAAGACTTGGCAGTTGGACGCTGACCCATTCGCCCCAACATCGACCCAGGTGAACTTGTAATCCGCTCAACCGCGGCGAAGAGGATGATGGAGTGGTACCCCTTGTAGTTGTGGTACACCGAACCGCCACGTCTGGGACACTGGATGGCCACATGCTTCCCGTCGATGGCGCCGACGCAGTGTGGAAGGTTCCAACGCCGCAGAAACCCGTCTGCCAGGGCCTTCCATCCTTCTGGTGTGGTGGGAGCGCTGACCAACTCATCGCCATATTCTTCAATGATCGCCTCGGCTACGTCTGGCACCATGCTGACGATGGATGACTTGGAGACGCAGAAGCCATACATCAAGCTCTTGTAGTTGTCCCCTGACGCAAAGTGCCGCAGCACCAGCGCCAGCTTCAGACCAGGCTCTAACGGTTCTCGGTAGTTGGTTCTTCTCTTGGTGAGTGCTGGTCCAACCCTGGCAAGGATATTTTGGAAACTGCTCTGGGTCAAATCGCAGGAAGTTCTGAACGATTGGACGTCTTCGTGTTCGAGTTCCCATATCAGTACGTTGTATTGGCCATACTCTGCTCGTCGTCCGATCCAGGGTGGAAACCCACCATCTTCGTCTCCCCCGACGTCGGCCTGCTGGTGCATCACCATCATCGCCACCATCGTCATCAAAATCCGTCACCATCATTGCTGTCAGCCTGAAAAACGGTCATCATCCAACAGCAGTTGGGCAGCGAGGAGAAGTTGATCACGGTCTTCCATGGTGTGCACAGGTCGAATGACAAGGTGGAAGTGAGGTGCATGGAGTTGCAAAATATATATAGATCTAGATATTACTCATAATTCTGTTGCTTACGTTCCTTTGTTTCATTACCGATTTCCGATTTCGATAGTACGCACTGCCCGTGGTTGTGTTTTATGTTGTTTATGCACCTCTTCTTGGTCCTGACCATGGGGTGTCAGGAGAGGTAGTACCTTTAGCGGGGGGGTTGCCATGTCCTTTTCTAGGGCAGCTCGTCTGCTCGTCTGCCACTGGTCCTCACCTGTCACTCAGCTCACACCTGTAGCTCCTAGAAGCTGTCGCATGCAACAGCGGCCACTCCCCGGGCAACGGCTTTGGCAGGCCGGCTAAACCAGGTGTGGGTAGCCGTCGGGTCTGAAACCCTCGTGAGTTAGGCTCGGGCTGTGTCAGCCCTACTGCATGTGAAGACTGACTCCCGGCGGAACGAGCGAAAGAGATCATCGGTGATCCAACGCTTGTGAAGGCGGTGGCAGCAAGTGTTGTGGAGCGCTACGAGCATGGACGTGACACCCTGAGAAGTCCGGTCATCCATGCAGCCTGGCAGTCTCCCATCGTAACGGTTCTCCGTGCCACTGGATCAAGGCTCCCAGGCGATGAGAGTGGGATTACCCCCGTGCAACGATTTCCCCACTATAAAACCTTCACGCACAGGTCCGTTATGCAACTCATCACCGATCTGTCAATGCACACACCTCAAGTCCTGGGGCGATGGGCACGTGGCGAAGCAACAGGTGGAGATGACCACTGGCAGTTTTTAGTCACAATCCTGCACGTAGGCGGTCCATGGGCAGGTGGTCGTTCTTTTCCTGAATCCGAGGGCAACAGGAGAGTCCGGCAGCACCCGTGGACGACTGGGCAGCCTCTTTAGGACAGCACTGCCCACCCCCGCATGGGGAGGGGGCTAGAAAACGTGCCCTGAACAAATGCTTGCCCTTTACAGTCTGGTCAGCCTACCGCGGTTGACAGACTCATCCATTTTGCGGTCGAAAAATGAAAAAGAAAAAGCAAAGAAAACCCCTTTTAGGAGCCTGGAACGTTCGAACATTAATGGACAGAGCCAGTACGTCGAGACCGGAGAGAAGAACAGCGCTTGTCGCGAATGAACTCCAGCGATACCGAATAGACATTGCTGCACTCAGCGAAACCCGACTTGCTGATGAAGGCTCCTAAGAGAAGAGGGAGGTGGATACATTTTTCTTTTGGAAGGGAAAGCCACAAGCCAAAGACAGGATCCTTGGCGTTGGATTCGCCATCAGGACAGCCCTGCTCAAAAGCATACCTGTGCTCCCGGTTGGCATCAATTGAACGCCTCATGAAACTGCGTATCCCCCTCAGAAAAGTCAAGACACCTCACAATCATCAGTGTGTATGCACCCACGCTCACGAGCCCAGACGACCCCAAAAGAGCTGTTCTACGAACAACTTGACCAGGCCATCAGGTCAACTCCTCAAAATGACAAACTCGTCATCCTTGGGGACTTCAACGCCAGAGTAGGAAGAGACCATAGCAGCTGGGAAGGCGTTCTCGGCAGACACGGAGTAGGCAAGGTCAACGACAACGGCCTGCTCCTCCTCAGCAAGTGTGCAGAAACACAGCCTCTGCATCACCAACACCTTGTTCAGGTTGGCGGACAAGTTCAAGACCACCTGGATGCACCCGAGGTCGAAACACTGGCCAGATTGATTTCATCATCGTACGCCAACGCGACATCAAGGACGTCCGGGTGACCAGCGTCATGAGAGGTGCTGAATGCTGGACTGACCACAGGCTGGTCAGGGCTGTAATGACCCTGCACATACCACCGCCACACAGAAACCGACCAAAGACTGTCAGGGCCTCCTACAATGTCGCCAGACTGAAAGACCCGACCTGCCTCTCCCAGTTCCAACAACTACTTGAAGAAAAGCTCCAAGACGGTCTGACCCCTGAAGATGGAACAGAAAAATGGTCCTCTTTTAAGGACATGGTCGCTGAGACTGCAAAAGAGGTCCTCGGAGCAAAAATCAGAGCCCATGAAGACTGGTTTGACGAGAACGATGAGAAGATCAAGAAGCTCTCCATGCGAAGAACATGTCTTACATCGAGTGGCAGAATGCCCCATCGTCCGTCTCCAAACGCGAGAGATTCAAGACTCTCCAGGCCAAAAGTGCAGACCGACCTACGTCTGATGCGGGACCAGTGTTTGGCAGGACAAGCGACTGAAGTCAAAGGCTACGCCGACTCTCACAACGCCAAGAAATTCTTTGGCTCGTTGAAGACAGTCTTCGGACCCTCAGCATCAGGCTGCTCCCCGCTACTGTCCTCCGATGGCGCAACCCCTGATCAAGGACCAAGAAGGACTAAGCAAGCGCTGGCAAGAACACTTCAGCAACCTGCTCAACGGGCCCCTCGTCAGTCGACTCGGATGCCTTGAACCAGATCCCTCAGCAGCCGATACAAGACACACTTGCAGTACCCCCCACCATTGCAGAGATCCAGAAAGCAATCCTCCAGACGAGCTCCGGTAGAGCATCAGGAAAGGACGGAATACCTGCTGAGATCTACAAGGTGGCAGGCCCCAACGCCCTAAAAGCCTTTCACGAGGGTCCTGCGGAGTATCTGGGAGGAGAAGAAGATGCCAGATGACTTCCGTGACGCCCTGATTGTCCCCCTCTACAAGACAAGGGAAGCAAAGCCGACTGTGGGAACTACAGAGGCATCTCGCTACTCTCCATTGCTGGAAAGATCTTTGCCAGAGCCATCCTCAACAGACTCATCACTGTTTCCGAGCAGAACCTCCCCGAGGCGCAGTGCGGCTTCAGACCGGCAGAAGCACTGTCGACATGATTTTTGCTGTCAGACAGCTTCAGGAGAAGTGTATCGAACAAAACATGCCCCTATACTCTGTTTTCATTGACCTGACCAGGCCTATGACATGGTCAACAGGGAAGCTCTTTGGACAGTCCTCGAGCGCATTGGATGCCCGCCAAAGTTTGTGAAAATGATCAAGCTCTTCCATGATGGCATGACCGGCCAGGTCCTCTCACATGGAAACGTGACGGAAGCCTTCGAGATCAGCAATGGCGTGAAGCAGGGCTGTGTCTTAGCTCCGTCCTCTTCAACGTCTTCTTCACCTGTATGCTGTCCCACGCTGTCCATGACCTGGAGAAGGGAGTCTACTTCCGCTATCGTCTGGACGGCTCCCTCTTTGACCTTCGTCGCCTCACTGCCAAGACAAAGAGCATCAAAGATCACCTTCAAGAAGTCCTCTTTGCCGATGACTGCGCACTGGTGGCCCATGCAGAATCCGATCTGCAAACGATGTTGACCGCTTCTCCGATGCTTCAAAGCTCTTCGGCCTGACACTCAGCCTCGGCAAGACTGAGGTGCTTCACCAACCCGCACCAAACACCACCCCTCGGCACCCACCATCGTCATTGACGACCCCCAGCTTGCGGACGTTGAACATTTCAGATATCTAGGAAGTACCATCCCTGTGATGGCTCCCTGGACAGGGAAGTTGATGCCCGAATCAGCAAAGCAAGCCAGGCGCTGGGAAGACTCCGCAACAGAGTGCTTAGTCAACACAACATTCGGCTGACTACAAAAACTGAGAGTTTACAACGCAGTGGTCTTGCCCTCTCTCCTCTATGGGTGCGAATCTTGGACACTGTACCGCAGACACGTCAAGAAGCTGGAGAACTTCCACATGCGAGCTCTTCGCTCCATACTGGGAAATCCATTGGCAGGCCCGTGTTTCCAACCTCGAGGTCCTGGACCGTGCTCACACTACAAGTATCGAGTCCATGCTCATCAAGGCCAGCTTCGATGGGTGGGCATGTCATCCGTATGGAAGAGCACCGTATGCCAAGGCGACTGCTGTATGGAGAGTTTCTGCAAGGCAAGAGAAACCAAGGACGCCCAAAGAAACGGTACAAGGATGTCACCGATCGGCGGTAGTAAATCAGCCGTCCATGTGTTTGGAGAAAGGGTAATTCAGAAATAGAGAGCATGTGCGCGTGTGCGTGTGCATATGTGTATATGTGTGTGTGCGAGAGTGCGTGTGTAAGATTTGGGGTTTTGGTTAAGGTGGAAGGTTAGGTAGGTAGGGGGCTGGGGAATTAAGACATAAAAATATTCTTGAATTCCAATCTTCACTTGTTGAAGGGATGGAAGCAGGAGGTTGGTTTCGTTCCGATTGTTACCCTTTTGTTACTTTGGTTCTACACCAGAGAAGGGGGGGCAGGATATCGGCTGTTGTTGTGTTGTCAAGTCTGTGAGTTGTTGTGGTAAATTGTCGTGTTGTTGCACGAGCAACAACTAGTCCGTTGGTCGGGCATGTCAGCTCTGCGGAGGGATACGCTGCTCTGACCAATCGCTGTTTTGTGTTGTGAGTAGAGTTCGTTTGATTCCGACCAGGGCGGAATGCGTTGGGATAGCTTCACTTCGGTCCCTGGTGTTCGTCGGAGTGGACGTGCCTTGTAGTTGCGGCGGGTGTGCCGTTAGTTGAGCTGACTTCGAGTCATAGTTAGGGCCAGGTCCTCGTCGGGTCTGGTGTGCCTTGGCCTGTGCCGGGTTTTGTATCGTCTTCGTTGGCAGCCACTTGTAGCCAGTTGTAGAACTGGTGTGGTTATCGTCTGTCTGTCCAGTTGTGTCAGCAGTATCCTGTGTTCCCGTCCTGAGGCTGGGCCAGACCACCGCAGTCTACTGCCGCATGCCGGCAGGTGAGCGGCGGTTTCCGGTTGCCTGCTGCTTTCCCGGGAGAGGGAGATCATCCAGGCCGTCTGCCGTCTGTGAGGCAGCTCCCTCCTGCTACCAGGGTTCTTCCGGGAGTTCTCCAGCCACCTGTTGCTCTTTCCTGTTCGGGCGTCCCGTGAGGGCGCTGCACCAGACCTTCCCTCACCCTCAGGTCCAGCGGGGGCCCTTTAGAGGAGGAGTCCCTCGAGCCCCGGACTCGTCGAGAGGGCGTCTGGTGTGCGTTGGGTGTCGTGCCCAGCGCGGGAGAGAGTCAGACTGCAGGGAAGCCACGGTCAGCGCTGGGGTGTAGAGTCTTCGGGGAGAGGTCGACCCACGGGGGAGCCACGGTCAGCGGGGAGCGCAGAGTCTTCTGGGG
The DNA here is from genome assembly GCA_018398815.1 of Conus ventricosus. Lineage (NCBI taxonomy): Eukaryota > Metazoa > Mollusca > Gastropoda > Neogastropoda > Conidae > Conus > Conus ventricosus. The sequence continues at coordinate 47,084,594 of CM031627.1, forward strand.
AGGTGTCAGCTGTGAGGGGCCAAGTACGGCGCTGAGGACTGGAGCTCTCTGGGCCGGGATGGGTTGTCCCATGGGTATGGTAGGAAGAGTGTAGCGTTAGGGAGTAGGGTTAAGGGTGTTAGCTACTGCCTTCCTTTTGGGACGTGGTGGCCAGCACAGTGTAGGGTACTTGTCGCTGCCTCCCTTAGGGACGCAGTGGCCAGTCCGGTAGTGGTCCCCGGGGCAAAAGAGAAGGGTGGGGGCCTGGGAGAGGTGCGGGCGGTAGTAGTTTAGAGATTAGAGTCCCTTGGGTCTGTCCTTGTCCCTAGTAGTTAGCCACCACGTGTGCGGGCTATCTCTGCGTCCCTAGGTCGCAGTGATATACCGCAACTGGTGCTTTAGCATAGGTTAAGGTTTCAGGGTTGTAGCAGGGTAGTGTGGGTCAGTGAAGAAGTGGAATATTGGTTTGTAGTTGTGGATGGCGTGAGTGGTGGCGCCATAGTGTGTGTGTGTGTGTGTGAATAAAGAAGTGTGCATGATTGTAAAGCTGTGTTAGTGTGCTGTGTTGTCTGCTCTAGTGTGTGATAGGCGGGTAGGGGTGGTAGGGCCGTCCGGCTTAGTGACCGTGACACTTGGGGGAAATGCGGGGTAGCTAGGTGGTTCTGGTAGGTGATAGGTAGCTAGAAGGGAGGTAGGGGGATTGTTGTGTCCGGTGTGTACGTTGTGTAAGTGGGGGGTTGGTGGGAGCGTACCAGTACCCTGGAGGAGGTACGTAGTGTCCCTGTTCACATCAGGGAGGTTTCCATTGGCATTGGGCAGGGCACTTGTGTTTTGGTGTGAATGGGTTGGCGCTACCGAGTGTGTGAGGTATGAGTGATCAATAAATATTGAGTGGTTGTTGGAAGTGCGAGTGACTACGTAGTACAGTGTAGGTGAGGTGCGGAGGGTATCGAGTGTTCCTTGTGTCTCTTGAGTGTAGTATACCCCAGTTGTAGGTAGAATTGGAACCAAGCCTGTGACTGTGCACGATGTGTGTTTAAACATCTTGTGGGGATTAAGGGCAGAGTAAGCCCAGGTGACTGTGTGGGAAGCACGAGGGTGCGCAGTGTTGTGACACGAAGGTGTGGCTGGGAGTGCATATGGACTTGCGGGTGCAAGTGCACTGTGATCGTGTGGGTGCGGCCTACCAGAGACAGTGAGGCCTGTGACTGTGGGGTAACTGGTGCGCATGCACAGTGGACGGTGGGCATACGGTGTCACGTGATTCAGTCAGTGGCCAGACAGTGCATGGGTAGTATTGTATGGATTTGAGCCCCTGTCGGTATATGTATGAGGTAGCCAAGTGTGGGTGGAGTTATGCTTGTGCATGACTCATTGAGTGTTGTGTACTTGTGCTGGGGTTGCTTCAGGGGCAAGTGCGTAGTCAGGAACCTCCAGTTGCGCTCAGATCGCATACTGTTTGTTGCTAGCTCTGTGGTGGTAGGGGTACCCTATGTCTAAGCACACCCGAGCCCATCCGCAGTACAACCCTGATAGTGTCATGGATCCACAGGCCCCTACGGCAGATACCAAACCCAAGGTTAGTGACCAGGATGCGGGGGGGGATCAAGAACAGGGGACGGGGCTTATGCAAAGTTTGCCAAGTTGGAGCGGCGATGGGTTTAGCTGGGGGAGAGCTCGCCAAGTTCGTCACAGACTCGGTGCGTAATGAGGATGAGAAGATAGCGAGAGAAGCAGAATTGGAGCTCCGGATGGAGGAGAAAGTGAGGCAGAAGATGAAGGATGAAGAAGAGAAAGCTGCTAGCAGAGGGAGTTAGAGATACAGCAGAGGAGGATTGAAGAGGAGAAAGCTGCTAGGCAGAGGGAGTTAGAGATACAGCAGAGGAAGATTGAAGAGGAGAAAGCTGCTAGGCAGAGGGAGTTAGAGATACAGCAGAGGAAGATTGAAAGGAGAAAGCTGCTAGGCAGAGGGAGTTAGAGATGAAGCAGAGGAGGATTGAAGAGGAGAAAGCTGATAGGCAAAGGAGGATTGAAGAGGAGAAAGCTGATAGGCAGAGGAGATTGAAGAGGAGAAAGCTGCTAGGCAGAGAGAGCTGGAGTTAAAGCAGGCCGAGTTAGATCTCAAGAGACGTAGAGATGAAGCTGAGTTAGAGGCAAGAGAGCGAGAGCTAAACATACAAGAGAGACAGGCCTCAGATGAAGCAGCGCACAGGAAACGCGTGATCGAGGTGAGGAAACGAAGCGTGTCCACCCTTTAGCCGTTAGGAGAGAACGATGACGTGGACGCTTTCATCGCCCAATTTGAGCGTGTAGCCCAGATGTGCATGTGCAGCAAGACCTCATGGCCCACACGTCTGATGTCTCTGCTGAGGGGAAAGGCTTAGAGAAGCGGTGATGCGGTTAAGTGTGGAGGAGTTAAGCGACTATGAACAGATAAAGAGCGCCCTGTTCAGCCACTTCAGGCTAGATGCCGAGGCCTACCGAGAAAAGTTCAGAAGCATCAAGAAGGACGCTGCTGAGACGTTCGCCCAGATGCTGGGAAGGATGAAGCGGTGGTTTTCCCTCTGGTGTGCGGCAGCAGGCAAGGATGAGAGTTTGGCAGAGGATGTTAAGGATCTACTTTTCCAAGAACAGTTTTACCAGCTGCTGTCCCCAGAGTTCACGATCGAGGTCCGGAAGACGTGCCCGAAAACTGCTGAACAAATGGCAACAGAAGCTACTGTCTTAGCAGAGGCCAAAAGATTGGGGGGGAAAGCGAAGCAAGACCGAACAGTTAACCAGCCCAACCCGGGTAATAGGCGTGAAACAGCAGGGAGCCAGCCCACACAGAGGTCCCAACAAAGTGATGGTGCACTGCAGCAGCCGAACAGGAGATCAGAAGGGCCTAGATCGACCATAGTTTGTTTAACTGCAAGAAGCCAGGCCACATCGCTAGGAAATGCCCTGAGCCCCATTATGTTGGAGCTGTTCATTGTTGTGACCAGCCCCAAGCTCGAGTAGTCCCTACGTTGTGTCGACCATGCGCTGAGCAGCGGTACGAGCCGGCGTGCATTGTAGAGGTCAACGGAGCTCCGGCCAATGGATTACGAGACACTGGTGCGGATACACCGTAGTGGCCCAATGGTTGGTACCGAACGACGCGTACACAGGAGAGACAGTTCCAGTAGTGTTGGCTGAATCCACATGTAGGTCTGTGTTACCTGTGGCGGTAATTGAGTTGAAGTCACCATTCATCGCAGGGAAGTTGGAGGTTTTGGTCATGAATAGCCCTGTGCAGGAAGTCCTGATCGGAAACTTCGCAAAGAGAGATGGGAGATTCCCGGGTTGGACACGAGAGAACGGGAAAAAGGGCATTCTAACTCCCCCTAGCCCTCACCTAGGTTCGGGCTAGGCGACCTAGAATGCCCCTTTTCTGTTCTCTAAAAAGTAAGACTTCAAAAACCCAAAAAAATAACGATTATCACAAACAAACATACTGTGTAGGGTATCCGTTTTTCAAAATAATTTACTAAACTTTCAGATTTTGTTTTTTTTTAAAATCCTGTGTTTTTCTGATCATTTTCAATAACATCATTTCGCGCAAACATTTTTCAAATGAGTCTCGTCTTTCTTGTGAAATAAAACTACGTCTTTAACTGTTCTCTAAGTCTTTAAACGGAGTTATATTTTTGAATAAAATCCACACACTTATCCAGCATGTCTTCCGCTGAAAGCCAGCTTGACAAAGTGTTTTCTCTTTTAACTATTTCTTTTTCTCCCGAACAGTCATCATAATAAATAGTGTCTGCGTTCCTTCAAACAATATAAAAAGCTTCTAGCACTCACTCAGTTATTGCTAGGATTAACTAAAAATATGTTATCATCAGTCCATAAAAAACCTTCTATCATGATATGCTTTTTTTTCCATTTAAGTGTTGGCCAGAAAATCACATATGATCAAAATTATAACGATAAAACTGTTTGAAACAGGTTGAGGATAAAAAATGTTTTTCCACAACCAGTTTGTCCACAAATTAATGACAATGAGGGGTTTTTGTCATAAGTTTAACTGCTCCTAGTTTTATAACAGAATTTAATTATTCCGGTTTTTTTTTATCATACTCTCCGCAAAAACTTGTTCAGTATAATAAAAATCTACGAGGCCTAAATGTGTAAGATAATCCATTCAGTTCTGTAGTTGTTTCATTTAAGTCAACATTGATTTTGTTGCTTGTTGTTATGATCTTAATATCCTCACCATTGTGAAGAACGACGATGGTAACGTTAAGGCGTTTAACGTCTAAGTTTTGCCCGCTAATATTAATCCTTTTATAAGGTCATCACTAACGCCCACAACCCATCCCTCTCCACATCTTTAAGACAGAAATTTCAAATATCATTGTGAACGTGTCTCCTAATTTCTGCTTGGAAAGAACTGTAATTTTTGAGAAGTTTTTTTTCAACTGTTTCTTTTCTGTGGAGGATGTACTGTTTTTTCCATACGGGGTTTTTTCAATTTCTTTCCGACTATTGTCGTCCGCATAAGACTTACATGTAAAGGGCCAGAGTGAATGCTTTTCTGAAACTTTTTTTGACGGCTATAATATGTAAAAGGGCTTTTGAATTCAAATTTATTTCCCTTCTTTAAAAATGGTTCTAGTGCCATTTGAGGTCAGGTTTCGAACTATTTTATATTCTACTGGCCCAAAATTTTTTGCCTCTAGATTGCGCAGTTGTTCTGTTTAGGAACTTTTGCTGTCGGCCCAAACCCCTTTGCGTTTATAATCACCGTCTTTAGTGTACTTAAAACCATACAAAGCGCCTATTCACCAATTTTTTTCAAAGTCCGCAACTCTGCAAGGTCTTTTAATCTAAGGTTATACACCTTACAGGGCTAATGTAACTCCTGATTCTTCTGGCCCACGCGACATTATTTTTTAGTAAGTATTATTTTATTTCCAAAACAATGTGCAGGTTATCACATTTCACAACTTTCCCGCTTTGTCTTTGTTTTTATATTAAATGATCCGACCCCCCCACAAACTAATCTTTTAAACTGTAATTTAGGGAAATTGTTATAATTTCATAATCGCAATATGCAGTTTCCCCGATGGAAGAGTCTTAAAACAGTTTGAGGCCTTCCCTCATATAAGTTTTCATCAGTGCTCAGCTCATCCAAATGAACATAGAGTAATGAATGTATTGCAAGATCGAGCGGATTTTCTCCCTCATAGTAGTTTTGTTTGACGTAACTCTAAAACTATGAACGGCCCCATTGGCAGTTGTAAGCCTAACATTTTAGCTAGCTCTTTATCAAAATAGTACCCTACTTCTTTTTCTTCAGGTTTTAAGGTCAACATTGTTTTCAGATTCGCATGTTAAGTTTGAGAGCAAATTTGAAGTTACTCATTGCTTCTTTTAGCGAGCAAACACGTAATAACCTTTAGGTATGGTTAACTGGCTAACTAATTTTCCTTATTATTAACTTTTTTAATCTTATTATTCTCCTTGGCTTTGCTTATATTAAACCATACGACTTTGTAGAATATTTCATGGAGCGCGACCGTTCTGGTTCCGCATTCGTTTTAATAGCTGTTCTAAAAACGAAGGGGGGTCTTGAGTTGTTATTGTTACAAACATTTTTTTAAAACAAATTAAAAATGAGTGCATTCAAATATACTGATCAAAATATTCTGTTGGCCGCACTACAATCTTTAAAAAAATAACAACTGACACCCCCGACATTCTGTGACCAGCTGACACCTTTCATAAAAAGGTAAGTACTCATTGGCCAAATATCTTAACCTCCTATTTAAAAAACTACATCCCAAAAGGTGGTTCAGTCTCGATCATTTTATCAGAACCAGTTAAACTTTGCGGT
>CM031627.1:47090532-47345532 GCA_018398815.1 Conus ventricosus
AAGAAGATTTTTGGAGGATCGGATCATTTAATATAAAAATCAAAGACAAAACGGGGAAAGCCGTGAAATGTGATAATCTGCACATTGTTTTGGAAATAAAATAATAAACTGTACTAAAAATGTCGCGGGGGCCAGAAGAACCAGGAGTTACATTAGCGCCTGTAAGGTGTACAACCTTAGAATTAAAAGACCTTGCAGACGTTGCAGACATTGAACAAAACGGTGAGATAGGCACTTTGTATGGGTTTGAGTACACTAAAGATGGTGATTATAAACGCAAAGAGGTTGGCGACAGCAAAAAGTTTCCTAAACTAGAACAACTGCGCAATCTAGAGGCAAATAATGTTGGCCAGTATGAATATAAAATAGTTCGAAAACCTGACCTCAAATGGCACTTAGAACCATATTTAGAATGGGAAATAAAATTTGAATTCATAAGCCCATTTACATATTTTAGCCGTCAAAAAAGTTTCAGAAAAGCATTCAACTCTGGCCCTTTACATGTAAGTCTTATGCCGGACGACAATAGTCGGAAAGAAATTGAAATAACGCCGTATGGGAAAAAGCAGTACATCCTCCACAGAAAAGAAACAGTTGTAAAAAAGCTTCAACAAAATTACAGTTCTTTCCAAGCAGAAAATTAGGAGACACGTTCACAATGATATTTGAAATTTCTGTCTTTAAAGATGTGGAGAGGGATGGGGTTGTGGCGTTAGTGATGACCTTATAAAAGGAATTAATATTAGCTGGCAAAACTTAGACGTTAAACGTCTTAACGTTACCATCGTCGTTCTTCACAATGGCGAGGATATTAAGATCATAACAACAAGCAACAAAATCAATGTTGACTTAAATAGAAACAATCTTACAGAACTGAATTGGATTAATCTTACACATTTAGGCCTCGTAGGGTTTTATTATACTGAACAAGTTTTGACAGAGAGTATGATAAAAATAATAACTGGATTAGATTAAATTCTGCTATAAAACTATGGAGCAGTTAAACTTTATGACAAAAACTCCTCATTGCTCATTGATTTGTGGGCAGACTGGTTGTGGAAAAACAATATTTATCCTCGACCTGTTACAAACAGTTTATCGTTATAATTTTAATCATATTGTGGTTTTCTGTCCAACACTTAAATGGAACAAAGCATATCATGATAGAAGGTTTATATGGACAGATGATGACATATATTTAGTTGATCCCAGCAATAAACTGAGTGAGTGTTTAGAACAGTTTTATAGACTGTTTGAAGGAACGCAGACGCTATTTATTATAGATGACTGTTCAGCAGAAAGAGACATAGTTAAAAAGAGAAACACTTTATCAAAACTTGCTTTCAGTGGAAGACATGCTAGAATAAGTGTGTGGATTTTATGCCAAAAATATAACTCAGTTTTAAAAGACTTTAGAGAACAGTTAAAGACTGTAGTGTTATTTCACATGAAAGACAGAGACTCATTTGAAGAATGTTTGCGTGAAAATGATGTTATTGAAAACGATCAGGAAAAACACAGGATTAAGCAAAAACTAAAATCTGAAAAGTTTAGTAAATTAGTATTAAAAACGGATAACCCTGCACAGTATGTTTGTTTGTAGATAATCGTTATTTTTTGGTTATTAACGTCTTACTTGTCAGAGAACAGTAATATGCTGATTCTAGAGCACTTTCGCCCAAAAACTGTCTGTCTGTCTGTCTCTCTCTGTCTCTCTCTTCTCTGTCTGTCTGTTCTGAGGGCAACTTGACCTTAACGGGTTTTGTCAGGGTTGCCGGTGATTCTCTCTCTCTCTCTTCCGCCACAGGAAAAGGCGGCTTTTAGGCCACTTTCGCCCAAAAACTCGGTGGTTGAGCAAGTGAGTCAGAATGAAGGTTTTCCTGTTCTCTTATGTTTCACTGAATATTGCATTTTGTGCTCGGCAGTTTCTATGTGTTTTTCATTATTGATTCTTTGCTGTTGTTGTTTTTCCTATTTATGATTATTCTCTTTCATGTTTGACAAAATATTGTATTTTTCAACATTTCAAAGTCTTTGTAATGTTTGGTTGATTATCGTGTTGCCGAGGTAATGTCTGGGTTTTGATTGGTCTTTAACAAGTTTGACTTTGAGGCGCTGAAGCGTGAATGCTTTGTTCCTGGAAAATTATCAGCCCCGACATGAACCCTGCTTTCCCCTGACCTGTAAACATCACAGAAATAGAGTGATGTAAACCTGAGCTGCAGTAAGCTGTACATATGTAAATATCAGAGAAAAATCATGGAATGAACCTGAGCTGCAGTGAGCTGTACATATGTAAATATCAGAGAAATAACATGATATGAACTTGAGCTGCAGTAAGCTGTACATATGTAAATATCATAGAAATAACATGGAATGAACTTGAGCTGCAGTAAGCTGTACATATGTAAATATCAGAGAAATAACATGTAATGAACTTGAGCTGCACAGTAAGCTGTACATATGTAAATATCATAGAAATAACATGATATGAACTTGAGCTGCAGTAAGCTGTACATATGTAAATATCAGAGAAATAATATGATATGAACCTGAGCTGCAGTAAGCTGTACATATGTAAATATCATAGAAATAAAATGATATGAACTTGAGCTGCAGTAAGCTGTACATGTGTAAATATCAGAGAAATCACATGAAATGAACTTGAGCTGCAGTAAGCTGGGGTAAACCATAAATAAATGTGAATACTACAGGAATCAAATGAAATAAACTTGAATAGTAGTGAGTTTGACTTGGAGTCTGTCGGATGTTTGACTCACATAAAAGCCATAGAACTAAGACGAAATAAATTTGGAAACTTTCACAGAATGCAGTTGTGTTTGAGTTGGTCTTTTTGTTGGATAAGAGCGCATGTGTGTCCCTGTCTCTCATCACTTTCTGAAGCACACAACAAGGATGGACACAAACACCCTGTGTCTCTATCACCCCTTTCTTACTGAAGTACTCTACAATGAAGGACACAAACACCCTGTGTCTGTCTCACCCCTTTCTTACTGAAGCACACTACAATGAAGGACACAAACACCCTGTGTCTCTATCACCCCTTTCTTACTGAAGTACTCTACAATAAAAAAAAAAAACACCCCACAAACACCCTGTGTCTGTCTCACCCCTTTCTTACTGAAGCACTCTACAATGAAGGACACAAACACCCTGTGTCTCTATCACCCCTTTCTTACTGAAGCACACTACACAGAAAGGCAAAAATATCCTGTGTCTCTATTAACCCTTTCTTACTGAAGCACACTACACAGAAGGGGAAAGGCAAATATACCCTGTGTGTCTATTAACCCTTTGTTACTGAAGCACACAACACAGAAAGGAAAGGCAAACACACCCTCTGTCTCTATTACCCCTTCCGTGCTGAAGAACATCAAGCTGACAGACAGAACTGCAGGCTTTAGGCCAAACAACAAATACTTAAAATTTTTGTATCCTCTCCCAAGCACCAATAATTCTCAAACTGACTAATCAAGTTAATTTTTCTTGAACTGTTAACACTTTGACCAGTTTTCACTCAACACTGCTGAAGGTGTCAATGCACAAAAGGGGGAGGGGAGGGGAGGAGACAGACAAGAAAATAAATGATAACGAAAACGTTTCTTTGGTGTTCGTTGTGGTCTCAGGGATGTTTCAGTTCACAGAAATCTCTTCTCCACACACACACACACACACACACACACACCACAGACACACACATCAAGGCTTGGAATACCTCATCGTCAAACCTGTCCACAGGGAATAACCAATATTTTATTGTCAATGAATGTGAATAAATGGCCAGTTTTAGCCAGACCAGTTGCACTTTCCTTCTCCCCTTTTTAACCCCCTCATCTCTCCTCCCAATCCTCTCCCTCCCTCCCTCCCTCCCAAACACACACACGCCCCTTCCCCCATCTTTGTCTCTGGACTGAGATTGTGCTGTCCCCAGTGGGGTGACATTGTGCTGTCCCCAGCGGGGTGACACTGTGCTGTCCCCAGCAGGGTGACATTGTGCTGTCCCCAGTTGTACTGTCCCCAGTGGGGCGACTTTGTGCTGTCCCCAGTGGGGTGACACTGTGCTGTCCCCAGTGGGGTGACATTGTGCTGTCCCCAGTGGGGTGACATTGTGCTGTCCCCAGTGGGGTGACACTGTGCTGTCCCCAGTGGGGTGACACTGTGCTGTCCCCAGTGGGGTGACACTGTGCTGTCCCCAGCGGGTGACATTGTGCTGTCCCCAGTGGGGTCTTCTCTTCTTCTTCTTCTTCCTAAAATACTGGTTCACTCAAAAACGAGTAGGTCACCAGCGCGCATGTTAAAAAGTAAAATAAAATAACATAAAATAGTGCGACTCAGACTGTTGGCCCCTGGAGCAAATTTGGCAACAAGGGGTCGCACTCGATATTCAAGAAGTTAAAAGCAATGGCCAAATTCAGGCCCAGTTAACAGTAAAATATCTGGGGAAGTAAAAAATAGAAAAACATCAATATGCAGATCTCAAAACTGTTGTATCAATTTGTTTTTTAAAAGAGATTGCATTTGTGGCAATCTTGATGGCACCCGGCAGTGAGTTCCACAGCCGTACAGAACTGGGATAAAAAGAATGTAAGTGGCTGTCAATATTTGATGCAGGTATGGTATAACACTGACCGCCACTCCTGGTGCTACTTTTATTCAATACTAGTTGTTCCATTGGAATATCAATTACTTTAGCTCTGCCTTTGAAAAAGGTGTTAAGTTTAATAAAAGCTCTTCTCTCTTCTAAGGGTTTCCATTCTAATTTCCTCATGTTCTTCCTAGTATTCCCCTTTTCTCTGATGTGGTTCCCTGTTACGAACCGTGCTGCTCTCTTCTGAATCTTTTCAAGGTTATCAATGTCCTTTAGATGGTAAGGATCCCAAACTGAGCAACCATATTCCAGTACTGTGCTGTCCCCAGTGGGGTGACATTGTGCTGTCCCCAGTGGGGTGACATTGTGCTGTCCCCAGTGGGGTGACATTTTGTTTGGGTGCTTTCCAGTTCCTCAGTGTTTGGGGGAAGAGCCATTTTCTCTTTGGTTCGTCTGGAAATACTTTATGTTATGACGCCTATCAAAGTAATTGTTTAAGAAAGGAAAATACTTTGTTATGACGCCTATCAAAGTAATTGTTTAAGAAAGGAAAATACTTTGTTATGACGCCTATCAAAATAATTGTTTAAGAAAGGAAAATACTTTGTTATGACGCCTATCAAAATAATTGTTTAAGAAAGGAAAATACTTTGTTATGACGCCTATCAAAATAATTGTTTTAGAAAGGAAAATACTTTGTTATGACGCCTATCAAAATAATTGTTTAAGAAAGGAAAATACTTTGTTATGACGCCTATCAAAATAATTGTTTTAGAAAGGAAAATACTTTGTGTTATGACGCCTATCAAAATAATTGTTTTAGAAAGGAAAATACTTTGTGTTATGACGCCTATCAAAATAATTGTTTTAGAAAGGAAAATACTTTGTGTTATGACGCCTATCAAAATAATTGTTTAGAAAGGAAATACTTTGTGTTATGACGCCTATCAAAATAATTGTTTTAGAAAGGAAAATACTTTGTGTTATGACGCCTATCAAAATAATTGTTTTAGAAAGGAAAATACTTTGTGTTATGACGCCTATCAAAATAATTGTTTTAGAAAGGAAAATACTTTGTGTTATGACGCCTATCAAAATAATTGTTTTAGAAAGGAAAATACTTTGTGTTATGACGCCTATCAAAATAATTGTTTTAGAAAGGAAAATACTTTGTGTTATGACGCCTATCAAAATAATTGTTTTAGAAAGGAAAATACTTTGTGTTATGACGCCTATCAAAATAATTGTTTTAGAAAGGAAAATACTTTGTGTTATGACGCCTATCAAAATAATTGTTTTAGAAAGGAAAATACTTTGTGTTATGACACCTATCAAAATAATTGTTTTAGAAAGGAAAATACTTTGTGTTATGACGCCTATCAAAATAATTGTTTTAGAAAGGAAAATACTGTGTTATGACGCCTATCAAAATAATTGTTTTAGAAAGGAAAATACTTTGTGTTATGACGCCTATCAAAATAATTGTTTTAGAAAGGAAAATACTTTGTGTTATGACGCCTATCAAAATAATTGTTTTAGAAAGGAAAATACTTTGTGTTATGACGCCTATCAAAATAATTGTTTTAGAAAGGAAAATACTTTGTGTTATGACGCCTATCAAAGTAATTGTTTTAGAAAGGAAAATACTTTGTGTTATGACGCCTATCAAAATAATTGTTTTAGAAAGGAAAATACTTTGTGTTATGACGCCTATCAAAATAATTGTTTTAGAAAGGAAAATACTTTGTGTTATGACGCCTATCAAAATAATTGTTTTAGAAAGGAAAATACTTTGTGTTATGACGCCTATCAAAATAATTGTTTTAGAAAGGAAAATACTTTGTGTTATGACGCCTATCAAAATAATTGTTTTAGAAAGGAAAATACTTTGTGTTATGACGCCTATCAAAATAATTGTTTTAGAAAGGAAAATACTTTGTGTTATGACGCCTATCAAAATAATTGTTTTAGAAAGGAAAATACTTTGTGTTATGACGCCTATCAAAATAATTGTTTTAGAAAGGAAAATACTTTGTTATGACGCCTATCAAAATAATTGTTTTAGAAAGGAAATACTTTATGTTATGACGCCTATCAAAATAATTGTTTTAGAAAGGAAATACTTTATGTTATGACGCCTATCAAAATAATGTTTTAGAAAGGAAAATACTTTGTTATGACGCCTATCAAAATAATTGTTTTAGAAAGGAAAATACTTTGTTATGACGCCTATCAAAATAATTGTTTTAGAAAGGAAAATACTTTGTTATGACGCCTATCAAAATAATTGTTTTAGAAAGGAAAATACTTTATTCTATGACGCCTATCAAAATAATTGTTTTAGAAAGGAAAATACTTTATTCTATGACGCCTATCAAAATAATTGTTTTAGAAAGGAAAATACTTTATTCTATTCTATGACGCCTATCAAAATAATTGTTTTAGAAAGGAAAATACTTTATTCTATGAAGCCTATCAAAATAATTGTTTTAGAAAGGAAATGCTTTATTCTATGACGCCTATCAATATAATTGTTTTAGAAAGGAAAATACTTTGTGTTATGACGCCTATCAAAATAATTGTTTTGGAAAGGAAAATACTTTATTTTATGACGCCTATCAAAGTAATTGTTTTAGAAAGGAAAATACTTTATTTTATGACGCCTATCAAAAAAATTGTTTTAGAAAGGAAAATACTTTATTTTATGATGCCTATCAAAATAATTGTTTTAGAAAGGAAAATACTTTATTTTATGACGCCTATCAAAGTAATTGTTTTAGAAAGGAAAATACTTTATTTTATGACGCCTATCAAAATATTGTTTTAGAAAGGAAAATACTTTATTTTATGACGCCTATCAAAATAATTGTTTTAGAAAGGAAAATACTTTGTGTTATGACGCCTATCAAAGTAATTGTTTTAGAAAGGAAAATACTTTATTTTATGACGCCTATCAAAATAATTGTTTTAGAAAGGAAAATACTTTGTGTTATGACGCCTATCAAAGTAATTGTTTTAGAAAGGAAAATACTTTGTGTTATGACGCCTATCAAAATAATTGTTTTAGAAAGGAAAATACTTTATTTTATGACGCCTATCAAAATAATTGTTTTAGAAAGGAAAATACTTTGTGTTATGACGCCTATCAAAGTAATTGTTTTAGAAAGGAAAATACTTTATTTTATGACGCCTATCAAAATAATTGTTTTAGAAAGGAAAATACTTTGTGTTATGACGCCTATCAAAGTAATTGTTTTAGAAAGGAAAATACTTTGTGTTATGACGCCTATCAAAATAATTGTTTTAGAAAGGAAAATACTTTGTGTTATGACGCCTATCAAAGTAATTGTTTTAGAAAGGAAAATACTTTGTGTTATGACGCCTATCAAAATAATTGTTTTAGAAAGGAAAAGTGTGGCTGAGAGAAACTGTCACCTAGTTAATTGTCATGGAAATATATAGGCGAGAAGGTGCAGAAGAACGTCTGATTTGTAGATGACTTCCAGTCAGTCCTGACACAGAAAAGGAAGTCAGTGTGGAAACAAAAAAACAAAAAAAAAAAAAAAAAAAAAAACCAGCACACACACACACACACAAATGTCAGACTACAATAAACAAAAATAAAAGATGAAATACTAGACAAAACAAGTCGTTGATAGCCGACAGCGAATCATCAAAGTGCACGTGACAATCAGTCAAAGGAGATTGACGAACTCGGCAGAGATGGACTGGTCTGGTGCAGCGACTGTGTGCTGGTGTCAGACGATGGACATGGCCACCACGCGTGTTAGTGTGTGCTGGTGTCAGACGATGGACATGGCCGCCACGCGTGTTAGTGTGAGCTGGTGTCAGACGATGGACATGGCCGCCACGCGTGTTAGTGTGTGCTGGTGTCAGACGATGGACATGGCCGCCACGCGTGTTAGTGTGTGCTGGTGTCAGACGATGGACATGGCCACCACGCGTGTTAGTGTGTGCTGGTGTCAGACGATGGACATGGCCACCACGCGTGTTAGTGTGTGCTGGTGTCAGACGATGGACATGGCCGCCACGCGTGTTAGTGTGTGCTGGTGTCAGACGATGGACATGGCCACCACGCGTGTTAGTGTGTGCTGGTGTCAGCGTGTTAGTGTGTGCTGGTGTCAGCGTGTTAGTGTGTGCTGGTGTCAGCGTGTTAGTGTGTGCTGGTGTCAGCGTGTTAGTGTGTGCTGGTGTCAGCGTGTTAGTGTGTGCTGGTGTCAGCGTGTGCTGGTGTCAGCGTGTTAGTGTGTGCTGGTGTCAGCGTGTTAGTGTGTGCTGGTGTCAGCGTGTTAGTGTGTGCTGGTGTCAGCGTGTTAGTGTGTGCTGGTGTCAGACGATGGACATGGCCACCACGTGTGTTAGTGTGCGCATTGTGGCTGACAACGTTCGGCTCCAGCCAGTAGTGGGATACTGTTTGCCACTCAGGCAAACGATTCATTACACATCAAAGCATGAGCTGCGATCTTCTTCAATGCGAAGCTTTCGAGGAGGAAGGGGGATGGAGGTGGGGAAGTGGCACCACAACAAACCACATGTTCCACAAAAACAAAGATAGACCAGATTCATCAGGGGGTGATTTCTTTTTTTTATCCGCCCAGCTGAAGTCCCTTCGCTGTACTCTTGTAGCAGAAATCCTCCTTCATCAGGGATAACCATGCAGCAGGTCTATTACAGCTCATGAACTTTCACAGATTTATCATTTTCCAGTTAACGTTCTATGCACTGGGCATCAGGATGTGGCGTCACTGAACACCGCCAAAGTGAGTCTGCAGCAATAGCGAGTTGCCTTAAGATGACGACGTGAACTGCTCCCTGTGGATTGCCGGTGCTGGGGCTGTGGCGGGTTGGGCTGGGCTGTGGCTGTGGATGAGGAATCACAAAGACCGGCGTGCATGCAATGCCACTGAAGATAGGACAGGAAAAAAATCAACATGTGAAAAAGTTTACCTTGCTCGTTCACTGTTTACTGTTTATTATTCCCTGCCCCATTTTAACATTTCCTTTTAAACGAAGTTACTAAAAACGAAATTACTCAACAGTAAAATGAATAAGGTTTCAGGTTTCTTGCTCACACAAACAGCAGTATGAAAAGCGAATTTTTAAGCCGATTTATTCATCTTAGAAACATTTCAAGTATGTACTCTCCTTTGACTGATTGCGGTCGTATTCAGCAAACTCTTTATTTCCTAAGTAAATCAGTGGAAATGGAGGAGGAGGAGGAGAAGAAGAAGAAGATGAAGAAGAAGAAGAAGAAGAAGAAGGAGGAGAGAGGAGGAGGAGGAGGAGGAGGAGGAAGAGGAGGAGAAAAAGAAGAACTAGGAAGTAACTGCCAGGGATGGGTGAACACTGCTAAATGCCATCAATGCCCACGACAACATATGTCAGGATTTTTTTTAAGCCCTTCCCACCACACAAGGCCCCTTCACACACCCCCAGTCATCAGTATAGAATGAGTCAGCCAGGTAGACCGTGACTCCGTCTGTTGTCTGTGACTGGTGTGAAGACCTGCCATCTGAACATGGCCGCTACACAACAGTTACAGCAAAACGTAATAATTCATTGTTCAAAGTGTCTGGAGTCTGAAGTGCCGTCTTGAACAGAAAATTTGACTGACACTTATCCTGGACACTCTCTGCCTACAGACGTGGCATTTCCAATGACCGACGGCATCTTTGTACGAAATATGTTGTTTCATGTTAATGAATACACACTTCCAGGTCTACATACCAAACACACAAATGCCCTTGACCTGCCATAGTCTCCGCTCTGCTATGTTCGAACTGTGCGTGTTGGAATGTGTTGATTGTATGTACAACCCCAGATCATGCCCTACATCAATACTGTGCTTGTGGGAATGTGTTGATTGTATGTATAACCTCAGATTATGCCCTGCATCAATACTGTGCTTGTGGGAATGTGTTGATTGTATGTACAACCTCAGATTATGCCCTACATGAATACTGTGGTTGTGGGAATGTGTTGATTGTATGTACAACCTCAGATCATGCCCTACATCAATACTGTGCTTGTGGGAATGTGTTGATTGTATGTACAATCTCAGATTATGCCCTGCATTAATACTGTACTTGTGGGAATGTGTTGATTGTATGTACAACCTCAGATTATGCCCTACATGAATACTGTGGTTGTGGGAATGTGTTGATTGTATGTACAACCTCAGATCATGCCCTACATGAATACTGTGGTTGTGGGAATGTGTTGATTGTATACCGACTTCCATAAAAAACGCGAAAAATTGAAAGGCTACTTTTCGGGTGAAAAGGGGTGAATATTCAATATTGAACCATTGTGGCAAGTTGTTTGGGTCCAAGACTCACGTGCAGTGAAAAAATTGTGTGAGCAACACATCATTCCCGGCATTGGAGGGTCAACAAAAATGGCAAACTGGTTGCTGCATGTGAGGCACGTGCACACCATGCAGAGCAAAGTTAAGTTAACCAGCGACAAGTACGCAGGCATGCAGCCTTTATAAAGCCGTGCTACAAGGTTCAGATAACGACTTGCCGTCTGAGCGCTACAGAGATGCCAAGACTACGAGCAGAGGAACGCAATCGTGCCCTAGGCCATCTGGAGGCTGGTGTGGATGCAAGGCAGGTCGCCAACATCTTTAACGTCCACATCTCAACCATCTATCGTCTGCAGCACCGCATGCAAGTCACTGGCACCACTGATGATCGTCCCCGGCCAGGCCGTCCTCGGGTCACCACACCAAGAGAGGATCGCCATTTTGTTCAAACCCATCTGCGGGACAGGCGGCAAACAGCCGCTAACACTGCTCGACAGGTGCCTGGGAATCTCCAGCAACGAATCAGCCTCAACACTGTGCGGCGGCGTCTTCAGGAGAACGGGCTGGCATGTAGGTGTCCTCACAGAGGTCCGGTACTGACACCAAGACACCGGCAGGACAGGCTGAAGTGGGCACAAGCCCGAATCAACTGGCGCAGGCAGCAGTGGGGACGCATACTGTTCTCAGATGAGAGCTGTTTTTGTATTGACATGGCTGACGGTCGTGTCAGAATATGGCGTCGACCTGGTGAACGCTATGCTGACTCCTGTGTGGTAGAGCGGAACCCCTGGGGAGGCCCGAACGTTATGATATGGGGTGCAATTGGCATTAACCACGCCATAGGACCAGTCATCTTTCAGAACATTGGTCCTGGTCACGGACAGGGTGTCAATGCACAGTGCTACATCCACCAGGTGCTCAGACCCCATGTCGTTCCTTTTTTTGCGCAACACGCAAACTGGACATTCCAACAGGACAATGCAAGACCACACACAGCAAGGGCCACCCAGCAATTTCTTCAGCATAACAACGTCAATGTGCTGCCCTGGCCAGCCCTCAGTTCCGATTTAAACCCAATAGAACATTTTTGGGATGGACTTGGCAGACGGTTGGACCTCCTGCGTCCACGACCAGCAACAGCGGCTCAACTTCACCAGGCCATCGTCCATGTGTGGGCTGGTGTGCCAAGGGGACGCATCAACCACCTGGTCCACTCAATGAGCCACAGGTGTCAAGAAGTTGTCCATGCAAATGGTGGCCACACACGGTATTAGGACTTCAAGCTGGTTTGTCACGTGACCTTGGATTTTCCACACAAAGACATATTGCTGATGACATTGTCACACATTACCGGTGTAATGAATCAAATCACGTTGAATTCTCGCTTCCACTCTGTACAATTGTAACCAATAAAATTCGCCCCTAACCTTCAGCTTGTTTTGCTTTCGCGTTTTTTTATGGAAGTCAGTATATGTACAACCTCAGATCATGCCCTACATCAATTCTGTGCTTGTGGGGAATGTGTTGATTGTATGTACAACCTCAGATTATACCCTGCATCAATACTGTGCTAGTGGGAATGTGTTGATTGTATGTACAACCTCAGATCATGCCCTACATGAATACTGTGCTTGTGGGAATGTGTTGATTGTATGTACAACCTCAGATCATGACCTACATCAATACTGTGCTAGTGGGAATGTGTTGATTGTATGTACAACCTCAGATCATGCCCTACATGAATACTGTGCTTGTGGGAATGTGTTGATTGTATGTACAACCTCAGATCATGACCTACAAGAATTCGACAGGTCTGTCAGTAGTCTGTTTCAGTGAGTTTTGTCATTTTTAACACCGATGTGATGGTGGGGGACAGAAACAAAACAAAACCTTCAATATTTTCACTGAACTGCTGCTGCGCCAACTTGTGGTTAACTTACATGCTGTACAGTACACTGAGAATGTTGGATGGGTACTGGTCTTCAGCGCTTGTGGTTAACTTACATGCTGCACAGTACACTGAGAATGTTGGATGGGTACTGGTCTTCAGCGTTGGTGTTATTGTCTTTGACTTGTGTACATGCTTTCCTTTATGTTATACGAAAACTTAATGTTTGTGTGTGTGTACGTTTCTTGTTGCTGACACTTTTTTTCTACAGTTTCCCTGTTTGATCATGCCTTACAGAGTTGTCTCTTTACTGTTCCCTGTTTGGTCATGCCTTACAGAGTTGTCTCTTTACTGTTCCCTGTTTGGTCATGCCTTACAGAGTTGTCTCTTTACTGTTCCCTGTTTGGTCATGCCTTACAGAGTTGTCTCTTTACTGTTCCCTGTTTGGTCATGCCTTACAGAGTTGTCTCTTTACTGTTCCCTGTTTGGTCATGCCTTACAGAGTTGTCTCTTTACTGTTCCCTGTTTGGTCATGCCTTACAGAGTTGTCTCTTTACTGTTCTTGTAAAACTGTCTGGTTTCCTTTATTTTTTCCCCTTGCATCTATACTTCTAAATTATCACCACTGGTGAGCGAGAATTTACATTCAAACTGCTCACACTATGACTCATCTTGTTTTCTTTATCTGTTTCTAATGAGAGAGAACCCGTACCAACCCACAATCCTGGCTTGCTTTTTGTTTGACTTTTTGCTGAGTACTGTCACACAGATGAGATAAGATAAGATAATGTTGCTTATAGCCCAGCCGACCGCAAGGGGCCACATCAGGGCTCTCACCACGTTAAAATCAACTCACCAGTCATAAAAAAAATAATAAAAATAAAAAACACACACATCTCTTTAAATGACATCGTCTTGAAACGCACCAGAAACTTTGTTAAAAATCTTTCTGCCGTAAAATCTTAAATATCACACAGATGACTGTTGAAATCAGTGCAACACACCCAGTCACATAGATGACTGTTGAAATCAGTGCAACACACCCAGTCACATAGATGACTGTTGAAATCAGTGCACATAGAGCCAGTGTAGGCCAGTTTCTGAGTACCGTCACATCGATGACTGTTGAAATCAGTGCACACACAGCCAGTCACACAGATGACTGTTGAAATCAGTGCACACACAGTCAGTCACACAGATGACTGTTGAAATCAGTGCACACACAGCCAGTCACACAGATGACTGTTGAAATCAGTGCACACACAGCCAGTCACACAGATGACTGTTAAAATCAGTGCAGACACAGCCAGTCACATAGATGACTGTTGAAATCAGTGCACACAGAGCCAGGGCAGGCCAGTTTCACACAACTATTCTGACTCAGAACTTTCATTTCTTGACAAATCCAACTTAAGAACATATCTCCTACTGCTGACAGCACGCTGTCTATCATGACATTCATCTAGCTCTGTTGGTTCAATTTTCTGAATACATCTTAGAGCAGGAACAGTCTGTCTGGTATCGAAATGTACCAACGTCTTACCGGTGTTTGTGAAGAAATGCACCTTGTTTGTAATGACATCTTCCAGTACGCTGCCTTCATTTTACTTCTTTATGTAACACTTTCTGGTGATATTGAACTAAATCCAGGGCCAGAAAACAGCAAGGAACTGTGCGTTATACATGCTAATATCAAGAGCTTGAAAAACAAACCAGATTTACTGTCTGCAGAATGTAATGATTTGCACATCATATCACCGTCAGAAACCTGGCTTTCTGGAACAGATTTAATTAGTACCACAGAACTCCACAATTTCCATCCTCACGTCAGACCTGTTAAACCAAATGATAGACTTAGTGGAGTGGTCATCTATATTAAAATTGCACTTTCACACTGACCTTCATGTGTTTTTCAACACTAGACTGATGAAAGAAAAAAGAATTTTTTCACCATGAGCATCTGTCTACTTCACTGTGAACATCTGTCTACTTCACTGTGAACATCTGTCTACTTAGATAAGATAATGTTGCTTATAGCCCAGCCGACTGCAAAGGGCCACATCAGGGCTGTCACCACGTTAAAATCAACTCACCAGTCATAAAAAAAAAAAAAAAAAAAAAAAATAAAAAACCCCAACTTTCACACATCTCGTTAAATGACATCGTCTACAAACGCACCAGAAACTTTGTTAAAAATCTTTCTGCCGTAAAATCTTAAATCAGATGAAAAAATGTTAATCTCTCTCAAAAACTCAAGGATCATGTCAGGCGGGACATCCCTGAACAGGATCTTCATGGACTCCGCTGTAAAATGTTTGTGTCTCACATCGTGCAAGTCCCAACACTCTAAAAGAACATGTTTCATTGTGAGTGGCGCATGACATGGAATACACCACGGAGCTTCTTCACTCTTTAAAAGGTAAGAATGGGTAAAATACGAATGGCCGGTGTGCAGCCGGCACAGAACAGTTTCCTCTTTTCGACCCCCCGACGTAGATGGGAGGAAGTCCTTAAGGTTTGGACGGATCTGAAAGAGTTTGTTATTCGTCTGTGTGTTCCGATCCTCCTGCCAGAGGTCTCTCACATAATCGTTAATTTTGGGTTTCACATCCGAGCAGGGGATATAAGTGTTGGACAGTTTCTCTCTTGTGGCGTTCTTGGCTAAACGATCAACCATTTCGTTCCCTCCGATGCCAACATGACCAGGAACCCAAGCAAGAGTAATATTGTAACCGTCCGCCTTCAACTTGCTAAAAAGTTCCAAAAAAAAAAAAAGTTCTGGATGCTGAAGGTTGCGGCCAGCTATGGCCTCCAAAGCTGACAGCGAATCCGACAGAACCAGAAAGTCCCTCTTTGAAGAATGTGAGATAATCTTCAAAGCCAGTACCAGAGCAGTAAGTTCAGCAGAATAGACAGAAGCATCTGAATGGATATGTTCCAACAGTATCTGAGAAGGAGCCCCAGGGCAGTAGGCTGCACAGGCCACTCCATCTTCAGACTTGGAACCGTCAGTGAAAACTTTTTGACAGGATGGGAATTTGGAACAGAGCTCAGCATACAATGCCTTGTACGCCAGAGAGCTGGTAGACTCTTTGCGAAAAGCTGCAAGATCGAAACGAATCTCTGGTGTGAAAAAGGTCCACGGAGGTTGATCCGGAAACTTGGAAAAATCAGAAACTACTCCCAGGTCTAGACCTGCATTCTGCACGTGAGGCTGCATACGAAGACCAAACGGCGGAATACATTTAGGGTTGTTTTCAAACTTACTTTGGAACGGAGGGTCAAAGACACAGTCATAGGCAGGGTTTTCTGGTTCTGAGAACAGTCGGATATAATAATTCAAAGACAGTTTCAGCCTGCGGTTGGACAGTGAAGGTTCACCTGCCTCTGCGTACAGGCTGTACACAGGGGTAGTGAGGAATGCTCCAAGACAGAGACGAAGCCCTTGATGGTGGATAGGGTCCAAGAGTTTGAGGTAAGACGATCTTGCGGAGCCATACACAGCACAACCGTAGTCCAGTTTGGAACGGACCAGGGCTCTGTAGAGGTGCAACAAAGTTTTCTTATCAGCGCCCCAGTCGGTGTGCGCTACGACCCGCAGAATATTCAGTGCTTTCTGGCAAGCAGTTTTGAGGTTTTTAATATGGCTGAGAAAGTTAAGTTTCTGGTCAAAAATAACTCCCAGAAATTTGGCCTCTTTCACAGCTGGAATGGGAGATTTCTCGACTTGAATTTCAGGATCTGGAAAAAAACTGACGGAAATTATGGAAGTGAATACACTGTGTCTTTGAAGCAGAAAAGGTGAAACCGTTTTCATCCGCCACCGATGGATTTTATCTACGCAAAGCTGGAGCCTGCGCTGGACACTCGGGTACAGGCTTCCAGTTGCGTAGACAGCAAAATCATCCACAAACAATGAGCAGTCTGAACCCTGCTGGACTGATTGAACAATGTTGTTGATTTTAATACTAAAGAGGGCAGGAGACAGTATGCTCCCCTGTGGAACACCCAACTCCTGCTCGTGGACATCAGAGAGAGTGGTGCCAACCCGGACCTGAAACTGTCGTTCTGCCAAAAAATTTTGAATAAAAAGCGGAAGATGACCTCGAAAACCCAGATCGTGGAGATCATGGAGTATCCCCGACTTCCAGGTGGTATCATAGGCCTTCTCCAAATCAAAGAAAATTGCCACTGCATGCTGTCTGTTCAAAAAAGCGTTGCGAAGTGTAGATTCCAGACGAATCAAATGGTCAACTGTAGACCGATGTTTGCGGAAACCACACTGTTCTTTCGCCAAAAGGCCATCGGTTTCAAGTTTCCACATGAGCCTAGCATTGACCATTTTTTCCATCAATTTACAAACACAGCTGGTCAAAGCTATGGGACGATAATTTGAAGGATTAGAAAGATCTTTTCCAGGTTTGGGGATGGGAATAATGAGGGCTTTTCGCCAAGAGGGTGGAAAAAAACCTGTAGTCCACACATGGTTGTAGACCTGTAGCAGTATGTTCAGACCTTCTAGCGGAAGATGTTTCAACAGCTGATAATGGATTTCATCTATACCTGGAGAGGAATCGCTGCAAGAAAGTAAGGCAGATTTCAGCTCGTTTAACGTGAAAGGAAGATTATAGTCTTCCATGTTGTCTGACGAAAAGTTGCAGGGTGATTTTTCTTTAAGGGCTTTGTTTTTGACAAAAGTGGCTGATTTGTTAGAAGAGGAGGAATTCTTTTCAATGGTTGAAGCCAGCAGATTAGCAACTGCTTTCTTCTCTGTTATTAAAGAATCCGAAAACTTGAGATGGTTCACAGTGGGACAGGTGTTCTTCCCTTTGATTTTCTTAATGATGTTCCACACTTTTTTCTTGGAAGTTTTCGATGTCAGCCTGGAGCAGAAACTTCTCCAGGACCGACGTTTATTGATTTTAAAAGTGTGTCTCGATTTGGCACGCAGTTTCTGATGGGCTCGAGCGTTGGGACCCGAAGGTCGTTGGTACACCTGACGCTGAGCCCGTTTTCGAACTTTGGAAATTTGTTGGCAGTCCGAATCAAACCAGGGTGTTTTTGGCATTTGAAGTTTATCGGAAGACACTGGAATACAAGCTTTAGCACACTTGATCACAGTGTTAGTCAGTGATTCTGCTGGGTCCGGACTCTGAAGAAAATCAGTGTCCTGGAATTCTTTAGAAATAGTGGCTGCAAATAGATCCCAGTTTGCTTTCTTATAATTTAGATGTTGAGAGACAGAGACGTGTTCAGTTATTACAGGTTGTAGAAGGACAGGGAAATGGTCACTTCCGTGCAGATCGTCATGGACAGACCACTCATAGTCCAGGACCAGCGAGGGGTCACAAACCGACAAATCTAAACACGAAAGTGAACCTGTGGAAGAGTGGATGTAAGTTGCAGATCCGTCGTTCAGACAACACAAATCCGAAAGGACATCCTCAATTAGCAGACCTCTGGATGACGTACTGACACTACCCCAAAGAGGATTGTGACCGTTAAAGTCACCCAACAGCAAAAAAGGTCGAGGAAGTTCTCCTATCAGACTGACAAGGTCCTGACGACAAACCGGGACAGAAGGTGGGAGATAAAGGGAACAGATTGTCACAGTCTTGTGGAGAGTGACTCTCGCAGCTACAGCCTGAAGGGAGGTAGACAGAGCGACAGGACTATACAACAAAGTTTTATGTAGGAGAAGGGCAACACCGCCCGACAGTCCCAACGTGGATGGTTGTGCAGGTTTTGAAAGAATATTAAAGCCAGAAAGAGTAAAGGTCTTCTGGCTTTGAATCACTGTGAACATTATTATTATTATTATATTGGGTATTTATATAGCGCCTATCCTCGGTCACAGACCAAGCTCTAAGCACTTTACAATAAACACACTACCTCACTCACTCACTCAACAGGCTGCCTACCCAGGTAGAGCCGGCCGAAGAGCAGCCTACTGGCGCTCATTCAGTCGTTTCCCGTACCATTCAAATATCAGTCACTCATTTTCATTTATCTCATTTATTCCTCCAGTTTCTCACATAGGATGCATACAATGTTTTATATGTGTCCTCCATTTCTACCGGTACACGATAACAGTAAGTGACAATTCACTTCACTGTGAACATCTGTCTACTTCACTGTGAACATCTACTTCACTGTGAACATCTATTTCACTATGAACATCTGTCTACTTCACTATAAACATTTGTCCACTTCACTGTGAACATCTGTCTACTTCACTATGAACATGTCTACTTCACTATGAACATCTGTCTATTTCACTGTGAACATCTGTCTATTTCACTATGAACATCTACTTCACTGTGAACATCTGTCTATTTCACTATGAACATCTACTTCACTGTGAACATCTGTCTACTTCACTGTGAACATCTATTTCACTATGAACATCTGTCTATTTCACTGTGAACATCTATTTCACTGTGAACATCTGTCTATTTCACTATGAACATCTACTTCACTATGAACACCTGTCTATTTCACTATGAACATCTATTTCACTGTGAACATGTCTATTTCACTATGAACATCTACTTCACTATGAAGCTCTACTTCACTATGAAGCTCTATTTCACTATGAACATCTGTCTACTTCACTATGAACATCTGTCTATTTCACTGTGAACATCTGTGTACTTCACTATGAACATCTACTTCACTATGAACATCTGTCTACTTCACTGTGAACATCTGTCTATTTCACTATGAACATCTATTTCACTGTGAACATCTATTTCACTATGAAGCTCTATTTCACTATGAACATCTGTCTACTTCACTATGAACATCTGTCTATTTCACTGTGAACATCTGTGTACTTCACTATGAACATCTGTCTACTTCAATATGAACATCTGTCTACTTCACTATGAACATCTACTTCACTATGAACATCTGTCTATTTCACTATGAACATCTACTTCACTATGAAGCTCTATTTCACTATGAACATCTGTCTACTTCACTATGAACATCTGTCTACTTCACTGTGAACATCTGTCTATTTCACTATGAACATCTATTTCACTGTGAACATCTGTTTACTTCACTATGAACATCTGTCTACTTCACTATGAACATCTATTTCACTATCAACATCTATTTCACTGTGAACATCTGTCTATTTCACTGTGAACATCTGTCTACTTCACTGTGAACATCTGTCTACTTCACTATGGACATCTGTCTATTTCACAATGAACATCTGTCTATTTCACTGTGAACATCTATTTCACTGTGAACATCTGTCTACTTCACTGTGAACATGTCTACTTCACTATGAACATCTGTCTACTTCACTATGAACATCTGTCTACTTCACTATGAACATCTACTTCACTGTAAACATCTGTCTATTTCACTGTGAACATCTGTCTACTTCACTATGGACATCTGTCTACTTCACTATGAACATCTGTCTATTTCACTATGAACATCTATTTCACTGTGAACATCTGTCTACTTCACTGTGAACATGTCTACTTCACTATGAACATCTGTCTACTTCACTATGAACATCTACTTCACTGTAAACATCTGTCTACTTCACTATGAACATCTGTCTACCTGAGTCCTTGTGGTATCTGCCTGTATAGCATTGAGCTCATCACAAACACTTCTTCCTCCTGCCAACACACACACACACCACACCCCCCCCCCCCCCCCCCCCCCCCCCCCCCGGAAAAAAAAAAAAAAAGAAAAAAAAAAGAAAAAGAAGAAACAGCAACAGAAAATCAACAACCTCTTACTGTTTCTCTCACGTCTCCACATTTAAGGCCATGCTCTCAGAATGGTTCCAGTGTTAACCATGTCAGCAATCACAAACATTTTCTGGGAACAGGTTCTGCAGGTTTTTTTACACATCTAAAAAAAGAAAAAAAAAAAAAAAAAACCCATAGACCTGGACCTAGATTTTGATACAAGACTTATGGCCAGACATGAATTTTATGTCATGATCAGTAAACTGTTATAATCCATTTCTGTTTAAGAAAAAAAACAGCTCAAATGTTTGAACTGACAAGGTTCAAGGCTGGGGTCTGGGGCGGGGGAGGGGGTGGAGAGGGTAACTCAAGAGGCTCAATTATACCAACAAAAGTGCCGAATGACTGGTGCCCGAAGCCGTCAGCACAGGTCAGGCGTGGTGCCAGAGCGGTGCCTCTACACCCCATGTCCGCACATGGACATGGCGGCACGCACTTTCTTCTTGCTCGTCCATGACACAGAAAGGGAATGAGGGGGCGTAAGTCTGTTCCAGGTCACTATTCCTTAAAATTAGAAAAAAGGGAATCAGGGGCAAAGTCTGTTCTCTGTCACTTGTCTCCCTGCTCCAGGAACTCTTTCAGGCTGAAGTCTCGATTGGTATCAGAAGATGCTCCACACCATCATAGTTCTGTGAAAGAAAAAAGAAGAAAAAGTTATGAAGATCAGCATGTAATCTGCCACTGACATGTCAACAAACACAGAGACAGTAAACAACACACATCATCATAAACACATTACACACATTACCCACCAGTGATGTCAACAAACAGTAAACAACACACATCATCATAAACACATTACACACATTACCCACCAGTGATATGTCAACAAACAGTAAACAACACACATCATCATAAACACATTACACACATTACCCACCAGTGATATGTCAACAAACAGTAAACAACACACACATCATCATAAACACATTACACACATTACCCACCAGTGATATGTCAACAAACAGTAAACAACACACACATCATCATAAACACATTACACACATTACCCACCAGTGATATGTCAACAAACAGTAAACAACACACACATCATCATAAACACATTACACACATTACCCACCAGTGATATGTCAACAAACAGTAAACAACACACACATCATCATAAACACATTACACACATTACACACCAGTGATATGTCAACAAACAGTAAACAACACACATCATCATAAACACATTACACACATTACCCACCAGTGATATGTCAACAAACAGTAAACAACACACATCATCATAAACACATTACACACATTACACACCAGTGATATGTCAACAAACAGTAAACAACACACATCATCATAAACACATTACACACCAGTGATATGTCAACAAACAGTAAACAACACACATCATCATAAACACATTACACACATTACACACCAGTGATATGTCAACAAACAGTAAACAACACACATCATCATAAACACATTACACACATTACACACCAGTGATATGTCAACAAACAGTAAACAACACACATCATCATAAACACATTACACACATTACACACCAGTGATATGTCAACAAACAGTAAACAACACACACATCATCATAAACACATTACACACCAGTGATATGTCAACAAACAGTAAACAACACACATCATCATAAACATATTACACACATTACCCACCAGTGATATGTCAACAAACAGTAAACAACACACACATCATCATAAACACATTACACACATTACCCACCAGTGATATGTCAACAAACAGTAAACAACACACATCATCATAAACACATTACACACATTACCCACCAGTGATATGTCAACAAACAGTAAACAACACACACATCATCATAAACACATTACACACATTACCCACCAGTGATATGTCAACAAACAGTAAACAACACACATCATCATAAACACATTACACACATTACCCACCAGTGATATGTCAACAAACAGTAAACAACACACACATCATCATAAACACATTACCCACCAGTGATATGTCAACAAACAGTAAACAACACACACATCATCATAAACACATTACACACATTACCCACCAGTGATATGTCAACAGACAGTAAACAACGCACACAAATCAACATGAAAACATTACTCACCGCCGACATGTCAATAAACAGTAAACAACACACACATCAACATAAATACATTACACACATTACCCATCAGTGATATGTCAACAGACAAGAGACAGTAAACAACACACATCAACATAAACGCATTACGCACATTACCCACCAGTGATATGTCAACAGACAGTAAACAACATACACATGAACATAAACACATTACACACATTAACACACTTCAACATACTATCCAACAGCCGTAACAATATAACAAGCAGTGTGACAAATAAACACACACATCAACATAAACACATTACACACATTAACACACGTCAACATATTTTCCAACAGCCGCAACAATATAAACAGACACACGCATCAACATAAACACATTAACATACGTCAACAGCCGTAACAATATAACCAGCAGTGTGACAGACACATATGATGACATGCCAGGAGAAACTCCTCTTCAAGTTGACACTTGACACGATTGTTTTAATTCTCTTCATAATAAAAGCACTCCTTTTCATGTACATACTATCTATCTATCTATCTGCCTGTCTATCTTCCTACCTACCTACATACTGTCTATCTATCTGCCTATCTATCTATCAATATATATATCTCTCTATCTGTCTATCTATCAACCTACCTATCTATCTCTATCTATCTACCTACCTACCTATCTCTCTCTCTCTATCAATCTACCCTCCCCCCTCTCTCTCTCTCAATATATGCCTTTACAGAATTCTTACACACTCTAAGCAAAGAAAAAAAATCAAGCAATCAACCAATTTTCAAGGAGCTTTCCCATTTTTCAAGGACATATAGACACAGCAACTTCCATCCCTATTCCTGTGTCACTGCTGGCACAACGTGTGATGACACCACTGCTGTGTGATGACACCACTACACTGCTGTGTGATGACACCATGCTGTGTGATGACACCACTACACTGCTGTGTGATGACACCACTGCTGTGTGATGACACCACTACACTGCTGTGTGATGACACCACTACACTGCTGTGTGATGACACCACTACACTGCTGTGTGATGACACCACTGCTGTGTGATGACACCACTACTGTGTGATGACACCACTACACTGCTGTGTGATGACACCACTACTGTGTGATGACACCACTACACTGCTGTGTGATGACACCACTGCTGTGTGATGACACCACTACACTGCTGTGTGATGACACCACTACACTGCTGTGTGATGACACCACTACTGTGTGATGACACCACTACACTGCTGTGTGATGACACCACTACTGTGTGATGACACCACTACACTGCTGTGTGATGACACCACTACACTGCTGTGTGATGACACCACTACACTGCTGTGTGATGACACCACTGCTGTGTGATGACACTGTCAACCTCGGGTGATGTCGATGGAGGAAGGACTAGCGCACAGCCCAAACACACTCACAGCTTGCTTACAATCTCATTCATATATCATGCATTCGTCACATAAAACCACTAGTAAAGTCTATAACTTTACTACACATGATCATAGAACGAAACATCAATGCATATGGAGTCAAACAAAATAAAACATTCTCTCTTTCCTGAACTTCACAAAATCATTTATCTAAAACATCATTAACTAACCCGGGTATAAATAGATTTCTACTTTACCTGGCCAGGTGATCTTAACTATTCACGAATCACTGTCTCTTTTTCTTTTCCTTTTTTTTTTTCTTTTCACTGTCACTTTCACAACACGACACAACTGCTGGCACTGGTATTGGTCTGCTGGCACTGGCGTTGGTCTGTGGTTCTGCTTGACGAAGTGACGCTGCCAGGTATGAGGTCGAACCCCCGGTTCAGATGGAACAGTGACTATCAACATCGATCTGTTCTCCTTTCTTTCTTCCTGCATTAACGCATTGCACTCTCTCTCTCTCTCTCTCCTAGTCTGCTCTATTAAATGGACATGGTTGCTTTTCTTTTCTTTTTTTTTTCTTTCTTTTTCTCTTCATTAGTTAGCAACTCTCTCTCTCCACATCTCTCTTTAGTCCCTCCTCTGCAGACTATCTGGTGCTAATGCTTAAACTTCACTCCTCTCATCTCTCTGCCTTTCTCCTGCAGAGACTACACCCCAGGACCTCTCTCTCTCTCTGTCTCCCTGTTCGTTCCTCTTTTTTTCTCCTCCTCTCTTCATCTCTCTGCCTTTTTCTCTCATGCAGAGACTTACACCCAGAACCTCCTCATCTCTCTCTCCCTGTTCTGTCTTCCTCCTCCTCTCTTCATCTCTCTGCCTTTTCTCTCGTGCAGAGACTTACACCCAGAACCTCCTCATCTCTCTCTCCCTGTTCGTTCTCCCTTTCTCTCACTCACGCATTACTTTATGCCCTAACTCCGTGTCCAAGGGCGAGTACCATTGGTCAGTACTTTTACCACCTCGTACCGAAGTTATCTCCCTCTAATTCCATTGGATATTCAAATCATGACAGTCACGCTACACGCCTTACTCTCTGTGGTGGTCAATTGGTCATTTAATTGATTAGCTTGATTTCACCCCCCACCACATACTACCTTCTCCCTCTCCCTTTCCGGCGACGTCGTAAATTGGCTAGATCAGTCTGGGTAGGCGCCGAGACGTCTGACCAGACCTATCGAGACCTGTCGGTCCAGCCACTCCGACTGTCTACGTGGAAGATTAGGATTAGCCTCTCGCTGTGCTCAGATTGGCCGGATGAGTCTGATCCGGGCGTCGAGACTCGTTTGACCAGACATCGAGGCGTCGGTCAGCTACTTAGTCCGTCTGGCTAGACAGACCGTCTCCGTGGAACCTCTCCCCTATGCTTAATTGGCTGGATCCGACACATGGGGCCGTCTGCCTGATGCCCAGAATATTTGAGTTAGAGCTTATGTCCGACTGGGCTGGTGGCGATTGACCACGAATTTGGTTGTGTTTATTTTTGACCGTGACAATTTCCCCCTTGCAAAAGACTATGCACCGCATTGTCTCAAAACAACGGTACAAAAAAAGACAACAACCGAATTTGCTGACACACAGCTACACGTGCGAAGTTTGAAAAATACTTTACAACCAACGGTTTATAAATTATAAAATATATCATTAGTGAATACCACTCCAATGAGTTATCATTGACGTGCGCTCTTGCGTTATTTCAACTCATTTTATAACAACCTCTGTGCGCACTTATGCAATTCCCCTACCTGCGGATTTGCCACATCTTCTCTTCACAATCCCTATGAAAAGCACAATATAGTATGATCACGATCCATGACACTTCACTGAGGAACCTCCATCCTCACTCCTCGCAAACAATGCATCACTACACAAGCGACTGTATGCTCCAAGCATAACTACATTCACATGAACAAGTCTCACAAAGAAAATATGAACAAGTCTCACACAAAAATATGAACCATAGCCAACTGGGAATGAACCCATATCCAATCAACATAACTGTAATCAACACATATTATCAACAAAGCACCCCGGATATGACTGACTTCCTCTGAGTTGCAGCTTGCTAGACTACACGGCTTAAATAGTCAGCTCCGACATTCTGTCGACCTGGAATGTACTGCACTCGATACCTGTAGGGCTGCAGTGCCATTGCCCAACGCAGAACCCTGCTGTTTTTCAACTGCGCCTCCTGCAGGAATTTGAGTGGTTGATGATCTGTCTCTATCACGAACTCTTTCCCATACAAGTATTTGTGGAACTTCTGCACGGCCCACACGACAGCTAAACACTCCTTCTCTACCGTTGCGTACCCTTCTTCACACTTTGTCAACTTCCTGCTCGCATACCTCACAGGGAACTCGACCCCTTCATGCTCTTGCAACAATACTGCACCTATCCCACCACCTGATGCATCTGTCCGCAACAAAAATGGTTTGGACATATCTGGTAGCTTCAAGATGGGGCGGGAACCTAGTCTTTCCAGCACCATCTGCAGTGCTTGCTCTGCAGCGTCTGACCACTCGACCACTGCCGGTTTCCCTGCCTTGACCAAATCACTGAGAGGACTCGTGATTGCTGCGAAATTTGGAACAAACTCCCTGTAGAAACCAATAAAACCTAGCAGAACTCCTGACTTCTGTTTTGGTCTTTGGTCTCTCTGAATTCATCATCTTCTCCACCTTTCCCTTTCTGGCTGCTTTTGTGTCGCCTCCGACAAAAAAACCTAGGAACTCCTACTGTCTAGCCCTTCATACAGTGACACATCCCTGTATGACTCTTCTGGAAACTTAGGCAACAAAATCTCCCCTTCTTCTGCTGGGTCTCTTTCACCTCATCAATGATTGCTGCTGCGCCTATGTGCTGAGTCTCACCTCCTCTAACCACCTGTTTCTCTCCACCTCTTGCCAACTCCCAAGACTTCACGAGCGAAGGGTCTTGTTCCTGCACTGCCCTAAACTCATCAGGCGACACATCTATGCCTGACTTCCTTGCTGGAACGACTAACGGTTTATCAACCCTTTCCTCCTTCTTGCTCCTTGTTTGAACTGCTGCCCCTGTAGCAGTCAACAACTCGGGATCCCCTGGATCCCTTGCCCCTGGAATATTTCCAATGATCAAATCATGAAGGGGTTTCTCCATCACCAACGCAGACAACTCGCCTGAGAAGTAAGGGGTACGTACTTCTATCTTAGCAACTGGAAACTCCCTCACAGTGCCATCGATTAGAGTACAGGTCTGGATTTGCCCTGTCAAATCCCCTTTCTCGACCAGCGTTGTTCTAACTACACCACATGAACAACCAGTGTCTCATAACACTTTCACCCTCTGCTGGCCAATCCACCCTTCTTCCACTGGTAACGAACCACTCAGCCTAGTGCCCTCCATCCCTGACACTGACTGCTGTCCAGTGCTAGCCATAGGCTGCACTCCACCCTCTTCAGATTGGATCCCTGTTGGTTCCACTGCAGGTCATTTCCCTTGACGACCCTTATCCACCTCTTGCAAGGCTGCTGCCTTCTGGAACCTCATGCGACAATCCCTCGCCACATGTCCCTTCTTGTGACAAATGAAACACCTATTGTCCCTTTGTCCTCCTTTCTGCCCCACCACTGGGTTTGCAGACTGTGCAGAAAACTCCCCTAGTCTCCTTGCACTCTTCTCACCTGTGCCTAGCACCTGTTTCTCCTGCACCTTAGTGCCCAAACGTGCCTCTCTATACACCTCTGCGAACTTCAACAACTCCCCTGCTGTCTCTGGCTGTCTCTCTTTCAAATGTATGGTTAACTCAGGGCCGCAACCTGACAAAATCTGTTCCTTCATAACCAGCTCTTTCAATTCAGCGAACTCCTTCTTCGTACCACTCAACTCTAATTGTTGTTCAATAGGGGTGTTCTTTTCTTCCGCCATTATATCTCTTTTTTTTTTTTGAACAAGATTTTATTACTACGACAGCCAAACTGGTGGTTTCCGACACGAGTGACGTAATAGCACAATCCTATGAATGATAATATTAGCTTGGGACAACGTAATTAGTTTTTTATAAGACGCCTAGCGCCTGACCCAACTATGAGAGCGAATTATAGGCAATCTGTGCGAAATGAGTACTCTGGGGCTGAAATGCCAAGCCTAGTATTAACTATCTTGGAAGCAATGCCAAGCCTAGTATTTAACTATCTTGGGAACATACAGTAAGACAACCCTTTGTCTTAGGATTACAACACTTGAATCCCACCCAGCTTCCTCTCTGAGAAGTTGAACAATTATAATAAATGGGCCAGAATCCTGGCAGGCTCGCCAATAAATTGTCAACCTCGGGTGATGTCGATGGAGGAAGGACTAGCGCACAGCCCAAACACACTCACAGCTTGCTTACAATCTCATTCATATATCATGCATTCGTCACATAAAACCACTAGTAAAGTCTATAACTTTACTACACATGATCATAGAACGAAACATCAATGCATATGGAGTCAAACAAAATAAAACATTCTCTCTTTCCTGAACTTCACAAAATCATTTATCTAAAACATCATTAACTAACCCGGGTATAAATAGATTTCTACTTTACCTGGCCAGGTGATCTTAACTATTCACGAATCACTGTCTCTTTTTCTTTTCCTTTTTTTTTTCTTTTCACTGTCACTTTCACAACACGACACAACTGCTGGCACTGGTATTGGTCTGCTGGCACTGGCGTTGGTCTGTGGTTCTGCTTGACGAAGTGACGCTGCCAGGTATGAGGTCGAACCCCCGGTTCAGATGGAACAGTGACTATCAACATCGATCTGTTCTCCTTTCTTTCTTCCTGCATTAACGCATTGCACTCTCTCTCTCTCTCTCTCCTAGTCTGCTCTATTAAATGGACATGGTTGCTTTTCTTTTCTTTTTTTTTTCTTTCTTTTTCTCTTCATTAGTTAGCAACTCTCTCTCTCCACATCTCTCTTTAGTCCTCCTCTGCAGACTATCTGGTGCTAATGCTTAAACTTCACTCCTCTCATCTCTCTGCCTTTCTCCTGCAGAGACTACACCCCAGGACCTCTCTCTCTCTCTTTCCCCGTTCGTTCCTCTTTTTTTCTCCTCCTCTCTTCATCTCTCTGCCTTTTTCTCTCATGCAGAGACTTACACCCAGAACCTCCTCATCTCTCTCTCCCTGTTCTGTCTTCCTCCTCCTCTCTTCATCTCTCTGCCTTTTCTCTCGTGCAGAGACTTACACCCAGAACCTCCTCATCTCTCTCTCCCTGTTCGTTCTCCCTTTCTCTCACTCACGCATTACTTTATGCCCTAACTCCGTGTCCAAGGGCGAGTACCATTGGTCAGTACTTTTACCACCTCGTACCCGAAGTTATCTCCCTCTAATTCCATTGGATATTCAAATCATGACAGTCACGCCTACACGCCTTACTCTCTGTGGTGGTCAATTGGTCATTTAATTGATTAGCTTGATTTCACCCCCCACCACATACTACCTTCTCCCTCTCCCTTTCCGGCGACGTCGTAAATTGGCTAGATCAGTCTGGGTAGGCGCCGAGACGTCTGACCAGACCTATCGAGACCTGTCGGTCCAGCCACTCCGACTGTCTACGTGGAAGATTAGGATTAGCCTCTCGCTGTGCTCAGATTGGCCGGATGAGTCTGATCGGGCGTCGAGACTCGTTTGACCAGACATCGAGGCGTCGGTCAGCTACTTAGTCCATTGGCTAGACAGACCGTCTCCGTGGAACCTCTCCCCTATGCTTAATTGGCTGGATCCGACACATGGGGCCGTCTGCCTGATGCCCAGAATATTTGAGTTAGAGCTTATGTCCGACTGGGCTGGTGGCGATTGACCACGAATTTGGTTGTGTTTATTTTTGACCGTGACAATTTCCCCCTTGCAAAAGACTATGCACCGCATTGTCTCAAAACAACGGTACAAAAAAAGACAACAACCGAATTTGCTGACACACAGCTACACGTGCGAAGTTTGAAAAATACTTTACAACCAACGGTTTATAAATTATAAAATATATCATTAGTGAATACCACTCCAATGAGTTATCATTGACGTGCGCTCTTGCGTTATTTCAACTCATTTTATAACAACCTCTGTGCGCACTTATGCAATTCCCCTACCTGCGGATTTGCCACATCTTCTCTTCACAATCCCTATGAAAAGCACAATATAGTATGATCACGATCCATGACACTTCACTGAGGAACCTCCATCCTCACTCCTCGCAAACAATGCATCACTACACAAGCGACTGTATGCTCCAAGCATAACTACATTCACATGAACAAGTCTCACAAAGAAAATATGAACAAGTCTCACACAAAAATATGAACCATAGCCAACTGGGAATGAACCCATATCCAATCAACATAACTGTAATCAACACATATTATCAACAAAGCACCCCGATATGACTGACTTCCTCTGAGTTGCAGCTTGCTAGACTACACGGCTTAAATAGTCAGCTCCGACATTCTGTCGACCTGGAATGTACTGCACTCGATACCTGTAGGGCTGCAGTGCCATTGCCCAACGCAGAACCTGCTGTTTTTCAACTGCGCCTCCTGCAGGAATTTGAGTGGTTGATGATCTGTCTCTATCACGAACTCTTTCCCATACAAGTATTTGTGGAACTTCTGCACGGCCCACACGACAGCTAAACACTCCTTCTCTACCGTTGCGTACCCTTCTTCACACTTTGTCAACTTCCTGCTCGCATACCTCACAGGGAACTCGACCCCTTCATGCTCTTGCAACAATACTGCACCTATCCCACCACCTGATGCATCTGTCCGCAACAAAAATGGTTTGGACATATCTGGTAGCTTCAAGATGGGGCGGGAACCTAGTCTTTCCAGCACCGTCTGCAGTGCTTGCTCTGCAGCGTCTGACCACTCGACCACTGCCGGTTTCCCTGCCTTGACCAAATCACTGAGAGGACTCGTGATTGCTGCGAAATTTGGAACAAACTCCCTGTAGAAACCAATAAACCTAGCAGACTCCTGACTTCTGTTTTGGTCTTTGGTCTCTCTGAATTCATCATCTTCTCCACCTTTCCCCTTTCTGGCTGCTTTGTGTCGCCTCCGACAAAAAAACCTAGGAACTCCTACTGTCTAGCCCTTCATACAGTGACACATCCCTTTATGACTCTTCGGGAAACTTGGGCAACAAAATCTCCCCTTCTTTGCGGGTCTCTTTCACCTACAATGATTGCTGCGCGCCATGTGCTATCCACCTCCCAACCCCTGTTTTCTCCACCTCTCCAAAACCCCCAAACTTCCCGGCAAAGGGTTTTTGCCCCTGCACTGCCCAAACCCCACGGGCCCACTATGCCTGACTTCCTTGCGGAACGACTAAGGGTTTATCAACCCTTTCCCCCTTTCTTGCCCCTTGTTTGAACCTCCCCTGTACTCAACAACCGGGATCCCCTGGATCCCTTCCCCTGGAATTTTTCCAAATATCAAATCATAAAGGGGGTTTTCCATCCCCAAACGCGACAACCGCCGGAAAATAAGGGGAAAATACTTCATCTTAGAACTGGAAAACCCCCCACAGTGCCATCGATTAGGTAAGGGCGGATTTTCCCCAAATCCCCTTTCTCGACCCCTTTTTCTAACTCACCACATAACAAACCTGTTTAAACCTTTCACCCTTCTGCCCAAACCCCCCTTCTTCCCCCGGTAACGAAAACTCGCCTGTGCCCCCCATCCTGACACTTCTTCCCGTCTCCTGGCTGCACTCACCCTCTTCAGATTGGGTTGGGTTTACGAGGTCATTTTCCCCTTTAGACCCTTATCCACCTCTTGCCTTTCTCCTGGGAAATATGCGGGAAACCCCGCCCATGCCCTTTTTGAAAAAACCCTATTGACCCTTTGTCCTCCTTTCTGTCCCACCACTGGGTTTGCAGACTGTGCAGAAAACTCCCTATCTCCTTGCCTCATCTCACCTGTGCCTGCACCTGTTTCTCCTGCACCATAGGTGCCCAAGACGTGCTCCTTCAATACCCTCTGCGAACTTCAACAACACCCCTGCTGTCTCTGTCTGTCTCTCTTTATCAAATTATGGTTAACTCAGGCCGCAACCTGACAAATCTGTTCCTTCATAACCAGCTCTTTACAATTCATCGAACACCTTCTTCGTACCACTCAACTCTAAATGTTGTTCAATATGGGTTTTCTTTTCTTCGCGCCATTATATCTCTTTTTTTTTTTTGAACAAGATTTAATACTACGACAGCCAAACTGTGGTTTCCGACACAGTGACGTAATAGCACAAGCTATGAATTATAATATTAGCTTGGGACAACGTAATTAGTTTGTTATAAGACGCCTAGCGCCTGACCCAACTATGATATCGAATATAGGCAATCTGTGGCGAAATGAGTACCTGGGCTGAAATTGCCAGCCAAGTATTAACTATCTTGGAAGCAATGCCCAAGCCTAGTATTTAACTATCTTGGGAACATACAGTAAAGACAACCCCTTAGTCTTAGATATACAACACTTGAATCCCACCCAGCTTCCTCTCTGTGAAGTTGAAACAATTATAATAAAAGGGCCAAGAATCCCTGCCTGGCACGCCAATAAATTGTCCAACTCTCGGGTGAATGTCGTATGAGGAAGGACTAGCGCACAGCCCACACACACTCACAGCTCTGCTTACAAACTCATTCATATATCATGCATCGTCACATAAAAAACCACTAGTAAAGTCTATAACTTTCTACTAAACATGATCATAGAACGAAACATTCATGCATATGGATTCAAACAAAATAAAACATTCTCTCTTTCCTGAAAACTTCACAAAATCATTTATCTAAAACATCATTAACTAAACCCGGTAAAAAATAGGAATCTACTTTACCTGGCCAGGTGATCTTAACTATTCACGAATCACTGTCTCTCATTTTCTTTTCCTTTTTTTTTTTCTTTCAACTGTCACTTTCACAAAACGACACAACTTCTGGCCATCTGGTATTGGTCAGCTGGCAACTGCGTTGGTCTGTGGTTCTGCATGACGAAGTGACGCTGCCAGGTATGAGGTATCTAACCCCCGGTTCAATGGAACAGTGACTATCAACAACGATCTGTTCTCCTTTCTTTACTCCTGCATTAACGCATTGCACTCCTCTCCTTTCCCCCCTCTCTCCTAGTCTGCTCTATTAAAAGGACATGGTTTCTTTTCTTTTCTTTTTTTTCTTTTCTTTTCTCTTCATTAGTTACAACTCTCTCTCTACCACATCTCCTATTAGTCCCTCCTCTGCAGACTATCAGGTGCTAATGCCTCAAACTTCACAGATCCTCTCATCTCTCTGCCTTTCTCCAGCAGAGTCTACACCCCCATGACCTCTCTCTCTCTCTGTCTCCCTGTTCTTCCTCTTTTTTTCTCCCCTCTCTTCATCTCTCTGCCTTTTCTCTCATGCAGAGACTTACACCCAGAACCTCCTCATCTCTCTCTCCCTGTTCTGTCTTCCTCCTCCCCCCTTCATCCCCTCTGCCTTTTCTCTCGTGCAAGACTTAAAACCCGAACCTCCTCATCTCTCTCTCCCTGTTCGTTCCCCCTTTCTCTCACTCCAACGCTTTACTTTATGCCTAACCCGTGTCCAAGGGCGAGAAACCATTGGTCAGTATTTTTACCACCCGTACCCGAAGTTATCCCCCTCTAATTCCATTGGATATTCAAATCATGACAGTAAACCCTACACCCTTACTCTCTGTGTGGTCAATTGTCATTTAATTGATTAGCTTGATTTTCACCCCCCACCCCATACTACTTCTCCCTCTCCCTTCCGGCGCGTCGTAAATTGGCTAGATCATTTTGGTAGGCCCGAGACGTCTGACCAGACCTATCGAGACCTGTCGGTCCAGCCACTCCGACTGTCTACGTGGAAGATTAGGATTAGCCTCTCGCTGTGCTCAGATTGGCCGGATGAGTCTGATCCGGGCGTCGAGACTCGTTTGACCAGACATCGAGGCGTCGGTCAGCTACTTAGTCCGTCTGGCTAGACAGACCGTCTCCGTGGAACCTCTCCCTATGCTTAATTGGCTGGATCCGACACATGGGGCCGTCTGCCTGATGCCCAGAATATTTGAGTTAGAGCTTATGTCCGACTGGGCTGGTGGCGATTGACCACGAATTTGGTTGTGTTTATTTTTGACCGTGACAGACACCACTACACTGCTGTGTGATGACACCACTACACTGCTGTGTGATGACACCACTGCTGTGTGATGACACCACTACACTGCTGTGTGATGACACCACTGCTGTGTGATGACACCACTACACTGCTGTGTGATGACACCACTACACTGCTGTGTGATGACACCACTACACTGCTGTGTGATGACACCACTGCTGTGTGATGACACCACTGTACACTGCTGTGTGATGACACCACTGCTGTGTGATGACACCACTACACTGCTGTGTGATGACATCACTGCTGTGTGATGACACCACTGCTGTGTGATGACACCACTACACTGCTGTGTGATGACACCACTACACTGCTGTGTGATGACACCACTACTGTGTGATGACACCACTACACTGCTGTGTGATGACACCACTGCCACTGCTGTGTGATGACACCACTGGTGTATTATGACACCACTACACTGCTGTGTGATGACACCACTACACTGCTGTGTGATGACACCACTGGTGTATTATGACACCACTACACTGCTGTGTGATGACACCACTGCCACTGCTGTGTGATGACACCACTGGTGTATTATGACACCACTACACTGCTGTGTGATGACACCACTGCCACTGCTGTGTGATGACACCACTGGTGTATTATGACACCACTACACTGCTGTGTGATGACACCACTGCAGCTGATCTTCTTGCCGCAGCAAACAGTAGGAGTTTCTTCCCCTTGGAATGACTAATAAACAGTGCCCATCACTGATTAACCAATCATGACTAATAAACAGTGCCCATCACTGATTAACCAATCATGACTAATAAACAGTGCCCATCACTGATTAACCAATCATGACTAATAAACAGTGCCCATCACTGATTAACCAATCATGACTAATAAACAGTGCCCATCACTGATTAACCAATCATGACTAATAAACAGTGCCCATCACTGATTAACCAATCATGACTAATAAACAGTGCCCATCACTGATTAACCAATCATGACTAATAAACAGTGCTCATCACTGATTAACCAATCATATTATTGCCAACGAAGCAACAGAACCATACCTATCTTTGTCCTCCCTAACCCCAAAAGGAACTGGAATTCAGTTAGCGCATGCCTCATTAAGGGGAGAGGATGGCAAATCATCTTGATCCAGTGTTTCTCTCTCTGGCTTTAACTACTAAAACTTTCAGGTCAGTCTTCAAGAAAGAGGGGGGAAAAGTCTGTTAATACGAAAAATAAAAACTGAATCTTCACTTTAATTTCTTGTCCCCAGAAGATTTCTGACTGGTTACTCAGTTTTCAAGAGTGTTCAAGGAGATTTGCTCTTAAATTCTCATTTTCTTGTACTGAAAGGGGCCTTGAAACAAATTCTCAAAATTCAAGATGTTTTCCAGAGCGTATGAACCCTGCTACACACACACACACACACACACACACACACACGCACACACACACACACACACACACACACACACGCACACAGAGGAGTGAGGTCCTGACCTTTCTGGCACGGATCAACTTGTGGTCGGTGAA
Organism: Conus ventricosus; assembly: GCA_018398815.1. Lineage (NCBI taxonomy): Eukaryota > Metazoa > Mollusca > Gastropoda > Neogastropoda > Conidae > Conus > Conus ventricosus. The sequence continues at coordinate 47,126,372 of CM031627.1, forward strand.
CTCCACCAGCTGAGCCCTGAGAGTCTGGTCGCTGTTCACCAGGAAACACTCTCGGCATCGCACGTACAGGTCTTGAAACGACAGGCCTGCAACACACCATCATCACGCCCATCACAGCACAGAAACATACAGGAAACACCCTCGGCATCGCACTTACAGGTCTTGAAACGACAGGCCTGCAACGCACCATCATCCCGCACATCACAGCACAGAAACATTGTCCAGGACGGGGGAAATCGTGATGGTATTGCTTAAGTGCACTAAGTTGATGTATTATTAGTCAGGCTTAACACACCAAGGTTATCTTTGCACTCATACACGCATATGCACACTCATGCACCCATCAAACATTCGCCTCTCTCTGGGAATGGGATGTCACGCATTCGTCTCTCTCCTAACACGACTGAGAACAAGAAATGCAATTTCTATGCTACTTATAATTAATCATGAACAATCAAATCACACACAATGAAATATCAGAACATAAAAGATCAATACTTCCTAATCCCGGGTTATAATAAAATTGACTTCTTACCTGGCCAGGTTTTCACACACACAACCACGCTTTCACACCACACCACAGTTCTTGAAAAAGTCTCTTCACGTCTTCTTCAGCACTGCTTGATGGTGATGCCCTTGGTTGACTGGCTCCAGGCTTCAGGACTGGGTCTTCGTGGTCGTCTCTGGGATCTCGACGTCGAACTCTTCTTCTTCGTCTTCTTTCACCCACCTCTGGTTCAAATTCAGTTTGTCTGTCTTCACCCACCTCTGGGCTTCAAACTTAGTTTCCTTCTCTTCCAGCTTGTCTTCAACCCTAAGACTTAGCTGTCTCTTCTATCTCCCAGACCACGTTTCTCTCGACCCCTTTCTCTGTCCTGCTCACTCCTCTCCTCTCTCTCTCCCTCTCCTCAGCCTTCTCTCTCTCTCTCTCCCCTGGTGTTGTTCTCCTCTCACGTTGTTCTCCCTCAGTTTATATAGGGAGGGAACAAAGGATTCCCTTTCGGGCCATGCCTTTGTCCACGCTGCTTCTCAAACCCCTAGTTCACAAGTACCCTGAATTCTCCACCTCGCTACATTCCACACACATCAGCATTTACACACACCCCTACCTAATTGATTAGCAAACACACACTTAGCCCCAGATGGACATCGAAAATTCCCGCCGACTTCGGTGGTTACTTAACACAGTAATTATCTTAAGGAGGCTACTACGACCTCCACACGCATTCAGCCAGCCTGACAATAGAACCAACACAGTGACCCCACGGCAATAACCATCCGAACAAATCCAAGACTCCTGCTCTTCACTGACTGTTTACACAAGAACCTCAGCTGACGAGCATTTAGCGCTCACTTGGGGTGCCGAGGTCGTAGTGGTTACATCCCTTTCCCCTTTCGCCACACGGGCAGGTCCGAACTCTCTCCTAGGTGTTGTTTGTCATCTGACCACTTCGGCCGTGTGCGGTGGGTAAGGTACCCTGGTTAATTGGTCAATTACCTATTTGTATTCCACATACAATGTCCCTTTGTCTCCAAGCGTCTAATGCCTTTTGTGAGAGGTTTCACTCTCCTTGACAAATTCCCCCCACTCGAAGACAATGCCCTGCATTGACTAAAAACATTCAAGGAGATGAAACTCGCATAATTTTCCCATTTAAACCAGTGCTAATATCGGCCTCTCATAAGCCTACTTACACCAGAGAACGCACGCAAGATTTGTCTTGCAACAAAAATTATAGAGAAAAATCAATACATACACACTATCAAAGCAAATATCAACATAAATCTGAAATCTCCACCAGCTCTAAGTCGTATGGCCATATAACCATTATGTTCTACGGAAATTCTCTCCCCTTCTCTTCATACACGTGGCCTGCAACCAGCCACGTCACGCATACGCGACACTGCACAAGACCCGCACACACTACATATTTACAGTGCCCGCTGAAATAATCTGCCCAACCATTTTATTTTGGCCTACGGTCCCGTCACTCTTTCTTCACTCTCTAACCCACGTTGTCGTACCACGCGACATGTGTTGCAATGCGCACAGAAGCGCCTGATATCACCAAGGATACCGGGCCAGTAGTACTCTCGCGTCACCCTCTTCTGTGTGGCCTTCTTCCCGAGATGGCCCGAGGCCGACGTCACATGATTTTCGGACATCACCGCCTTTCTGCGGTTTGTAGGCGCAACGATCTGTCTTTTCATCTTCCCCGAACGCGAATGAGTAAAAGTTCGGTACAAATGCCGTTCTCTAACTCAAACCCGATTGTACCCTCTTTAACATTTTTCTTCTGCCCTCTGTGAGCAAAACCAAACAGTTTACTGAGCGAGTAGTCGCCCTTTGTTCTGCTCGCAAGTGAGAGGGGTTGGTCTCACTGGACACCTCCATTGCGTTCTGAAGTGTTTGACTGCCTGGGGCCTTTTCCTCACGTGATTTCTTTTCCCTGATTCAACTGTGAAGTCAGGGTTTGGGTTTTCGTACCCACGTGCTCCTGAAACATTCCCAATCACCAAATCAATACGGTGGCTTTGGAACAGCCAAAGCCTGTACGACTCCACTATAGAATGGTGTATCAATGAACACCAGTGCCGTTTTGAATTCTGCTACTGTTCCATCTATTTGTCTACACCTCTGTTTTTTCCTGTGAATTGTCCCTTCTTAACCAGGGACTCCTTCACCATGACACCAGTGAAACCCAGAGTCTCTAATGACATTAACCACATTGTCCCCTACTCTGCCTTTCTGCACATCCATGTTATCGCCTGAATCTGTGAACACACAGCACAATCCAGACAAAATAACACTGTCATCTTTTCTATCTCTTTCTACCTGCCTCTCTCTTGGCCTGATCCTCATTGCTGCTGCCTTCTGTGACTTAAATATACAATCCCTGGCCAAGTGCCCTGTCTTATTGCACAGGAAACAGGTACGCTCATTCCTAGCCACATGGCTATTGGTTTTCACCCTTGTTTGCTCACGTGACGCTGTGGGCCTACGGGTGTGTACTGCTGACTCATTGCGTGAGTCATGTGCTGGCCTGCCATCCTCTGAATATGCTTCCGGGCTTTCCTCTTGTTCAGGCAAGTCACGCCTTGCTTCACGGTAAGTCTCTGCCGTCTGAAGTACCTCAGCTATTGTGGTTGCACCTTTTTCCTTAATGTGGATGGTAAAGGCCCGTCCCACAACCATCAGTATCTGTTCCTTCATCACCAGTGTCTTGAGGCCTTCAAAATCACTGTCTACTCCACTAAGTTCTACCCATTTGTTGAAATAGTGATCCAGTCTAACACCGAACTGTGTGTAATGTCTCACCCTGTTCGATTCTCGCCTCGCGAAACTTACGCCTAAAACCTCTTCAGTCAAATCATATGCCTTTAGTACCGTTTGTTTCACCTTGTCAAAATCCCTCTGATCAGCTTTGGGTAAGGTGGAAACAGTGTGTAACGCACGACCTGTCAACAAGGCAGACAGGTTTATTTGCCCAGTCATCTTCGGGCCAGCCCTCGTGCTCGGCAAACGATTCAAACCGACTGATATAGGCATCGATCGAATCAGTTTCTTCTCTGAACAGTGGGAGTTTAGGTCTAGGTGCGCAACTTAGTCTGCGGCCTACTGACTCAGAACTGGTGTCGATTTCACTACGATTTTCAGATTTATTCTTTCCAACTCAATTTGTTTGGCTAGAATCTCTGATTCCGCTTCTGCTCTCGCCCTCGCTGCACTGGCAGCTGCACTCTCTGCATCTGCTCTTGCTCTGGCAGCTGCACTCTCTGCATCTGCTCTTGCTCTGGCAGCTGCACACTCTGCATCTGCTTTCGCCTTCGACGTAGCAGTTTCGAGTCTAAGTCTCTCAGCCTCGGCATCCGAGTTTCTTTTGACAGCGTCGAGCTGTTCCTTTCAAACTTCCTTCTTTCAGCCCTTTCATCTCTCTCAGTCTTCTGCTGAGTTTCAATGAACCTACGCAGCTCATCTCCTGTATATCCTAGTTTCTCCCCTAAACTCATCAGTTTCTCAATGGGAGTAAAACTTTCTTCAGCCATTTTGTCGTTTTAGCACCACTAAAACAGTTACTCTTATAGACCCGGAAAAAGTCAGTAAACAGTTTATCTACCAAACGTGACGAGTACACCAACAAGTGGTAGTGTCCTAACCAAAGGAGCCTTAATCGTAAACCACAGCTTCTGTGAGAGTTAAGACTAGAACCTCGTTCTTCGTTTCTCTGAACGACCTTTGATTAATACAACCACCCTACACACAAGACAATGCTCAACACTCAAAGAACTAAAGGAAATAATTAGAAGAGCTATTAAAATTACCTTTAGTGGACGCTTCGCCCCAGTACTGCTCTAGTACTCACTTTGTTTCCCCCTGAAACTAATTTGGGCCATGCAATCCTGGCAGGCTCGCCACTTTGTCCAGGACGGGGGAAATCGTGATGGTATTGCTTAAGTGCACTAAGTTGATGTATTATTAGTCAGGCTTAACACACCAAGGTTATCTTTGCACTCATACACGCATATGCACACTCATGCGCCCATCAAACATTCGCCTCTCTCTGGGAATGGGATGTCACGCATTCGTCTCTCCTCCTAACACGACTGAGAACAAGAAATGCAATTTCTATGCTACTTATAATTAATCATGAACAATCAAATCACACACAATGAAATATCAGAACATAAAAGATCAATACTTCCTAATCCCGGGTTAAATAAATTGACTTCTTACCTGGCCAGGTTTTCACACACACAACCACGCTTTCACACCACACCACAGTTCTTGAAAAAAGTCTCTTCACGTCTTCTTCAGCACTGCTTGATGGTGATGCCCTTGGTTGACTGGCTCCAGGCTTCAGGACTGGTCTTCGTGGTCGTCTCTGGGATCTCGACGTCGAACATTTCTTCTTCGTCTTCTTCACCCACCTCTGGGTTCAAATTCAGTTTGTCTGTCTTCACCCACCTCTGGGCTTCAAACTTAGTTTCCTTCCTTCCAGCTTGTCTTCAACCCTAAGACTTAGCTGTCTCTTCTATCTCCCAGACCACGTTTCTCTCGACCCCTTTCTCTGTCCTGCTCACTCCTCTCCTCTTCTCTCTCTCTCCTCAGCCTTCTCTCTCTCTCTCTCTCTCTGGTGTTGTTCCTCCCTCCACGTTGTTCTCCCTCAGTTTATATAGGGAGGGAAACAAAGGATTCCCTTTCGGGCCATGCCTTTGTCCACGCTGCTTCTCAAACCCCTAGTTCACAAGTACCCTGAATTCTCCACTCGCTACATTCCACACACATCAGCATTTACACACACCCCTACCTAATTGATTAGCAAACACACACTTAGCCCCAGATGGACATCGAAAATTCCCGCCGACTTCGGTGGTTACTTAACACAGTAATTATCTTAAGGAGGGCTACTACGACCTCCACACGCATTCAGCCAGCCTGACAATAGAACCAACACAGTGACCCACGGCAATACCATCCGAACAAATCCAAGACTCCTGCTCTTCACTGACTGTTTACACAAGAACCTCAGCTGACTGAGCATTTAGCGCTCACTTGGGGTGCCGAGGTCGTAGTGGTTACATCCCTTTCCCTTTCGCCACCGGGCAGGTCCGAACTCTCTCCTAGGTGTTGTTTGTCATCTGACCACTTCGGCCGTGTGCGGTGGGTAAGGTACCCTGGTTAATTGGTCAATTACCTATTTGTATACCACATACAATGTCCCTTTGTCTCTAAGCGTCTAATGCCTTTTGTGAGAGGTTTCACTCTCCTTGACAAACATACACATCTCTTGTGTACTAGTCTGAAACAAGACCTAAACACACACCATAATTTTGTTTTTTTTAAAAAAGGGTCATCTCTAATTTGGAACATGGTTAAAATCAGTTAGAATGGAGGGCCAGGGACTAAGAGGGGGTTAAGACCACAAAACGTCAAATTATCAAACACTATTTCATGATGGATCGGTTGAAAATAAAAACAACTTGGCTATGACTACATCTGTACAGAAAAGAAGTGAATGCATAATTGCATAACTCAATTAGAAACACAACTGACACAATCAACACAGTAACTGAATCACGCAATCAGACAATGACTCAATCAACACAGTAACTGAATCACGCAATCAGACAATGACTCAATCAACACAGTAACTGAATCACGCAATCGGACATGACTCAATCAACACAGTAACTGAATCACGCAATCAGACAATGACTCAATCAACACAGTAACTGAATCACGCAATCAGACAATGACTCAATCAACACAGTAACTGAATCACGCAATCGGACATGACTCAATCAACACAGTAACTGAATCACGCAATCAGACATGACTAAATCAACACAGTAACTGAATCAATCAACACATTAGGTAAATCAGGCAATTGGATGATGACTCAATCAACACATTAACTGAATCAATCAACACATTAACTGGATAACCAGACATTAACTGGAATCACTCAATTGGACAATGACTCGACACATTAAGTGAATCAATCAACACATCAACTGAATCAATCAACACATTAACTGAATCATGCAATCAGACAATGACTCAATTAACAAATTCATTGGATCACATCATCACACTGTGACTTGGCAACACACCCATTGGCTCATGCAATCAGACTGTGATTCGATCAACACACCGATTGGATCGTGCTATCAGACCATGACTTCATCATGCATCTTGAACAAAGCACTCAGTCAGACAAAGAATGCATCACCATACTGACAGAATGACTGAATCAGACCATGACTCAATGAGCACACTGACTGCATCAGACCATGACTCAATGAGAACACTGACTGAATCAGACCATGACTCCATGAGCACACTGACTGAATCAGACCATGACTCAATGAGCACACTGACTGCATCAGACCATGACTCAATAACACTGACTGCATCAGACCATGACTCAATGAGAACACTGACTGAATCAGACCATGACTCCATGACACACTGACTGAATCAGACCATGACTCAATGAGCACACTGACTGCATCAGACCATGACTCAATAACACTGACTGCATCAGACCCTGACTCAATGAGAACACTGACTGAATCATACCATGACTCAATGAGAACACTGACTGAATCAGACCATGATCAATAACACACTGACTGAATCACGAATCAGACCATGACTCAATGAGCACACTGACTGAATCACTGAATCAGACCATGACTCAATGAGCACAACTGACTGAATCACTGAATCAACCATGACTCAATGAGCCACACTGACTGAATCACTGAATCAGACCATGACTCATGAGCACACTGACTGAATCACTGAATCAGACCATGACTCAATGAGCACACTGACTGAATCAGACCATGACTCAATAAGCACACTGACTGAATCACTGAATCAGACCATGACTCAATGAGCACACTGACTGAATCAGACCATGACTCAATGAGCACACTGACTGAATCACTGAATCAGACCATGACTCAATGACACACTGACTGAATCACTGAATCAGACCATGACTCAATGAGCACACTGACTGAATGAGACCATGACTCAATGAGCACACTGACTGAATGAGACCATGACTCAATGAGCACACTGACTGAATGAGACCATGATTCTATGAGCACACTGACTGAATCCTAAATCAGTCAGACAACACTCGATCAACAACAGTCATAAAAAAATGAGAGCATATGTGTATGTGTGAGTCTGGATCAGTCTACCTCAAAATCAAGTTTATATGACACTGACAAATAAAATCAAGTTATATCACACTGCCAAATAAAATCAAGTTATGTCAACCTGACAATAACATCAAGTTTTATCACTCTGACAAATAAAATCAAGTTATATCACACTGACAAATAAAATCAAAGTGTCCCACATCCCCCACACAAACTGAGCAGTAAAATGGAAACAACCAGCATCCCTTCCACACACACACATTACCTATCAAACCAAAGCCACCACATCTCATACACACATTACCTATCAAACCAAAGCCGCCAACATCCCATACACACATTACCTATCAAACCAAGCTGCCAACATCTCATACACACATTACCTATCAAACCAAAGCCACCAACATCTCATACACACATTACCTATCAAACCAAAGCCACCAACATCCCATACATTACCTATCAAACCAAAGCCACCAACATCTCATACACACATTACCTATCAACCAAAGCCACCAACATCTCATAACACACATTACCTATCAAACCAAAGCCACCAACATCTCAACACACATTACTATCAAACCAAAGCCCAACGTCCCATACCACATTACCTATCAAACCAAAGCTGCAAACATCCATACATTACCTATCAAACCAAAGCTGCCAACATCCCATACACACATTACCTATCAAACCAAAGCTGCAACATCCCATACATTACCTATCAACCCAAAGCCACCAACATCCCATACACACATTACCTATCAAACCAAACCTGCCAACATCCATACATTACCTATCAAACCAAAGCTGCAACATCCCATACACACATTACCTATCAAACCAAAGCTGCCAACATCCCATACACATATTAACTATCAAACCAAAGCCACAACATCCCATACACACATTACCTATCAAACCAACCTGCCAACATCCATACACACCCATTACCTATCAAACCAAACCTGCCAACATCCCATACATTACCTATCAAACCAAACCTGCCACATCCCATACACACATTACCATCAAACCAAACCTGCCAACATCCCATACACACATTACCAATAAAACCAAAGCTGCCAACATCCCATACACACATTACCTATCAAACCAAAGCTGCAACATCCCATACACACATTACCCATCAAACCAAAGCTGCCAACATCCATACCACACATTTACCTATCAAACCAAAGCTGCCAACACCCATACACACATTACCTATAAACCAAAGCTGCCAACATCCCATACACACATTACCAGTAAAACCAAAGTTGCCAACATCTCATACACACATTACCAGAAAATCAAAGCTATCAACATCCCATACACACATTGCCAGCAAAACCAAAGCTATCAACATCCCATACACACATTGCCAGCAAACCAAAGCTATCAACATCCCATACACACTTTAACCTGTCAAACCAAAGCTATCAACATCCTACCCATTGCCGAGTAATGACCACAAGCCTACCAACAACCCAAAGAAAACAGTAAACGTAATATGTCGCTTCTGCTCACAGCTCTCAAACGGCCTTTTCGTGCGGGCTACTTCGAACGGCTAATATTCTCATACTAACATCTTTAATACCAAAAAATAACGACCCTACAAACAACATATGTGTAGGTTATTCTTTTCATACTAATTTCAAAACTTTTCAGTTTTTTTTGTTATCCATGTTTTTCGACATTCCAAAAACATATTTTCACGCAAACATTCATCAATTGCGTCTCTGTCTTTCATGAAATAAAACTCAGTCTTAAATGCTCTCTTAAGTCTTTTAAAACCGAGTATATTTCGACAAAATCCACACACACCATGAGGGAAGAGAGGGGCTTATGCAGTTGTTTTTTAAAGGCATCGTTAACGCGGCATCCCCAGAGTTTATGGGCATTCGGGCAGCTAGCGTCTCACTCGGCACCGTGGAAATTGTAAAGCAGTCACGTATGATAGCGATCGTTTCTATTGCCTGCTTCTGAATAGCGAGATTCTATAAGTGGCTGAAAGGATTTTGCTCAGTCATTCCCGCCTGAGGTAAAACAATTAGAAAAGTTCTTCATTTCCCAACCATAAGCCAAGATTTAATCATGTGATAGTAAAAGGACGTCACATCCGCCCCCAACACTGTTGTTGACGTTGACAACCAACCTTAGATGTCTCGTCATTTCCATTGGAGGGTTGTGCTGTGCTGGTGGTGGTGCTTTTTCAGTGAGAAAAGTGTTTAATTTAACAAGGCGAATGTCACGAATGTCTCAAGATATATTTCTTCAGAATTAGAGAGAGAACTTCTTGAATCACAGGCTGCCATAAAGAATTGTTAGATTATTCAGGCAGCAACTAGTTTAATTTTACCTGACATGGATCAAACTTCTACTTTTCAGCAACTTGCAATTTTTCCATTACCACCTCCAACCAACAGAATTTGTGGACTGAAGAAGAAAAAAATTTGTACTTAAAGAGAACAGGCTATTCATGAAAAAATGGCAACATTGCTGAGAAGGTAAAACAGTAGGCCCAAGAAACTACCAAAAAGACCAAAAGAAAGATGGAAGATTTTTTCAAAGAAAAAAAGGAAGAAAAAAAAAGAGGGTGGGCTTGATTCCCAACAGATTTGCAACAATTATCTCGTTGCAAATGAAGCTGACACCAGTCCCTGGCATTTTCAAGAAAAGCCTTTTGATTCTGTTCTTTTGACTACTCAGTGGGTGAAAATGAAATTGTAAAAAAACTGAAAAAAGGGATTAGAAATCTAAAAAGACAGAACCCCCAAAAACAATAATTTTTCATATTCAGTTTGGTTGGTTCTGATTTTGTGCAAAAATGGCAGGTGAAAGAAAGAAAGAAGGAAGGATGAAAGAAACGTGGGCACAAGGTTAAAAGAAAAAACAGGATATTCAGATGTTCACGTACGCAAGCTACTTTACTCTTGCAAAAGTACTTCAACCATTTCCTCAGTTTTACAATATTGTCTCCCAGTCAATTTCATCATGAATAAACTGAAGCAATTGAAAACAAGCTACAGATTGAAGAATACAGAAACTACTGGTCAAAAGTTCCAATTATCCCGCTTGAACCTCAACTGTCACAGCCCTAAGTCATACAATGTTTGTTTGTGTGGCGTTTAGCAACTGCGCGCGACTGTAAGACCACAGCAGGCCTACCACTGACGGGGCCTAAATTAGTACCGCTCAGGCATGAACGGCCCGGGTTGTTTAGAGGCGGGGTTTTTGTGCGGCGTTTTAGAAACAGTTGCGCGCGACTGTAAGACAACTGCAGGCCTACTACTGACGTGGCTCTAAATATAGAAACCGCTCATGCATGAACGGTCGGTTTTGTTTAGAGCTGACTGCTCGAATTTCCCCCAAGCACTCCATGACTTTGTATATATTGCTGTGGATTACCGCTTCACTGCTTCGCTTCACTTCACCGCCCCTGCTTCAACTTTTTTTTGGCTGCCTTCGGGCGGCCACAGAGTAAACTTATTCAACTGTCTTGTTTATTAAATCAAGCTTTTGATAAATGCACTTGGTGGGCTGCGTTTGAATAATCTTCAGTTGACAGAGAGACGGGCTTAAGCGCCAACCATAAAACCCTTTCCCATTCCCATGCAACCCACCTCCCATCTTGTGTGTGTGGTGTGCGATTGTGCTTGTATATATGCTTTTTATTGTTGTTGTTGTCGCGCTGTCATTGTTGTTGTTTTACTGATAATAACTATATCATATTCTGGACATCTGTTTCTTATAAATAATCAAAGGTGCGCGCCCACCTCCCACTCCCACCCTACCCTGCTTCCCCCCCCACCCACGCATGCACACACTCAAGTTACTTCTAAATTCTTAACTGAAGTTACCCCAAGTCACTTCAAAGCATCCACAAGTTCTTACTAAAGTTGCCCCTCAAGTTATCCTAAGTCACTTCTAAGTTCTTAATTTAATTTGCCCCAAGTCATCCTCAAGTCATTCACAATTTCTTACTTAAGCATCCTAAGTCACCCCAAGTCACTTTTAAGTTCTTACCCAAGTCATCCCCAAGTCACCTAAAGTTCTTACCCAAGTTAACCTAAGATCATAACTAAGTCACCCTCTAAGTACAACCAAGTTCTTATTCAAGTTTTTTTTTAAAAATTATCAAAAAAATACAATCTATGTTTTTAATCTTAAATAGTAGATGTCTAAATAGTACACACACGCCTCAAAAAACGCGTCACACTGAGAATATCTTGCTCGGCGTCCTCTGCGCGAATCGGTCAGCATAGTCTTAATGAAGTCTTACATTCAAGCAACCACATTGATTACAATTCTGGTCTATGGAAATGTCTTTTATAGACCCCATGTCTTTATTTATTGACTTCAACAAATAATAATCCGCCATGATCTATTTTTATCAAAAAAAATTTAAAATATTATTGCATTTTAAATGGATCCAAAATGATTTTTGTTATTGGCGTTCCTGGCGTCTGTTGTGTTGTCTTTTGCATTTAATGGTTTAGATTGTTTGGACTTTGGTTTTTGCCGCGTTGTTTATATATTTTATAACCGTAATAACCGCCCCAACAGCGCAAGGGGGCCAAAAATGGCAACAGTTTTAAGTTCAATTATTCATGAAGACTGGCGCTGTAGGTCTTGAATCAATATGGTTTTTATGGCTGGCATGAATCAACTTGTTTTGGCGTTTGGGGGTGTTATGTTTTCATGATGAGTTATATTTTTTTGATTGTAACGTAATTTTTTTTGTTTGTTCCACTCAGCAAATTTTTTTCCTGCCGCAATGCGTCCAGGATAGGGGTTTTAGTGACCACTTTCACCTGATTCAATGTTTTCTGATTCTGCTGATTTTCTGGCTCGGTCATTTTGAAGGGAAAAAAATCTATATGATTTAAAAATTATTAATCCCATGATTAATTGGCGATCAATGTTCCAAATCTGTAATACGATCACACCCTAGAACTTAAAAGACTTTGGTTAAACTGGATCTTGCGTTAAATCATACGTAAGATCTTGTTCAAATCAATGGGAGCAAATCTACTGACTAGTTTAGTGTACAAACTAAGAACCGTTTGCCCAACCTTTTTACATTCTCGACCCCAAATGCGCTTATACCTTTATGATACTTTAAAATGTCTTGTGGCGACATCTGTTGAATCTGTTCTATGCGAATTCAGTTCCGAGGAACTGTTTTGTTTTTCCACATGCCCAAAGAATACAGTCTTTCCTTTTGGGCATAATAGCTTGGTCATCAACTTGTTCATTTGTAATCACAATTCGCAAGGAATGTTTAGCAATCGTCGCTGTTCATGTTTTATTACTAAAAATAATTATTTTATTTTTTTAAAAAGAGGGCTGAAAAAACTGTTGCCAACCTTGTAACTATTCTGCTGTTATTGGAGGTCTAAAATATAGGATACACAATGTTGGTAAAAGCTTTTTAAGAATTAAACCAGCAGTCTTGGTAAAAATAGACTTTGAGGATTCAGCAAAGCTAATTGCTATCATTGCAGCTTCATTCGCTACGAAAGATTTTCTAGTCAAGCAAGGATAAAATTTCCCGACAGTATAAATATGTAAATAAAAATACATTTATAAAAAAATGGCTTCACTCGTAATGATGATAGGCGGCGCTGTAGTGAATGCGCTTGCTTTTAGCGGAAGAATTACGCATTTATAAACTATGGGATGAAGGCAAGAGAAAAAGACATAACAAAGCTGTGGAGCAACTAGCTGCAGCACAAATCACTATGGAAAAGCAGAGAATTTAGCAGTTAGATTTATTAATAACACACTGAAAAAACAGGGGCAAAGCAGCTTACACATTTAAAGAAGTTGATCAGGGAATAAAAGAATATTATCTTGTAACAGCCAACCATCGAAACATTGCCCCCACCAAAATTCATTTACTTTTATCAACCATCAGAAAAACAAAAGAGCAAGAATCGTGGTTTTTGTCTTGGCAGACCGTTTTGTATTTTGTTGCGCATAATATTGGTGAATAAAAATGAAAAAAAATCTATTATTCGCCCAAAGGATATTTGGAAGGAATAACAGCCCAAATTTAAAAAACTAAGCCAAGCAGCGGGAGTTGTGAAACAACAGCGAAGGAATGGGTATCTAAACAAGCGATCTGGCAAATTTATTTACCTGCGCCTAGCGAATACAGAGACCACACTTTGTGAATACAATACCGAACGACACCCATCAAATGGACCTTCTATATTTACCTCATGATACGATTTAAAGAAAAAAATTTTAAGTACGCACTCACAGTCTTGACATGGCTTCAGATACAAGATGCTGAACCATTAACACAAAAGAGTGCTTCTGCGTTGCTGCGCATACAACGATATTTCCAACGAGGCCCCCTTTAAATTATCCCGCCATGATTCAAGTCGATGATGGAAAAGAATTTAAAGGGCAAGTGAATCAATTATTGGGTTAAAAAAATAGAGTTACCATTAAAAGAGGCATTCCGGAGTTCACAGATCACAGGCTTTAGTTGAAAACTTTAACAAACAGTTATCTGAAAGGCTTTTCTCCTACCAGTATCACAGAGAGCTGATTGACAATTCTCGCAACACAGAATGGTTAGAAGACTGCCCTCATTTTTACGTGCGATGAATAATGAAGAATTTAAAGGGCTAAAACCCCGCCAAGCAATCAAAAGAAAAACAATAAATGTTGCTGAAGACTCCAGTACACCCAGCAAACTATTACCATTTGGCTTGAAAGTAAGGTACCTTATTTACCGGGGGAAGCAGAAGGGGGCACTCGCATCAGGGCAACCGATCCAGTTTGAGTGTTGATCCATATGAAATAAAAAGAATTTTAAAGATGAATCGCCCGTGTAATATTTACGAGAAACTGACACAAAAAAAACAACCAGCTCCTCAAGATCTTTTGGTGAAAGAAGAACTGCAGATAATCCCACCAGACCAGTTCCAGTTGCTTAGTTAATTTACGTAAATATATTTGAGTTTTAAAATGGAAGCTCAGAAGGAAGCGCAGAACGAAACAAGAATGGTAAAGGAAGAGACCTTGAAAATGATACGGGAATCATTTGATGCGTGTAATGCTATTAGGGGAACATTTTCGAGGATTAATCAATGCATGCTAAATCATCCAGATCACCTACAACTCAAACCCCAAATTGGGAAAAAGAATATCTTGAAATAATAAAAAAAATTCGAACGCATCAAGCAAACATAAGAAAAGATTTAAATGAATTGGATGAAGCTAATGATTGATCTTATAGATAAAGTTGATGAAAAATATAAACCCGAAGAATGTATACAATTATGCCGTCCTCCAGTGCCCGATTGCATATGAAAACTCTGGATTAACAAACACCCGTTTAGTGTTTGTTCTATCTAATGACTTCTTTGTTACAACCGTTGTGTTGATCTCATGTAGATTAGATCGTAGTTTTACGTTGTCATGATGAAAAGTCTTATTGTCAAACAATGCTTCTTTGTAGTTGTCATGTGATATGCTCGACTGCACAACACTGCGAGATATTCCTTTTGCTTTCTTAATGGTTTTCTCCTGGCTCGAAATACTGTACATTTTCGACCTTAACCCCACATACTCCTTGATCACCTTTCCAGATAATTCATCCTTCATCTTTCCTAAAACCTTCTTATTAGTAATTGAATGTAAAGGCGACTCTTTAGGGTAATCGGACGTGTCATACCATCCACTCGGTCCTTTAGCTACTTCTAATTCCATGTCTTTATAGACGTCTTCAGTAGGGATATCTATAACAAACTGTCTGTATCTGTGTAAAGCACTCTGGACTCCGGATACAAGGGTTTAAAGTAGTCATAAAGAAATTCTAACATCAAAAGCTTTGATAATTCTAAAACAGTAAACCCGATAAAAACGGGCTTATCCAATTTGACTTTCTTTTTTTCATCATTATACCAAAAAGCTGATCATGAAATCTTCTGAAGTCCTGATAATTAGGTTTTGAAGTCAGCTTAATTGCTTCGTTCTCTTTGGTGACCAATCTGACATCTTTGCGCTTGTGTGGATTTTCCATAGTCTTTCCAAAACAGCTGTTGTTCATCAGCTTGAAAAAGTCTTTTTCTGAAGCATCTGTGGATTTAGTTCTAAGATCAGTGTTCTTCATGATGTATGGTTTCATGAACTGTTCTTGATCGAAAGCAATTATACGATGAACAGCTGTCAACTTCAAACCATGTCTTAAATAAAATTGTAGAGTCTGTAATGACAGACATAATTTTTTTGCCTTGAAGATTAGGCACAAGTTTAGGCGGTTCTGTTTTTGCATCTTAGGCTTTCTGCTGCCAATGGATAGTCATTATGCAGGTCATGGAGCTCATGAGGATATCTAAGTCAACTTCTAGAATGAAACCGCGCTGTTGACCCGACGTCAAACTGCTCAACCACTTTAAATGCTTTTTGAATATTGTTTGTACCTGTGAAACATTTTAAAGTTACGTAATGGAAGCGATTGCGCCATTGCCCATCCATTCAGATTGTTTGCGTCTAAAAAACATGAGATAGTTAGACCTTTTACTGGGATCATAATGATCCAAGTATTTTTGTTTGCTTTACAGTAAGGTGCGACGCCAATACTAATTCCTCCACGCAATCCTTTTTCAATCATCTGAATCTTTGGTAAATCTGACAACAAATCAATCTGTACTCCAGTAAATTTTAAGAAAGCATCCCAGCTCATCCCGGGCGCAGAATATAATGCGCAGGACCAGGCTATAATTTTCATGCAGGTCTTTCTATAATTTTCAAAAACGTCCGCCAACAAACATACATCAGCCATTAAGTAGGAGTCAGATACCCTCCCACGTTTTTACCATTCTAACTTCTGCCACGCATCTTGAGCATGCTGTAATCAGAATCACTGATGTCCTTTCCTCTAAGACTAGAAAAGAACGCGCCTTAAGGAGGAGTGTGTCTTCGTCAAACCTACCCAAACGTTCATGATTCGAAAGGTAAACCCCTTTCTAAACGAGATTTTGGGTCAAAATATTCATCCGTTATGGGCAAGACTTAAGGACATAGCCAGCGCCTCTAATGAACCCCATCATGTGCTGCATAGAGTCATAAAAAGACATGTTATTTAAAGTGAAACAACATGTACTTTTCTGATGACTGTGCGATACATGACACCCTGAAGGAGTTGGTTACTGCTTCATTATAAGATGAGAGTCATAACCTCGCAAGTTGTGAAAGAAATGGGCAGCTTCCATGTCTTTGGGATCAAACTTTAGTTGAAGATTGCATTACTATGGCTGCTCCTCTGAACTTTCCGCTAATGTGATCATGGTCTCTTACTGTCGGATTTTTTCCTCACTGATTTCTAAACCACAAATCCAACAATGTGTGGCGACCCATACTGTTCTTGGTCTTCAGGTGTCATTATGATTTCAGATAAATTCAGTTTTATTAAACACCCATTACGCACTTTGCTGCATGCGCTGTAAAAATTTTCTAGCCGCATCTGGTCCTCTGTATAATTCTGGTGCTGAATGAGCGCCATCCGACCTGACAATAACGAAGGAAAATTTAACAAATCTGATGATTACTCATTAAGACTGTTTTTCGAAGTTTTGTGGCGCTGGCCCATCATAAGGAACAATGAGTGATTCGAAGTCTGCGTAAACTAACGTAGAAATTTGCAGCCGTTTCCATTTTCTTAAAACTAACTTTAGATCCGGTGGGGGCGAAGTTAGTTCTGTATTACAGTCAACGGGGCCGATACAATTTTTCTTATGTTCCTTGCAGCTTGAGCAGAGGGAATTCTTGTTAAACATTTCTGCAGAATTCTTTTTAATGGTAATGCTTTGAAGTATGAGCCAATAATCTACTCATTGTTCGTATCAATGTGTAATGCGGTACCCCCCGCTGGTGAAAACATCAGCAGTAAGTCAACATAAATTTTTTCGGGATCACCTATTGTTGGGCTTTTTCTTGGACACTTTAAATGGTTTTAGATTTGTTTCCTCATCCCATGGTATACATTAACATTTTTGGGTTTGTTTTGTTCTTCAAACTGATCAATGAATCCACGCTAACAGGAAAGGACACCCCACTAAAGTTAAGATCATTGATGTAAGGGTGATAGTTAGACACTCTCTCTGCTTTTTGCGACGTAATGCGCCTTGCAAAACACACCACATAAAACATTTGTTGTCTGAATAATTCTTTATGTTTAGAACTGCTTTTTTTTGCGACTAATGCTGGAGGTATTGGAATGTAAATTTACCTGCAATAGGCTCATACTAGCCTGTTTTAAATCTGATTTCTAAACTTTTCGCCCTCTGACCAACCAGAGCCTCTCATTTGCTTCTTCAGCGGCTACACCCAAACTGTAAGAAATTTGGTCTGCCCAACCGGTGTTAAGTCATTATTACAAAGAAAAACCCCTGTTGTTAGTTGAGACCCAGACTTCTAGATTTTCTCTTTATTGTTACATAGTCGATTAAAACAGCTAACATTACTTAAACTGGCGGGTCAAATGTTAGTTAACCTGGAACTTGAGAAATTGCTGTACAACAACTGCCCTTTCGCTTGCTGGATCAATGACTTCTAAATCAATATCATTCAGTGCTCTTGATAAATTTTCTTGCATTGCTTCAAAAAATTCGTCTGGTCCTTCATATAGCTTATCCATGGTGAGTTTCTTTTTCAACTCAAAATATTTATTAAATCAAAAAAATAATTAATCAATACAATATCGACGGTCTTTTTGTGCTTGGACTCATAAACTAAAGTATAAACACCCTTGGCGTTGTTAATGTGAGCTGTTAGAACAGAGTTTAATGTTTCGTTACTTTTTTTAAGCATTCCTTTTTATCTGCTCGGTGTCTGGCTGTTTAGAAAAAGTTGTCCTCCGCCTTTCTTTGAAGATCAAACTTTTTTCTTTTGTAGTCATCAAAATCGGCCTGTAAACGACTAAATCTTTATCCGGATGTTTGATCAGCTAGTGCTTAAATTTTAATCACTAAAGGACTAAGTTTAGCTGTTATTAGTTGAACCATGGCTGTGTGCTTTTGGAGTTTATTTTTAATTTTTTGCCACAGCAACTTACAGCTAATGAACACAGGGCCAAGAGCAAAGACAAACCGCCTAGAGGTATAGCTGCGGGTGCGCCTATGCCTGTTGCTAAGAGACCTACACTTGTCCCTCTGAAAAGCCACTTATAGTCGATGCTCCAGTATTAACATAGGTAACAGCATTAAAGGCAGCAGAAACCTTTGTTTGGCTTTGCTGTATTTTGAAAGGTCCTCTCTAGTTTTTGTTGCATTTGTTAATGTTTGTTAATCGAAGGTTTTTATGCGGGGGCTATCTCTTCTCTTGGCGACTCTGGCGCTGTAGAAAATTTGGATAAACTGAACAGACATTTCTTTTTTAAAATAAAAATAATTTAGTATTGTATATTTTTTAATCTGTTATCTTCAATATTCAGCTGCGCTCATAATATTAAACAAATATACATTAAGTGGTTATCGACATCTTTTTCTTATCAATTTGAAATGTTATTATGTCTCTAACAGTTCTCCCGCTTCCATGTAACTGATTATCCTCCGTTGACCTTAGGTCAATCCATAAACCGTATTTCTTGTTAAATAATGATCAAGTCTAACACTGTGAAGATGCAGATCTTTAGACACAAGTCAACGTTGGATTTCTACACCTCCCACCTCCAAACATTTTTTCTATTTCACAAAATGCTGATAAGGTTTAAGCCCGCTAGCGTAGATTTGGTTAGGACTACCCTCAATTTGCATTGCACTTTTTATTTGGGATTAATAAAATTTTCAGTTTGTCTTTCGAATGGTCCTTCATCTCACACAGCATAAATACCTTTAAGCGATCTTCTGTGGCCTAAACGAATTCCATATAGGTCTGCCCTGCATTTAGGATATTTAGAATGATGAACCTCTTAGTAATATATTGCCTAATTTTGACTGATATGTTGCTGGATCATCTCGCAAATTAGGGTTGCTAACAACGTCAAACTCTAACGGATGTCAGAAATGCTGTACCTTGCTTCGGTGTTGATGAAATATAACACGTTTGTATTCATTAAAAGTTAGTTCATATGACAATCTGTCTTTTAATGCACTTAAAGTATGGTGCAGCGCTTTTAACAACTCAAAATCTGGGTATGCAAAAGCGATTTCCATACCAAACTTACGGCTACAAACCTTTGCCGTCTTTACATTTGCGGCCTATTCGTGTTTTGGCTCTTCAT
Organism: Conus ventricosus; assembly: GCA_018398815.1. Taxonomy (NCBI): domain Eukaryota; kingdom Metazoa; phylum Mollusca; class Gastropoda; order Neogastropoda; family Conidae; genus Conus; species Conus ventricosus. Next base: position 47,146,299 of record CM031627.1, read on the forward strand.
TTGAGTTCCCTGAAACTGCAGATCACCTTTCAGTCGCGGTTTAGCCATCATCAGAATAGGTTAAAAATATGTCGCATTGTGTAAAGAAAATATTTAAATTGCCTCATTTTAAAGAAATTTTTCATTGCCGCCACAGAATTTTTACACCGTCCTGCTTGGATCTTAATAAGCGGTTTCTATTTTGAAAGTAAGACGCGATTTGAAGAAATCACTTCATAGCCGGCATACTCTCAGGTCTGGAAATTTGACAGTAAGAATTTGATCTGCATCAAATAGAACGGATTATTTGGAACAGTAATATTCTTATTTCCCTTCACGCCAAAGGTTCTTTCAATCTTCTATGCGGGTCAAGAATCAGAGCCATATTTTGGACATTTTTATAAAACAAAATAAAAAGTTTATTATTTAAAACATGCAGGCATTGAAGGTGAAGAAGATTATGATGTTTTAGATCCTGGAGACGACATGAGTGATTCCCCTTGGAGCAGCAACGCTCGGGGCTCTCATTGCATGATGAATTAGCAGAAATCGGGAGTACATTACCACAAGTCGGTATAAATTAACAGAAAGTAAGGTCAGATCATTAACCAAAGTTTAGGACAAGAACTTCCCGAAACTATATACCCTGATGATTTTGAAGTAAAAGACGACCATTTGTATGTGAAAAACGACCAAGGACAACTTGTTCAGCTTACAACTAAACGAGACCCATCAAAGTTTGTAGGCATGAATACAATTAGACAAAGGCTCAGTGTGAGCGATCGAAGTCGCCTTGGCATTGTTAAACCAAAATTAAGGGGGGAGGCAGTTGCTAAACTTCAAAACACGCTACAAGAACTCCCAACAGCTAACCAAATACAAAACATGGAACTTCAAGATTTAAGTCAAACAGCGGGCGAAATAATAGAAGCAGAAACCAGTTTTTCAGAAGAAACAGCATTAAAGACTAACGCGACCCCCCAATACCCACGCGAGAATTAAGGCCCTTGATCGTGCTTTAAGAACCATCAGAGGCGAATTAACAAACAATTAGCAAAACTAGTGAACTAGATGAGCATATAAAAAGAGAAAAGAAAAACTCGTTGAGGCTGATGACGCCAACTTAGGGCCTGATATTAAAGAAAGAATAACCCAAAGACTAAAAAATCTTGAACAAGAAAGATCAGCAAGACTAGAAGCGTTGTCTACTAACCGAGAACAATTACGAACTCAAGTGAGCAGAATAAGAGAAACTATCCAAAGAATTTTATATGAAGACACAACACTAGCAGAAAGAATAAGAACACTGTTTAGAGAGCAAGGAGTCACATTAGTAAGCGTTATAACGGCCTTAGGATTTGCAATAAGTACATTGGTGATGGCTATTACAGGCGGCGGTGGTGCTGGGTCAGTGCCTCCATCGCCATCGCCTCCGCCTGATAAATCATGGGTAAAAAAACAGCTTGATCATCTTGCGGCTTATTAAAAAAATTAGCTGGTAAAGCTATAGACTCTTTACCAGGTATATTAGGGGGTGTCGTTAGCTGGATTTTGTCTACTGCAAGCAAAGTAGTTGCTTTATGGCTGAGCACTTATGGGCATTAGTTCTCTTAATATTGGGTTACTCTTTAGTAAAATAAAGAAGGAGTAATCCTAGGCCAGTTAATCCAAAAACAAGCGCTGTCTTTTCATATTCATGGTCATTATTTTTTTGACTTCTTCAACAGTCTTTAGGCTTTGGGCCACGGGGATTGGATGACTTATTCTTGGGTTTTGTTACTGCTTGCAATATTACTGGCTCAGAATTTATTCGTTTTTCCCAACTTTCTGTTCATTGCCTGCCACAAGGATTTCATTATTGTAGTTTATTATTGTTCCTATCTGGAGTCTGAGGTCAGAAGGTAGCATGTATAAACCAGTGCCAACAGCAAAAGTCTACTTTCGATCTTGCGTATTGTAAAACATTTTGGTACCTTTTTATACTTGAAGGCAAATCAACTGTAGAATTAATGGCGTCCTCTAAATTTGCTAAGTATTGTTTTTGTGCATCAAAACCAGTAGAAGGATCAGTTATGCTCGATCTCGTTTGTGCTTGCGAACCTAGCAAACACCAAACGTAAGTACGAATAGAGTCGTTTATTCGTTCTATTCCTGCTTTAGTTAGGCCCTTAGAAGTGTCTAAGATAAATGTTGTCCATGCTGATTTATGCTCTTGCTCTATGGACCCGAGGTGAACAGTTGTGTCTGGAGAGAAAGATGTGTAAGGAGGATTCCAGTCATAGTTATACTTTCTGTGCACGCCCCAAAAATAAGGGGTGCCTAGACCATGATTAAGGTCCAACTTTTGTCTAAAGTCTGTCTTAACATCAATATTGAATTCGTTACAAATCCTTTCAAAAGCCTTCATGTCTATTCTGTTGCTGAATGGATTAAACGGTTTGTCATTTGGTAATGGTGCTTGCAGTTCAGTCAAAATACGTCTGAAGGTGTAATAAAAAATGAAATCTGTACACTGACCTCACCAAAGGATCAGGATGATTTAGATGATCAGCATACGACACTCCACACCCAGTTGATGCACAAAACACAGCAAAGTTTAACTGGTTCTGATAAAACTGCATCGGATGACTAAACCACACTTTCGGATGTAGTCTTTTTTAAATAGGAGGGTTAAGATATTTGACCAATGGAGTACTCACCTTTACTTGAAAGGCGTCAGTCTGGGTCACAGAAATGTCAAGAGTAATCGGTTGCTATATTTTTAAGATTGTAGTGCGGCCCAACAGAATATTTTGCATCAGTATATTTGAATGCACTCATTTTTAATTTGTTTTAAAAAATGTTTGTAACAATAACAACTCAAGACAGCCCTTCGTTTTTAGAACATGCTATTAATAACAATTGCGGAAGCAGAACGGTTGCGCTTCATGAAATATTTTACAAAGTTGTATGGTTTAATATAACTAAAGCCAAGGGGAATAATAAGATTCAAAAAATTGACAAAACAGGGGCCATAGTTAGCCAGTTAACAATACCTGATGGTTATTACGGTTTTGCTCACTAAAAGAAGCAATGAGTAACTTTGACATTACTCTCAAACTTAACAATGCGAATTCTGAAAACAATGTTATCATTCAAACCTGAAGAAGTAAGTTACTCTTTTGATAAAGAGCTAGCTAAAATGTTAGGCTTTGCAGCTGACAATCAAGATTTAGAGTTACACCAACCAAAACTACTTATGAGGGAGAAAATCCGCTCGATCTTGCATTACATTCATTACTCTATGTTTATTTAGATGAGCTAAGCACTGATGAAAACTTATATGATGGAAGGCCCTCAACTGTTTTAAGAGCTCTTCCGTCAGGGAAAGCTGCATATTGCGATTATGAAATTATACAATTCCCTAATTTACAGTTTAAAAGATTAGTTTGTGGAAGGGTCGGATCATTTAATATAAAATTGCAGACAAAACAGGTAAAATCGTGAAATGTGATAACCTGCACATTGTTTTGGAAATAAAATAATTAGTTGTTCTAAAACATGTCGCGTGGACCAGAAGAACCAGGAGTTACATTAGCGCCTGTAAGGTGTATAACTTTAGAATTAAAAGACCTTGCAGACGTTGCGGACTTTGAACAGAATGGTGAGATAGGCGCTTTGTATGGTTTTGAGTACACTAAAGATGGTGATTATAAACGTAAAGAGGTTGGCGACAGCAAAAAGTTTCCTAAACTAGAACAACTGCGCAATCTAGAGGCAAATAATGTTGGCCAGTATGAATATAAAATAGTTCGAAAGCCTGACCTCAAATGGCACTTAGAACCATATTTAGAATGGGAAATAAAATTTGAATTCATAAGCCCATTTACATTTTTAGCCGACAAAAAAGTTTCAGAAAAGCATTCAACTCTGGCCCTTTACATGTAAGTCTTATGCCAGACGACAATAGCCGGAAAGAAATTGAAATAACGCCGTATGGGAAAAAACAGTACATCCTCCACAGAAGAGAAACGGTTTTAAAGGAAGCTTCTACAAAATTACAGTTCTTTCCAAGCAGAAAATTAGGAGACACGTTCACAATGATATTTGAAATTTCTGTCTTTAAAGATGTGGAGAGGGATGGGGTTGTGGGCGTTAGTGACGACCTTATAAAAGGAATTAATATTAGCTGGCAAAACTTAGACGTTAAACGTCTTAACGTTGTTGTCGTCGTTCTTCACAATGGTGAGGATATTAAGGTTATAACAACAAGCAACAAAATCAATGTTGACTTAAATAGAAACAATCTTACAGAACTGAATTGGATTAATCTTACACATTTAGGCCTCATAGGGTTTTATTATACTGAACAAGTTTTGACGGAGAGTATGATAAAATAATAACTGGATTAGATTAAATTCTGTTATAAAACTATGGAGCAGTTAAACTTTATGACAAAAACCCCTCATTGTTCATTAATTTGTGGGCAAACTGGTTGTGGGAAAACAATATTTGTCCTAGACCTATTACAAACAGTTTATCGCTATAATTTTGATCACATTGTGATTTTCTGCCCAACACTTAAATGGAACAAAGCATATCACGATAGAAGATTTATATGGGCGGATGATGACATATATTTAATTGATCCAGCAATAAGCTAAGTGAGTGTTTAGAACACTTTTTATAATTGTTTGAAGGAACGCAGACACTATTTATTATAGATGACTGTTCGGCAGAAAGAGACATAGTTAAAAAGAGAAACACTTTGTCAAAACTAGCCTTTAGTGGAAGACATGCTGGGATAAGTGTGTGGATTTTATGCCAGAAATATAACTCGGTTTTAAAAGACTTTAGAGAACAGTTAAAGACTGTAGTTTTATTTCACATGAAAGACAGAGATGCATTTGATGAATGTTTGCGTGAAAATGATGTTATTGAGAATGATCGGGAAAAACATAGGATTAAACAAAAACTGAAATCTGAAAAGTTTAGTAAATTAGTATTGAAAACGAATAACCCTACACAGTATGTATGTTTGTAGGGTCGTTATTTTTTGGTTATTAAAGTCATGCTTAGCAGAGAACGGTATTATGCCGCTTCTGGAGTCGCCCGCACGAGACCGGCCAAGGCCGGTTGAGAGCGGGTGAGCTAGAAGCGGCATAATACCGTTCTCTAAAACTGACTCATAAATTTTAAGCAACCAAATTTCCATACACAGACTGACTGATAAAATCACCCACCTCCCCCCCCCACACACACACACCCTCCTGACAGAAAAAAACTGACCAATAAAAACACAGCCACCAGCTTTCCTCACACAGACAGACCATAAAATCAAAGCCACCGCATCCATCTGCCGTCTCCCCCCCCCCCCTCCCCCCCTTACCTCTCCCCGCACCTCCTCATAAAACACATCCCCCTGACCCCGAGACTGACCGATGAAAGTGGAGTGGTCAGCGTTGTCCACTTGGTGCTGGGCCAGCAGCTCAAAGATCCTGCGGGCGTTGGGCGTGAGACTGCGCATGACGTGAGCCAGGGACCGCAAGGCTAGGCCCCCGGACTGCTGAAGGAGCAGGAGTGTTCATAGGAGGTCTCCGACAGGTACCGCGTGTAGGTCGTCACGTCCTGCCACGCCCACTGGAAACGGCTCAACCTGGTCTGGTCCCAGACTGAAACAGACACATGGAGCTGGGGCTAGGTCACGGCCATCCAGCGTCACTCTCCTGGCAGTGAGGAACACAAAGTCCTCCACAGACATGGAGCTGGGGCTAAATCACATCCACCCAGCGTCACTCTCCCGACAGTGAGGAACACAAAGTCCCCCACAGACATGGAGCTGGGGCTAGATCACATCCACCCAGCGTCACTCATCTGACAGTGAGGAACACAAAGTCCCCCACAGACATGGAGCTGGGGCTAAATCACATCCACCCAGCGTCACTCTCCTGACAGTGAGGAACACAAAGTCCCCCACAGACATGGAGCTGGGGCTACATCACGGCCACCCAGCGTCACTCATCTGACAGTGAGGAACACAAAGTCCCCCACAGACATGGAGCGGGGGCTAGGTCAGGGCCCACGGCTGTTCAGAGCAAGACAGTTTTGAGAGGAAGGGGAGTTTACAGCTCGCCCACAGCTGCAGAGGCCAAGCCGGAATGCAGGTCAGGAAAAGGGATGTTTTCTGCAGGCCGCTCCCCACCAGCCAGCAAACCCGCGCTGTACTCGGCGAACTGAATGTCATCTGTGTAAAGCCGGTCTGGCAACAATGTGTTCGGCATTGCTGAGCGGCCATTACAAATGGGGCTGTTAGTTTGATAATTAGTGGTTGTCATGAAAAATGTAATATATCTGTGCTCTTGAGATGACTGAAAAGGCGAATTCCCGACAATTCTTTTAATACCAAACTCGACTAGGTTTATTTTCCTGTAGATAATGTAGATACGGCATGAAGCTTGTACACAAGTGGTCAAGCGATATTCAAACAATGACAACACACACACAATTGTGCAAAAATGACGTCATCACTTTCTGGGAACTTAATTTTCCCTAGTTACTAGTACACAAGTTTGATACATGCCTCTGCTTGGACTACAACAACAAAAATGTTGGATCAGAAATGTGTAAGCCTTGTTGTTCGGCCCTTTAACTGTCTCACATGGGACGGAAAAATAAAGCTGTGGGCAACCCAGCGTCACTCTCCTGACAGTGAGGAACCCAAAGTCCCCCACAGACATGGAGCTGGGGCTACATCACATCCACCCAGCGTCACTCTCCTGACAGTGAGGAACACAAAAGTCCCCCACAGACATGGAGCTGGGGCTACATCACATCCACCCAGCTCATTTCCTGGCAGGAGGAACACAAAGTCCCCCACAGACATGGAGCTGGGCTACATCACATCCACCCAGCGTCACTCTCCTGGCAGTGAGGAACACAAAGTCCACCACAGACAAGGAGCAGGGGTTAATCACACCACCAGCGTCACTCTACTAGCATGAGGAAACACAAAGTCCCCCACAGACATGGAGCTGGGGAAAGCAATCCACCAGCTAACTCTCTGGCAGTGAGACACAAAGTCCCCACAGACATGGAGCTGGGTACAACACATCCCCCAGCGTCACTCACTGCAGTGTAGAACACAACCCCCACAGACATGAGTGGGGTAACATCACATCCACCAGCGTCACTCCCGGCAGTGAGAACACATAAGTCCACATACATGGAGCGGGCTACAATCACATTACCACCAGATCACTATCTGGCAGTGATGAACACAGTCCCCCACAACATGGAGTGGCTACATCAACATCCACCGAAAGGCAGCCGCATCACTCTCTGGCAGTGAGAAACAACAGTCCCCACAGACATTACGCAGGGATGGATAACCACACTGAGGGCACAAAAATTTAACGAGAAAGGCGATCGCCATATACTCACATATGTGATTACAACTACAAACATTTAACGAGAAAGGCGATCGCCGGCATAACTCACATATGTGATTACAACTACAAACATTTACCGAGGAAGGCGATCGCCGGCATAACTCACATATGTGAGTACAACTACAAACATTTAACGAGAAAGGCGATCGTCGGCATAACTCACATATGTGATTACAACTAAAACATTTAACGAGAAAGGCATCGCCGGCATAACTCACATATGTGATTACAACTACAAACATTTAACGAGAAAGGCGATCGCCGGCATACTCACATATGTGATTACAACACAAACATTTAACGAGAAAGGCGATCGCCGGCATAAACTCACATATGTGATTACAACTACAAACATTTACCGAGGAAGGCGATCGCCGGCATAACTCACATATGTGAGTACAACTACAAACATTTAACGAGAAAGGCGATCGTCGGCATAACTCACATATGTGATTACAACTACGAAACATTTAACGAGAAAGGCAATCGCCGGCATAACTCACATATGTGATTACAACTACAAACATTTAACGAGAAAGGCGATCGCCGGCATGACTCACATATGTGATTACAACCACAAACATTTAACGAGAAAGGCGATCGCCGGCATGACTCACATATGTGATTACAACTACAAACATTTAACGAGAAAGGTGATCGCGGCATGACTCACATATGTGATACAACTACAAACATTTAACGAGAAAGGCGATCGCCGGCATAACTCACATATGTGATTACAACTACAAACATTTAACGAGAAAGGCGATCGTCGGCATAACTCACATATGTGATTACAACTACAAACATTTAACGAGAAAGGCGATCGCCATATGACTCACATATGTGATTACAACTACAAACATTTAACGAGAAAGGCGATCGCGGCATAACTCACATATGTGATTACAACTACAAACATTTAACGAGAAAGGCGATCGTAGGCATAACTCACATATGTGATTACAACTACAAACATTTAACGAGAAAGGCGATCGCCGGCATAACTCACATATGTGATTCAACTACAAACATTTAACGAGAAAGGCGATCGCGGCATAACTCACATATGTGATTACAACTACAAACATTTAAACGAGAAAGGCGATCGCCGGCATAAACTCACTATATGTGATTACAACTACAAACATTTAACGAGAAAGGCGATCGCCGGCATAACTCACATATGTGATTACAACTACAAACATTTAACGAGAAAGGCGATCCCGGATGACTCACAAATGTGATTACAACTACAAACATTTAACGAGAAAGGCGATCGCCCGGCATGACTCACATATGTGATTACAACTACAAACATTTAACGAGAAAGGCGATCGTCGCATAACTCACATATGTGATTACAACTACAAACATTTAACGAGAAAGGTGGGATCGCCGGATAACTCCTATGTATAAACAACTTACAAAGGCGATCGCGGCATAACTCACATAGTGTACAACTACAAATTTACAGAAGGCGATCGCGCATGACTCACATATGTGATTCATACAAAATTTACGAAAGGCGATCGCGGCATAACTACATATGTGATTACACTACAACATTTAACGAGAAGGCGGATCGGGAACTACATAGTGATTACACTACAACTTTACGAGACAAATGCGTCTTCGGCATAATCCTATGTGATTCATACAAACATTTAACGAGAATGGCGATCGTCAGCATAACTCTATATGTGATAACACTAGAAACATTTAACGAGAAAGCGATCGTGGTTAACTCATATGTGATTAAACTACAAACATTTACGAAAAGCGCGATCGTCGGCATAACTCACATATGTGATTCCAACTAAAACATTAACGAGAAGGCGATCGTCGGCATAACTCACATATGTGATTACAACTACAAACATTTAACGAGAAAGGCGATCATCGGCATAACTCACATATGTGATTACAACTACAAACATTTAACGAGAAAGGCGATCGCCGGCATAACTCACATATGTGATTACAACTACAAACATTTAACGAGAAAGGCGATCCCCTGAATGATTCACAAATGTGATTACAACTACAAACATTTAACGAGAAAGGCGTCCCTGCATGACTCACAAATGTGATTACAACTACAACATTTAATGAGAAAGGCGATCCCCTGCATGACTCACATATGTGATTTACAACTACAAACAGATAAAGAGCACGGTGGGGGAGGGGTGGGCGGACACATGCGGAGGACAGAGTTATTTACATCATCTTTCCTGCAGGACAAATTTTACTGTTGTTCACGTAATTCAGTGCTGTTAGGTCAGCTCTGTAATTCTGCTGTTGTTCACGTAATTCTGTTATCTTCAGTGCTGTAGGTCAGCTCTGTAATTCTGCTGTTGTTCACGTAATTCTGTTATCTTCAGTGCTGTAGGTTAGCTCTGTAATCTTACTGTTGTTCACGTAATTCTGTTATCTTCAGTGACGTAGGTCAGCTCTGTAATCCTGCTGTTGTTCACGTAATTCTGTTATCTTCAGTGCTGTAGGTTAGCTCTGTAATCTTACTGTTGTTCACGTAATTCCGATATCTCAGCACTGTAGGTTTTAGCTCTGTAATCTTACTGTTGTTCTCACGTAATTCTGTTATCTTCAGTGCTGTAGGTTAGCTCTGTAATCTTACTGTTGTTCACGTAATTCTGATATCTTCAGCACTGTAGGTTTAGCTCTGTAATCTTACTGTTGTTCTCACGTAATTCTGATACCTTCAGCACTGTAGGTTTAGCTCTGTAATCTTACTGTTGTTCACGTAATTCTGATATTCTTCAGCACTGTAGGTTTAGCTCTGTAATCTTACTGTTGTTCACACGTAATTCTGATACCTTCAGCACTGTAGGTTTAGCTCTGTAAATCTTACTGTTGTTCACGTAATTCTGATATCTTCAGCACTGTAGGTTTAGCTCTGTAATCTTACTGTTGTTCTAACGTAATTCTGATACCTTCAGCACTGTAGGTTTAGCTCTGTAATCTTACTGTTGTTCACGTAATTCTGATATCTTCAGCACTGAGGTTTAGCTCTGTAATCTTACTGTTGTTCTCACGTAATTCTGATATCTTCAGCACTGTAGGTTTAGCTCTGTAATCTTACTGTTGTTCTCACGATGTGATCAATTCTACTCACTGAGTGGAGCGTTGATGTGATACAATTCTACTCACTGGTGGAGCGTGATGTGATCAATTCTACTCACTGAGCGGAGCGTTGATGTGATCAACTCTACTCACAGAGCGGAGTGTTGACGTGATCAATTCTACTCACCAAGCAGCGTGTTGATGTGATCAATTCTACTCACTGAGTGGAGCGTTGATGTGATCAATTCTACTCACTGAGTGGAGCGTTGATGTGATCAATTCTACTCACTGAGCGGAGCGGAGCACTAATGTGATCAATTCTACTCACTGAGCGGAGCACTAATGTGATCAATTGTACTCACTGAGCGGAGAGTTGATGTGATCAATTCTACTCACTGAGCGGAGCACTAATGTGATCAATTCTACTCACTGAGCGGAGCACTAATGTGATCAATTCTACTCACTGAGCGGAGAGTTGATGTGATCAATTCTATTCACTGAGCAGAGCGTTGATGCCATCAATTCTACTCACTGTAGCGGGGTTGATGCAATCAATTCTACTCACTGAGCGGAGCGTTGATGCCATCAATTCTACTCACTGAGCGCAGCGTTGATGCGATCAATTCTACTCACTGAGCGCAGCATTGATGTGATCAATTCTACTCACTGAGCGGAGAGTTGATGCGATTCAATTCTGCTCACTTTAGCGCATCGTTGATGCGATCAATTCTGCTCACTGAGTGGAGCGTTTGATGCGATCAATTCTACTCACTGAGCGGAGCGTTGATTGTGATCAATTCTACTCACTGAGTGGAGCGTTGATGTGGTCGACGGAGGCCAGCAGGTGAACCCCGCGGACCTGCGCCAACAGGCTCAGCACGTTCTGGGTTGTCTCCCTCACAGCGTGGCCCCGTCCAGGTTGTGAACCACCAGGTAGACGTCTTCATTGTCTGTCGGGAGGGAAAAAAAAGAAAAGAACAGGTGTACAGTTGCAGGATCTTCGCACAGATTCATGGCTGTGGAATTTTTGTCATTTGGAAGAGGTCTTATTTTCTTTTTTCTTCATTTTCCCTTTATATTCTCTAACCTCTACTTTCCGTCATGCCACGCCCAAGACTTGACGAACCTGGAACAGCTGACTGCCTCTTCAGTGTTAACACTGTGACAAAATAAACCTTTTTCTTTTCTAAACATGCTGACTTGAAAGGGACAAACTCATGAAAAACAAACAACAAAACAAAACAAAATCTTCAAAGGCTGTCACAAGTAATGAAAAACAAACAAACAAAACAAAACAAACTTCAAAGGCTGTACAAGTAATGAAAAACAAACAAACAAAACAAAACAAAAACTTCAAAGGCTGTCACAAGTAATGAAAAACAAACAAACAAAACAAAACAAAAACTTCAAAGGCTGTCACAAGTAATGAAAAACAAACAAACAAAACAAAACAAAAACTTCAAAGGCTGTCACAAGTAATGAAAACAAACAAACAAAACAAAACAAAAACTTCAAAGGCTGTCACAAGTAATGAAAAACAAACAAACAAAACAAAACAAAAACTTCAAAGGCTGTCACAAGTAATGAAAAACAAACAAAACAAAACAAAAACTTCAAAGGCTGTCACAAGTAATGAAAAACAAACAAAACAAAACAAAAACTTCAAAGGCTGTCACAAGTAATGAAAAACAAACAAAACAAAACAAAAACTTCAAAGGCTGTCACAAGTAATGAAAAACAAACAAAACAAAACAAAAACTTCAAAGGCTGTCACAAGTAACGAAAAACAAACAAAACAAAACAAAAAATTTAAAGCTGTCACAACTTATAAAAACAAACAAAAACAAAAAAACTAATTAGGGCTGTCACGACTTATGAAAAAGAAACCAACAAAACAAAACAAATACACTTCTTAAACGGCTGTCACAATGTACAAAAAACAAACAAAAAAAACCCCTGAGGTGAAAAGGGAAACAATCCACACAAACCGCCACCTGCACAATCGACATCCATCCATAGCATACTAGTGTCATCCTCGATGAAACAGACTTCACGAGGGCAATGGTTCTTCTGGTTGATTGATCAGGCTCAGTTGACCAAATCTAGGTTTTACAAATCAACAACAAACATACAAATACCACCACCACCACAACACTTTCAGGTTTTAAAATCAGCAACAAAACATACACAACAAAACTTGACCAAAATTTAGGCTAAAAAAATCAACAACAAAGATACAAAACAAAACTTGACCAATTCAGGCTTAAAAATTAACAACAACACATACAAACACAACGACGACATTCTGTGCACAGGCAGCCTGTCCAGACGGCCAGCCCGTGTGCACTCTGAAAAAGTTGTACAGTCACATGTCACCACGTGACCACAACAACAACAAACACAGCATTTATACAGCGCCTGCCAAAGGTTGGGTTGGGTAGGGTAAGTTGCTTATAGTCCAGCCGACTGCAAAGGGCCGTTATTTTGCCAAAGCCCCTAGGCGCTGACAAACCACACTGTCGTGTATGCAGGGGCGGCCTTCATGGGTAGTGCCGGCTGAAAAGAGCTGCCTGCCAGCGCTTCGTTCAGGTCATTTCCCGTGTCATCCCGTCAATGTCGTCCACTCAGTTTCCTTGCTTTCTTTTTTCTTTCAATTTCTCGCTCAGGGTGCATGCTATGTGCAAGGTGGTGTCCATTCCAATGGCCAAACTGGCCTTCTCTTCAGAAAGCTGGTGATGGGATTTTACATGCGTGCAAGATGTAAAAGTGTGCGTTTTACACACAGGACCTCGCTTTTTTGCCTGCAGTATTCACAGTGCTGTGCCTGCAGTGTTCACAGTGCTGTGCCTGCAGTTGGGCACAGTTGCTGTGCCTGCAGTGGTCACAGTGCTGTGTTCAGTGGTCACAGTGCCCGTGCCTGCAGTGGTCACAGTGCTAAGCTGCAGTGGTCACGTGCTGTGCCTGCAGTGGTCACAGTGCTGTGCCTGCAGTGGTCACAGTGCTGTGTTCAGGGTCACAGTGCTGTGCTGCAGTGTTCACTCAGTGCGGGCCTGCAGTGGTCACAGTGCTGTGCCTGCAGTGGTCACAGTGCTGTGCCTGCAGTGGTCACAGTGCTGTGCCTGCAGTGGTCACAGTGCTGTGCCTGCAGTGGTCACAGTGGTGCCTGCAGTGGTCACAGTGCTGTGCTCAGTGGTCACAGTGATGTGCCTGCAGTGTCACAGTGCTAGCTGCAGTGTCACAGTGCTGTGCCTGCAGTGGTCACGTGCTGTGCCTGCAGTGGTCACAGTGCTGTGTTCAGTGTCACAGTGCTGTGCTGCAGTGTTCACAGTGCTGTGCCTGCAGTGGTCACAGTGCTGTGCCTGCAGTGTTCACAGTGCTGTGCTGCAGTGGTCACAGTGCGTGCCTGCAGTGTTCACAGTGCTGTGTTTCAGTGTTCACAGTGCTGTGCCGCAGTGGTCACAGTGCTGTGCCTGCAGTGTTCACAGTGCTGTGCTGCGTGTTCACAGTGCTGTGCCTGCAGTGGTCACAGTGCTGTGTTCGTGGTCACAGTGCTGTGCCTGCAGTGGTTCACATGTGCTGTGCCTGCAGTGGTCACGTGCTGTGTCAGTGGTCCACAGTGCTGTGCCTGCAGTGGTACAGTGCTGTGCCTGCAGTGGTCACAGTGTCTGTGTTCAGTGGTCACAGTGCTGTGCCTGCAGTGTTCACAGTGCTGTGCCTGCAGTGTTGACAGTGCTGTGCCTGCAGTGGTCACAGTGCTGTGCCTGCAGTGGTCACAGTGCTGTGCCTGCAGTGGTCACAGTGCTGTGCCTGCAGTGGTCACAGTGCTGTGTTCAGTGGTCACAGTGCTGTGCCTGCAGTGTTCACAGTGCTGTGTTCAGTGGTCACAGTGCTGTGCCTGCAGTGTTCACAGTGTTGTGTTCAGTGGTCACAGTGCTGTGCCTGCAGTGTTCACAGTGCTGTGTTCAGTGTTCACAGTGCTGTGCCTGCAGTGTTCACAGTGCTGTGTCTGCAGTGTTCACAGTGCTGTGCCTGCAGTGGTCACAGTGCTGTGCCTGCAGTGGTCACAGTGCTGTGTTCAGTGGTCACAGTGCTGTGCCTGCAGTGGTCACAGTGCTGTGCCTGCAGTGGTCAGTGCTGTGCCTGCAGTGGTCACAGTGCTGTGCCTGCAGTGTTCACAGTGCTGTGCCTGCAGTGGTCACAGTGCTGTGCCTGCAGTGTTCACAGTGCTGTGCCTGCAGTGTTCACAGTGCTGTGCCTGCAGTGGTCACAGTGCTGTGCCTGCAGTGTTCACAATGTTGTTCCTTAAGTGTTCACAGAAGGGCTAGTCAGTCTGTTCCATAAAAAATCAGAAGCATAAACCCACATGGAACTTAATTTGATGGTAAAACAATCAACACACCTAGATACATCTTTTTCTTTAAGTCTATATGCAACACAGGCATTAACGTTTAATCCACAGACATCAATAACAAAAAACAACAACAAAAACGCAGATGTCGGTATTTAAGACACAAACATCAGTATACAACACACAGACACTGATTACACTGTACTAAAATCAACCTACATTGCACAGGCATCAATATATTTTTTTTTATTTTATTTTTTAACCTTTTTTTAATTTGCATTCCAACATGTATATATACAAGGAAGACAATGTGTACATAAAGAAATAAATAAAGAAAGAAATCACCCCAAACAATGTGAATTCACAAATTCATGCAAACATTATCTAATACGACAGAGAGAGAGAGAGAGAGAGAGAGAGAGAGAGAGAGAGAGAGAGAGAGGTGGATGTATCAAGAAAAATCATGCTGACAGGGATGTTTTCACATCATTATGTTTGGCAAAATATTGAAATCAGGCCTCTAATAATGCACAAAAAAGTGTTCATTTACACACTTCATCTTACACTTTTAAATCTATTAGTGCAACTTGTTTTTGAAAAGAAAAGAAAGAGAAAAGGGTATAAATGTTAAACAGTATCCATAAATGGTCTGTATGCCAGCCATCTGGTCAAAAAATCTGCATGGTTTAATTTCAAATATGCAATATGTTCCTCAATTTTGTATCTAAATTTTAATTTGTTTATGAATACTTGTATTTGTGGCAGGGTGTTGTTTATTTTACAAACGTATATGTAATACTTCGCAAATAGTATATAAAGTAAAAGACGGTGTCACCCACAATCGTATTGTCATAGCCAAATAGTACGAGTACTTCTGTCAAAAGGACATTTCAGCATTCAACATTTTTCTTTCATTAAGCAATGAGAGCATTCCAAAAAACTTGTACTTTGGTGACATTTCCAAAACATATGGTCAATGCTATATTTGGATGTGCTGCAAAAACTACAGTTATTACTTTCAACAATTCCAATCTCCTTTAAAACAACATTTGTGCATAAAACACCTGTGTAATATTTTCAGTTGAAACCACTGCAGCCCTTACATCACGTATCTTATGCGCGTTGCAAAAAACAGGATTTCCAATCATTTTGAATCAACGATTTCATGTCCCATTTATCACAACATTTTGGCTTAGGATTATTCGCAATGATGATATCATAATACAACTTGGAGCCTTTATTTTATAGCGAAAAGATTTTTAAAGCACAATGATGAGTTTATGTAGGCATCAATATATTACCAAAGACATCAATATGCATGTTCACAGAGACGACACACTATGACACACAGACATCAATATATTACCAAAGACATCAATATGCATGTTCAGAGACGACACACATGACACACAGACATCAATATATTACCAAAGACATCAATATGCATGTTCACAGAGACGACACACTATGACACACAGACATCAATATGCATGTTCACAGAGACGACACACTATGACATACAGACATCAATATGCATGTTCACAGAGACGACACACTATAACACACAGACATCATATGCATGTTCACAGAGACGACACACTACAACAACAGACATCAATATGCATGTTCACAGAGATGACACACTATAACACACAGACATCAATATGCATGTTCACAGAGACGACACACTACAACACACAGACATCAATATGCATGTTCACAGAGATGACACACTATAACACACAGAAATCAATATGCATGTTCCCAGAGACGACACACTACAACACACAGACATCAATATGCATGTTCACAGAGATGACACACTAAAAACACACAGACATCAATATGCATGTTCACAGAGACGACGCACTATAACACACAGACATCAATATGCATGTTCACAGAGACGACACACTATAACACACAGACATCATATGCATGTTCACAGAGACGACACACTACAACACACAGACATCAATATGCATGTTCACAGAGACGACACACTACAACACACAGACATCAATATGCATGTTCACAGAGATGACACACTATAACACACAGACATCAATATGCATGTTCACACAGACGACGCACTATAACACAGACATCAATATGCATGTTCCCAGAGACGACACATTACAACACACAGACATCAATATGCATGTTCACAGAGATGACACACTATAACACACAGACATCAATATGCATGTTCACAGAGACGACGCACTATAACACAGACATCAATATGCATGTTCACAGAGACGACACACTATGACACACAGACATCAATATGCATTTTCCCACAGAGACGACACACTATGACACACAGACATCAATATGCATGTTCACAGAGAGACACACCTATGACACACAGACATCAATATGCATGTTCACAGAGATGACACACTATAACACACAGACATCAATATGCATGTTCACAGAGATGACACACTATGACACACAGACATCAATATGCATGTTCACAGAGATGAAACACTATAACACACAGACATCAATATGCATGTTCACAGAGACGACACACTACAACACACAGACATCAATATGCATGTTCACAGAGATGACGCACTATAACACACAGACATCAATATGCATGTTCACAGAGACGACACACTACAACACACAGACATCAATATGCATGTTCACAGAGACGACACACTATGACACACAGACATCAATATATTACCAAAGACATCAATATGCATGTTCACAGAGACGACGCACTATAACACACAGACATCAATATGCATGTTCCCAGAGACGACACACTATAACACACAGACATCAATATGCATGTTCACAGAGACGACACACTACAACACACAGACATCAATATGCATGTTCACAGAGACGACACACTATGACACACAGACATCAATATATTACCAAAGACATCAATATGATGTTCACAGAGACGACGCACTATAACACACAGACATCAATATGCATGTTCACAGAGACGACACACTATAACACACAGACATCAATATGCATGTTCACAGAGACGACACACTATGACACACAGACATCAATATGCATGTTCACAGAGATGACACACTATAACACACAGACATCAATTATGCATGTTCACAGAGACGACGCACTATAACACAGACATCAATATGCATGTTCACAGAGACGACACACTACAACACACAGACATCAATATGCATGTTCACAGAGATGACACACTATAACACACAGACATCAATATGCATGTTCACACAGACGACGCACTATAACACAGACATCAATATGCATGTTCACAGAGATGACACACTATAACACACAGACATCAATATGCATGTTCACAGAGACGACGCACTATAACACACAGACATCAATATGCATGTTCACAGAGACGACACACTATAACACACAGACATAAATATGCATGTTCACAGAGACGACACACTACAACACACAGACATCAATATGCATGTTCAAAAGACGACACACTACAACACACAGACATCAATATGCATGTTCACAGAAAATGCACACACTATAACACACAGACATCAATATGCATGTTCACAGAGACGACGCACTATAACACAGACATCAATGCATGTTCAAGCAGAGACGACACACTACAACACACAGACATCAATATGCATGTTCACAGAGATGACACACTATAACACACAGACATCAATATGCATGTTCACAGAGACGACGCACTATAACACAGACATCAATATGCATGTTCACGGAGATGACACACTATAACTCACAGACATCAATATGCATGTTCACAGAGATGACACACTAGACACACAGACATCAATATGCATGTTCACAGAGATGACACACTATAACACACAGACATCAATATGCATGTTCACAGAGACGACACACTACAACACACAGACATCAATATGCATGTCACAGAGATGACGCACTATAACACACAGACATTCAATATGCATGTTCACAGAGACGACACACTACAACACACAGACATCAATATGCATGTTCACAGAGACGACACACTATGACACACAGACATCAATATATTTACCAAAGACATCAATATGCATGTTCACAGAGACGACACACTATAACACACAGACATCAATTTGCATGTTCCCAGAGACGACACACTATAACACACAGACATCAATATGCATGTTCACAGAGACGACACACTACAACACACAGACATCAATATGCATGTTCACAGAGACGACACACTATGACACACAGACATCAATATTACCAAAGACATCAATATGCATGTTCACAGAGTCGACGCACTATAACACACAGACATCAATATGCAGAGCTGCCAACCCCCCTGATGACTTGACCTTAAGATTTTGAAAATTTGACAGGAAGAAATGCATTTGACAGGAAAATCGGGCCCGCGCGCAAGAAATTCATAAAGAAATCAAATTTCATTCATCATTTATAGAAAAACAAGTAGAAGTTGAATGAAGTTGAACTCACCAGTATGTACACTATATACAAGAAGAAAGCTGTCTACAGGGACTTCTTTGTTGCAGACTTGCAGGTCTGCAACAGTTTCTCAGATAAGGCAGTCTGATGGCACGGCACACGTTCACCAGATTTGAGGACCATGAGGGCACTTAAAGTGTCAGAAGTCATGGTCCCCCTGAAATCAGTCTTGTTCTTCCTCACCATAGAGAAGATGCGTTCACATGCGCAGTTGGAGACAGGAATCAGGAGTATTCCTTGCATGACTGCTGCCAGGTTCTTGAACTTGAGACTTCATTGTGATCTGTTATTTTGGCCATCATCTGCCACTGGAGCTCAGCACATTCTTGATCCATCACATCAGGTGGCACAGAATCCTCAGACTGGTACTCAAGGTATTCACAGAGGAGATTATCTTGGGTAGCACCATCTTGTAGCAGGCAAGGAAAGCGATGAAATGAAGTAATCCAGGGATGCAGACTTTGCTTGGTTCCTCAGCCTGATATCTGCAACCTCTGCATGTCTCTACAGTGGCTGATCTGTGGGGTTCATCTTCTCCACCATGTATGTACAAGTCGCTTGGAAGAAGGCCTTCACATTCTTGAAAAGATCTCCTTCTCCTTGCTTTGAATGCCCTCCTTCAGATGTTGTCGGGTCTGGTAGCCAATGAAGAGATCATCATCACCTTTGATGTTGTAACTAGATTTGAAGTCCACCTCCATCAGAGCCCCCTGATTCAAAGCACATGGTTTCACGAATGAAAGCAGCAGCTTCTTGAACAGACGTTCCAGATCCCTTTTGATGAGATGGATCCTGGCATGATCCGTCTGGAGCTGTTTGTTGGCTTTGTCAAAGATCTCAATGACTGCTGCATAGAAATGCACATACAGCTTCGCTGTCCGTCGGCAGAAGAATTCCTTCAGCTTTTCTTTGATGGACGATGCTTCATCAGATGATCTGTCTGACGTCTTCATGGAGCATTCTGCTTGAAGAACATCTTCAGGCCTCCCACTGCTCAGGACTCTGGACAGAGCGGCGCCAAGGGACAGCCACCTGGTGGAACGTGTGAAATGACTTGATGCTGGGGAACACTGCACTTTTGTTGACAGTCCTGAAAACCGCTGCTGCCTTCCACTGCTCTTGGACATGTACCATGATAGCTGCCTCATGATGTCATCCATGTCAAATTTTCCGCTGGCCTTCATGCCTCTCTTGAGTGCCAAACTAATGAGATGACAAACACATCCAGCCAAGAAAACATCCGAATGTTTCTCGCGCACATACGAGATCACACCTTTGTGGCCCCTGTCATCACGTATGCGTTGTCACACACTAATGCTAAGCAGTTCTTCCATGGGATGTCCAGAGAACTAAGCTCTTTGTCGAGTATGGCGAAAATGTTCTCCCCTGTTGACGACTCGCTGCAGACTGGATTACACAAAGCTCGTCTTGATCTGCCATCACAGACAGTCGAACGACGATGGGATAACATTTGTCTCCACCCTCCTGGCTGCCGTCTGTTCCGATAACAAAAGGCCCTTTCTTCATACTGGCAGCGAGCTCTAAAGCCTTCCCTCTGCTGCAGGCTTTGACTATCTGAGTTTGTTTTCGTCCTTCCACTGCTGTACTCCTTAGCAATTTTGCTGTCCGGAAACATGGCTCGGAACAGGGGCCCTGCATGGTCAGCAGCACTGATAGCGATGTTGTGCTCCACCAGAAAGTGAGAAAACAAGGTCTCAGCCCGAATCGTCGACAGCTCTGAACTCCCCTCTGAAGTGCTGGATGAGAAGAAATTACTCAACTTGACCGTCTTCTTCAGCGCCTTGCTCCTCTCCACGTGGCGATCAGGGAACAATGGCGACTTACATCATCCAGCCCGCCATAGCAGATCTTGAAATCCAGTTCACATGGAACGCAACGTGCATGATTGGTAAGAAACTTTAGAAGCGATGATGCATGGATACTCCTTCGAGTAGTGCGGCAGGAATTTCTGATGGTACGAGGTCTTCTTTTTCGCTGGCCTTCATCATTCGTGCCTTTGCGTTTTGCGACAGCGCTTTTGTCCGCCATAGTCTGATAGAGAGCAGTGAAAATCGCAAAGTCTCGCGATAGGCTAGACACTCCTGCCACACGCAGCTTGAGTCGCCTGCTACAGTAGCAGACGACGCATGTTGAACACAAGTGTTAGAGACTGAGAGACTGTCAGACTGAGCGTTCAGTAGGCCAGTACATCGGCTAGCTTTGTCTCAAAGCGAGCGACTGAGCTACTCGCACTATATTGTGCAAGCTGAGCGCTTACTTTTGGAAATGGATGGTCGGAAGATTTCAGATTTTTTTTCGCCGGAAGAAATACCGATTGACCAGAAGATCGGAAGAAATTAATTTGACCGGAAGAAAATCCGGCGAAACCAGAAGGGTTGGCAGCTCTGAATATGCATGTTCACAGAGACGACACACTATAACACACAGACATCAATATGCATGTTCACAGAGACGACACACTATGACACACAGACTCAATATGCATGTTCACAGAGATGACACATTCTTGACACACAGACATCAATATATTACCAAAGACCCTCAATATGCATGTTCACAGAGACGACATACTATAAACACCCAGACATCAATATGCATGTTCACAGAGCAACACACTATAACACACAGACATCAATATATTAGCAAAGACATCAATATGCATGTTCACAGAGACGACACACTATAACACACAGACATTATCTATTACCAAAGACATCAATATGCTGTTCACAGAGATGACACATTCTTGACACCAGACATCAATCTATTACCAAAGACATCAATATGCATGTTCACAGAGACGACAAACTATGACACACAGACATCAATATGCATGTTCACGAGAGATGACACACTATAACACACAGACATCAATATGCATGTTCACAGAGATGACACACTATAACACACAGACATCAATATGCATGTTCACAGAGATGACCACTCTGACACACAGACATCAATATATTAGCAAAGACATCAATATGCATGTTCCCAGAGATGACACACTATAACACACAGACATCAATATATTAGCAAAGACATCAATACGCATGTTCACAGAGATGGACACACTATAACACACAGACATCAATATATTAGCACAGACCTCAATACGCATGTTCACAGAGATGACACACTATAACACACAGACATCAATATATTAGCAAAGACATCAATACGCATGTTCACAGAGATGACACACTATAACACACAGACATCAATAATATTAGCAAAGACATCAATACGCATGTTCACAGAGATGACACACTATGACACACAGACATCAATATATAAGCAAAGACATCAATACGCATGTTCACAGAGATGACACACTATAACACACAGACATCAATATATTCAAAGACATCAATACGCATGTTCACAGAGATGACACACTATAACACACAGACATCAATATATTAGCAAAGACATCAATATGCATGTTCACAGAGATGACACACTATAACACACAGACATCATATATTAGCAAAGACATCAATACGCATGTTCACAGAGATGACACACTATAACACACAGACATCAATATATTAGCAAAGACATCAATACGCATGTTCACAGAGATGACACACTATGACACACAGACATCATAACGCATGTTCACAGAGATGACACACTATGACACACAGACATCAATATATTACCAAAGACATCAATATGCATGTTCACAGAGACGACAACTATGACACACAGACATCATATGTATGTTCACAGAGACGACACACTATGACACACAGACATCAATATGCATGTTCACAGAGACGACACACTATGACACACAGACATCAATATGCATGTTCACAGAGATGACACACTCTGACACACAGACATCAATATGCATTTTTCACAGAGATGACACACTCTGACACACAGACATCAATATGCATGTTCACAGAGACGACACCTATGACACACAGACATCAATATGCATGTTCACAGAGATGACACACTATGACACACAGACATCAATATGCATGTTCACAGAGATGACACACTATGACACACAGACATCATATGCATGTTTACAGAGATGGACACACTATGACACACAGACATCAATATGCATGTTCACAGAGATGACACACTATGACACACAGACAATCAATATGCATGTTCACAGAGATGACACACTATGACACACAGACATCAATATGCATGTTCACAGAGATGACACACTATGACACACAGACATCAATATGCATGTTCACAGAGATGACACACTATGACACACAGACAAGAACGTCAGGTGTGGGCCCAGTAATGGGCAGTGTTGACCACGTAAGCCTTTATTCACTCGGTCCAGCCAGTGACGGTCAGTCTGACCTTGACTCTCCAGGCGCTGACCGATGAACTGCACGTGGTCCAGTGGGGACCGAAAGCTGCCCTCATGTCCCAGAATGTCTTCTGTGATGCTGTCAGTACCTGTGACACATGACACACACAGTGACACATAATTCACACACACACGAACCCACAGTGACACATGCTTCAAAACACACACATAACACCACAGTGACACTACTTCAAAACAACACACGAACACCACAGTGACACATACTTCAAAACACACACACGAACACCACAGTGACACATCTTCAAAACACACACACAAACACCACATGACACATACTCAACAGATACACAAACACCACAGTGACACATACTTCAAAACACACACACTAACACCACAGTGACACATACTTCAACAGATACAACAAACACCACAGTGACACATACATCAAAACACCCCACACTAACACCACAGTGACACATACTTCAAAACACACACACTAACACCACAGTGACACATACTTCAACAGATACACAACACCACAGTGACACAATACTTCAAACACATACACAAACACACAGTGACACATACTTCAAAACACACACACTAACACCACAGTGACACATACTTCAAAAAACACACACTAACACCACAGTGACACATACTTCACAGATACACAAACACCACAGTGAACATACTTCAAACACATACCCCAAACACCACAGTGACACATACTTCAAAACACACACACTAACACCACAGTGACACATACTTCAAAACACACACACTAACACCACAGTGACACTACTTCAACAGATACACAAACACCACAGTGACACATACTTCAAAACACACACTAACACCACAGTGACACATACTTCAACAGATACACAAACACCACAGTGACACATACTTCAAAACACACAAACACCACAGTGACACATACTTCAACAGATACACAAACACCACAGTGACACATACTTCAAAACACACACACTAACACCACAGTGACACATACTTCAAAACACACACACTAACACACAGTGACACATACTTCAAAACACCACACTAACACCCCAGTGACACATACTTCAACAGATACACAAACACCACAGTGACACATACTTCAAAACACACACACGAACACCACAGTGACACATACTTCAAAACACACACACAAACACCACAGTGACAACATACTTCAAAACACACCACTAACACCACAGTGACACATACTTCAAAACACACACACTAACACCACAGTGACACATACTTCAAACACCCCACACTAACACCACAGTGACACATACTTCAACAGATACACAAACACCACAGTGACACATACTTCAAAACACATACACAACACCAAAAGTGACACATACTTCAAAACACACACACTAACACCACAGTGACACATACTTTAAAACACACACACTAACACCACAGTGACACATACTTCAACAGATACACAAACACCACAGTGACACATACTTCAAAACACACACACTAACACCACAGTGACACATACTTCAACAGATACACAAACACCACAGTGACACATACTTCAAAACACACAAACACCACAGTGACCATACTTAACAGATACACAAACACCACAGTGACACATACTTCAACAGATACACAAACACCACAGTGACACATACTTCAAAACACACACCTAAACCACAGTGACACATACTTCAAAACACACACACTAACACCACAGTGACACATACTTCAACAGATACACAAACACCACAGTGACACATACTTCAAAACACATACACAAACACCACAGTGACACATACTTCAAAACACACACACTAACACCACAGTGACACATACTTCAAAACACACACACTAACACCACAGTGACACATACTTCGAAACACATACATGAACACCACAGTGACACATACATCAACACATACACGACACATACATCAACACATAACACACATACATTAACACACACACACACATTAACATTCACATACATTAACACACACACACACACACACACCACACGCGCGCGTGTACACACACACACATAAACATACATTAACCACACACACACAAATTCATATACACACACACATACATTAACACACACACACATACATCAACACACCAAAACACATATATTAACACGCACACATTAAACACACACACACATTAACATTAGGTACCGGCAGCCAAAATTAGCATATTGTTTTTCATATCTAAAATCTGTATCATTGCAAAGTAAATGGAAAAACATACAAAACACAACAAGAATGAAGTCTCCATCTTCAGTCGTTTTCGAGATATTGCAGTTTAAAGTTGCAACGTTTTTATGCACCTGACAAAATGAGATATCTTCCAAGTTTGAAAGCCAATAGGATCATACATATTGATACATCTGGTTATAAAATTGGTGTTCTCAATCTATACAACTTAAACTCTTTGAACAAGTAAGTTCCATGGTATCAGTTTACATGGCTTTTGTGTGATAAAGTGTCAAACTTGTAATAAATCGGAATTCAGCGCTTTTCGAATTTGCATGATGTGGCTACTTTGAAGCACTGCAGCACAGTAAGAATGGACATTTCAGAGTTTCCAGTGTTTGGAGAAACTCTCTAAGTTGTACTAAGCAAAGTCATTTTTTTCTGAGGTATCTGCTATAAAACATTTATGAAAACTTTTGTGCTAAAAACAGGAAATATTGCAATTTGGACGGCGAAAAAATGGGGGTAGAATCGCCCGCCACATAACACTGCTATAACTTCTAAACTACTTACAAGAACTGTTTCCAAATTTTGTATACAGTTTTCGTACCCGTATTTCTGTAAATCAAAGTGTACATTTTTGCTATTTAGTACCTAACATTTTATTTCTGTACTAGAATTGTGGCCAACAGGGCGGAATGATGATGATGTCCGAATTAAAAACGACAGTTTTTTCAAAACTTATTGACAGATTCAACAAAAATTTGGTAATGATGTTGTCTGTATTGTTATTTATAAAATCATGTTTTTTTGCTGTTTCTGACAAAGTGTTGGCAGCCACCAAACAAAAGGATCACTTACGATAAGGGTGGGAAATGCACTCTTGCGACGGGCAGATTAGGTTGACTATGTATATAGTTCTTTTTGTATGCAGCATACTTGAGGCAGAGTTCATTGTTAATTGGAACAGACCAGGCATGGCCAGTAGTTGTTTTGGAGACTATGTTGAAGTCACGGCCAACACAAATAGCTTTGCACTGAATCTGTGTCCCTTGGTTGGCCACACAAGCATGTATGTTTACCAAGCAACATTTCCTCAGAAAATTAATTCTGCTTTCTCAGGAGAATGATCTGACACACTGCCAAAACCATCATAAAAAACTCATTCTGGCCAATTTGTAAAAAATAAGTCTTCCAAAGGCAATCAGTGGCATTTCACAGAATTTCATCATTGATGCAACAACGATCCTCAAAATGGTGACAACTTTTGTCCCATCTCTTCCTCGTCACCACACTTCATCATCCCCAAGCCCAACTGCCCTGCCTCAGAAAATAAGTGGAGACAACAGCTCAGACCACATTCACTTTATCCGGTCTGTGGCCTCAAAAACAACACAGCCAATATAACACCGACATGTGTGGAAAGATGTGCCTATATAAAGGTTTGGGTGACCAGCCACCACGACCTGGCAAGCGGGTAAAGGCTGGCCTATAAAAAGAATATGGGTGACCAGCCACCCACAAGCTCCAGCAGTAGAGAATGCTTCTTTAATTGGTATGGGTGACATCACCCAAGTAACTTATAGATTATAAGCTTTTAATATATTATTTTCTCCATTAATTTATCACCAAAACACCACAATATTAATGGGGGCAAGCACAAATACACAAAAAATAAAGTCATAAACTTCATTAAAATTATGAAACTGAGCGAGTTAATGAAGATATAAACGACAGTCGGTAAATTATTTCCCCACAAGCTCTGGCAAAGGTTAAACAAATACTAAAAATGTGATGCGTTTTCTAGTTAAAGAAAAAACACAATGAAATGAAAGAAAAAACAATCAAAGCATGGCCCAGGCCACTTAATTGAACTATAGTGCATGATTATAATGTAAAATTTCCCTGTCCTGTTTCTTCATAATTGTGCGATAACATGTAGTTGTGTGTGTGTCAAATTACTGCAAAAAACTATAAAAATTTAAAGCATGGCATAGGACCACTTTAATTGAACTATGAGTGCATGTTTAATGTAAAGTTCCCTGTCTGTTCTTCATCGTTGTGCGTAATCATGTGGTTGTGTGGTGTGTGAGAGAGTGTTGCGTGTGAGAAATTACTGGAATAAAAATTAAAGCCATGGCATTGGACCACTTATCTTAACTATGAGTGCATGCTTTTATGTAAATTTCCCTGTCTGTTTCTTCATCACAGTGTGATATCATGTGGTGTGTGTGTGTGTGTGTGTTGTTGTGTGTGGTGTGTGTGTGATGTTGTTTTACTGCTCACTGTCCATTTCCTTACAATTAAAATTTTGTAAGCAAAAATGTATGCATGTTTTTGTAAACAAAATGGTACCCTCCTCCGCAACACATTATTTGTCAACAGGTGTGATTTAAAGCATTGCCAATAACATGTTAGTATTCATCATTATGATTTTGAATTACTTGTTTATTTAATCTTGTGAATGTAAAAGACATAATAAACATTATGCTTTTTTTTAAAACAAAAGTAAAAATAAGAAAGATTTAACTTTATTTTGGACTCACCTTTTATCAACACTCTGTTCAGTATACTACAGCAATATACATAACTGTGGAGCATAACATACAATCACCTAAAATATCTACATGTTACTGTCACAAAATTTAATGTCTTGGCAATGCAATGCAACTGTAGTTGTATTCTAGCAGTTTTACTTGAAAGTAATCAATGAGTTTTCAAAGCCTTGCTGTGTTTGCCAATAAGGAGGGAGGGGGGGGAGGAGAAAGCAAATCTTACAGTTAAATTACAGAAATTTCAATACACTAGAGAAAAGTTAAGATTGCTAAACCAATTTCGTAGGGTCGGATTGACTCGACAGTGACCCCCTCCCCCAACCCCACATACCCCAACCCCCCACTAAACCCTCCTTACTGCCAATTCAGACTCTGCTCTCACTCTTACTTTCACTCTTTTTTTTTTAATCCCCAAACACTCTTTGCACACGAGTATACAGTAAGGATCGTGTTCAATCGATGTCATTATCAAAGACGGTGCTTTCAATTCAAAGCCTCGGTACCGTCTTGTACGTGGTTGTGGCTTCCGTTTGAATATCTGTCTCAAAGAATGTTTTTAACTACGATTTTCCTTAAATCGGGGTAATGGGAATCAGATAACAGTTTTACAAAATACAGAATCAACAAATAAAGCCATTACTAAATCATATTTCA
This sequence comes from Conus ventricosus, assembly GCA_018398815.1. Lineage (NCBI taxonomy): Eukaryota > Metazoa > Mollusca > Gastropoda > Neogastropoda > Conidae > Conus > Conus ventricosus. Next base: position 47,175,365 of record CM031627.1, read on the forward strand.
ATAAGTTGTCTTGTACAAAAAAACATCGCTTTGAACGCGCAACGGTGGGGCCATGTCCGACTTGTTAACCTCAACACTCAGCTGACTTCGAACAAAATAACTAAGCATTGGCACGGTATTAAGCGAAATAAATAATTAATGTTTCATTGATGTTTGTTGTATTATATGCGTTATCTTACCAATGATCTGCATTCAACAACGATAAGCGCTTCGACTCGGTCATTGTCGGATCTCGCTTGTTCGCCATTGTTTTAAATCTTGACAAGGAGCGAATGTTTGCAATTGATAAACCCTTTCTTTGATGGCTTGCGTTTTCGATCATCAACCAATCGGTTGCTTGATACACCAATGAATCGGGAGAAGAACGCCTTTCTACGCATCGTTAATGTGTATGTTGTTTTTTCGCAAGTTTTTAGGGAACGACGTTGGAAAGACAACACTTGTAACAGCCCCAAAAACTTCGATTCTAAAATTTAATTTAAACAATCGTACTAAAAAGAAAAAAAGACTGAAATAAAGCTTGAAACATGTCTTTTATTTGACCTATTTGAAGCCAGGAATGGAATGAACACATTGTATGCGCTGATTTTCGACACCGTGTAGCTCGAACTTGTTGGCCAAATGCGCCTGCAAAACGCATCGGGATGTGTGACGCCTTCGTTTTCTTGTGAACGGATGTTTTTGGAATAAAACTACATATACCCAGACCTTCAACCCCCTAAGAGACCAATGAGTAAGATTGAAGCTCATGAGGCAGAAATGTGTAATTTCTGAGAGCTAAGAGTAATCGACGCGACATTTACTTTTTTCAAACAAACACGATGTGATGAAATTGTTCACAACATTTTGTAGAACTTTACTTTTCTCAAAAACAAGCTTTTCTTTAAGTTCACAAGAAAACACTACAATTATGAAATGTAGAATACACTGGAAACCACACAAATCCCCTAAACCATCATGGCATGCACACCAAGGCTGATAGTGCGCCAGAAACAACCTAAAAAAATTGGAAATGAAATGAGGCAGGGAACAGCTAAACAAAAACAGTAAACAAGTGGGTAAAATTTGCTCCCATTTTATAAGGAAACCTAACACAAAGTAACTTTTATTCAAGACTGGCACAACTTTTCAACTTGAAATAAGGTCGACAAATACACATAGCGAACAATCTTATCTAATAGTGGGGGAAAAACAAGCGCAGGCCACAACTCAACTGTCTTGATAGTAATGACTTGGCAAAGATCTGGACTTGAGGGGGGGGGGGGGGGGGGGGGGGGGGGGGGGGGGGGGTTTTTTGGGGGGGGAAATGGAAAGAAATGAAATTTAAATTAAAAAAAATTTTTTTTTGTTATTTCTGTGTTGGGGGGGGGTTGGGTTGTGGGGGGTTTTGTCAAAAATTCCCCCCCCCCCCAAAAAACCCCCCCCCCCCCCCCCCCCCCCCCCCCCCCCCCCCCCCCCCCCCCCCCCCCCCCCCCCCCCCCCCCCCCCCCCCCCCCCCCCCCCCCCCCCCAAAAACCCCCCCCCCCCCCCCCCCCCCCCCCCCCCCCCCCCCCCCCCCCCCCCCCCCCCCCCCCCCCCCCCCCCCCCCCCCCCCCCCCCCCCCCCCCCCCCCCCCCCCCCCCCCCCCCCCCCCCCTCCACACCCCTACACCAACCAACGTTCTCCCCCTTTGAGATCGTCCAGTGGTGCTATCAGCTCAGTGTGATTGTGTCATTTTTTAAGTATCCCACCACCCCAAGAAGATTTGTCCCCCTCCCCCCCCCCCCCCCCCCCCCCCCCCCCCCCCCCCCCCCCCCCCTCTCCTGACTTCCATCAATCCCCAACACAAACGGTCCATTCTGCAGTCGAGATGCAGCAGCAGTTAAGCCTTCCATGAGAAGGGTCCTTACAATGTGTGTTGTCTTTGTTCGACCGCTCTTGAACTGTTTGGCGATCTCCGAATCTGAGAACACTTCTGTAAAAAGCTGGGATGCATGGTCGGCTGCGCTAAGACTAAGAGCGATGTTGTGCTCGACGAAAAATCCGGCCACCAGTGCTTCAGCCCCAATTATCCTTTTCCTAATTTCATCCTCTTTTGAGGTGTCTACAGTCTGAAAAAAGTGTTGATGCTGGAAGAATTCGGCGCGTTAGAGGAATCGATGTGCTTGCGTGACTCAAGGTGACGCTTCACATCCACCATCCGCGATTGGAAATTGTGAAGTCCGACTCGCAAGTGGTACACCGTGCACAATATACACCTTTAGCCGAAGGTCGTATGCAGGGGAACTTTTCCGAGTATTCTTTTCGGAACTTTTGACCAAGTTTTTTCTTTTTTCGCATCTTGTCCAAAACTTTCTACTCCACGTTTTGACATTTTTGTAGCTAAAACTTCGAAAAAGACGCCAACTTCGCTGAATGGTAAAGATGGTGAAACGAACTGCGCATGACCGGAAACGCTTCTTGAAGATTACTGGTTATACGCACGGCGCCGTGCGTGTCTGTACATAAGCCGATTTTTTTCGTCCGTTTTTTTTTGTGTTTTTTTGTTGTTGTTGAAAACTTTCAATGCGTAATTTTTTGGCTAAATGCGTAAGGGCGTAAGAATTATCACTTGGGCGTAATAAATTACGCGAAATGCGTAATGGTTGGCAGGTCTGCATACCGTATGTTGCAAACACAAATAAACAACACAGAGTTCAAAAGGAAACCGTATTCTTTATTCATCACAATTTTCATCTGATTCTAAACGCGTTATTCATAGATACTGCCTATTGAAAACACGCAAATTTTTCACTCGGTTGAACTTTCCCGTACGCTGAAAGAAGGGCTGCCGGTGGTACCTATTAACACACACACACACACACACACATGCATTAAACACACACACACACATACGCACACACACACACACACACACATACACACACACATGCATTAACACACACACACACACACACACACATGCATTAACACACACACACACACACACACACAACATGCATTCACACACACACACACACACACGGGCACATGCATCGATACAAGCCACACTGACACATCAACACACAGTGACACCGACACACATCAATAAATGAGATACAAGATCCACATACCTACAGTGACACATACATCAACACACAATGACACCGACACACATCAATAAATGAGATACAAGATCCACATACCCACAGTGACACATACATCAACACACAGTGACACTGACACACATCAATGAATGAGATACAGAATCCACATACCCACAGTGACACATATATCAACACACAGTGACACCGACACACATCAATAAATGAGATACAAGATCCACATACCCACAGTGACACATACATCAACACACAGTGACACCGACACACATCAATAAATGAGATACAAGATCCACATACCCACAGTGACACATACATCAACACACAGTGACAAACACCAACGCGTACACACACTGACACGTACATCAACGCACAGTGACACATACCTCAACACATACACACACCAACACATACATCAACACACAGCGACACATACCTCAACACATAAACACTGTGACACATACCTCAACACATACACACACAGTGACACATACATCAACACACAGCGACACACACCTCAACACATACACACACAGTGACACATACATCAACACACAGCAACACATACCTCAACACATACACACACAGTGACACATACATCAACACATACACACACTGACACATACATCAACACACAATGACACATACCTCAACACATACACACACTGACACATACATCAACACACAGTGACACATACCTCAACACATACACACACTGACACATACATCAACACGCAGTGACACATACCTCAACACATACACACAAACAGTGACACATAGATCAACTGTTTGCCATCAGAAACTCTAAAAAAAAAAAAAATCACGAACTTAATTCTTTCAATTCCACAACTAACCTGCTTGATGTTGAGACTGGGGAAGTAACCGTTGACAACAAGGTGAGAGAACTTGGCCAGGTATTGACTGCGGAACTGTTCCATAAGGTGACGTTTGGAGCCAACGCCGTATAGCAACACATTGAAGCCGTTGCTGCTCACACACATACGCACGCACGCATGCACGCACGCATACAGTCAGTACATGACCATTGTTTTCCGGTCCAAATTTGCTACGAAACAATTTTAACAGATTGATATACAAAAGTGTCCATACATCTGCTTCACTCAAATATGTTGAAGACAGAGAAAAGAGTCATGGTACACATTTCTGTTATAGCAACTTCTACTCAGACATCAGATGATGATAGACTGCTCCTGAAAAAAAACAACAATATTTTCATCCAATCGCAAAGTGAGGCGACTGCACGCGCAAATCTACACAAATCTGAAGAATAGTTGATAAAGCTCCACCTAAAATATGTTGACAAACAAATCACAAGACAAAACACAAAGCATTTCGACCTCTTGGGTCTTCTTCAGGCAAGACAGAACGAAAATGAACAAGCCATCACCCATCTTCTTTTAATACACCATCAATCACCTGCAAGTACACCATCAATCACCTGCAAGTACACCATCGATCACCTGCAAGTACACCATCGATCACCTGCATGTACACCATCGATCACCTGCATGTACACCATCAATCACCTGCAAGTACACCATCGATCACCTGCAAGTACAACCATCGATCACCTGCATGTAACACCATCGATCACCTGCATGTACACCATCGATCACCTGCATGTACACCATCGATCACCTGCAAGTATCACCATCGATCACCTGCATGTACACCATCAATCACCTGCATGTACACCATCAATCACCTGCATGTACACCATCGATCACCTGCATGTACACCATCAATCACCTGCATGTACACCATCGATCACCTGCATGTACACCATCAATCACCTGCAAGTACACCATCGATCACCTGCATGTACACCATCAATCACCTGCATGTACACCATCAATCACCTGCAAGTACACCATCAATCACCTGCATGTACACCATCAATCACCTGCAAGTACACCATCGATCACCTGCATGTACACCATCAATCACCTGCATGTACACCATCAATCACCTGCAAGTACACCATCAATCACCTGCAAGTACACCATCGATCACCTGCATGTACACCATCAATCACCTGCATGTACACCATCAATCACCTGCATGTACACCATCAATCACCTGCAAGTACACCATCGATCACCTGCATGTACACCATCAATCACCTGCAAGTACACCATCGATCACCTGCATGTACACCATCAATCACCTGCATGTACACCATCAATCACCTGCATGTACACCATCGATCACCTGCATGTACACCATCAATCACCTGCAAGTACACCATCGATCACCTGCATGTACACCATCAATCACCTGCATGTACACCATCAATCACCTGCAAGTACACCATCAATCACCTGCAAGTACACCATCGATCACCTGCAAGTACACCATCGATCACCTGCAAGTACACCATCAATCACCTGCAAGTACACCATTTCGCATGAAATTCTGACATGTCCCCACACAGTTATTTTTGCAATTTTCACATCTCGGTGAAACAGCTTCAGAGTTATCCGAGTCCAAATGAAGTAATGCAGATTGACCCAAACTGGCCACGCAGGACAAATGATCTGAAGTAATGCATACTGACCCAAACTGGCCACGCAGGACAAATGAAGTAATGCATACTGACCCAAACTGGCCACGCAGGACAAATGAAGTAATGCATACTGACCCAAACTGGCCACGCAGGACAAATGAAGTAATGCATACTGACCCAAACTGGCCACGCAGGACAAATGAAGTAATGCATACTGACCCAAACTGGCCACGCAGGAGCGGCAGCCCAGGCCAGAATCAAGTCAAGAACCCGTGAGCACATGCACACGTCCTCAACGTCACGCCCCCAACACCATCCCTGTCACCCCCCCCCCCCCCCCCCCAACCCCCCCCCCCACCAAAGTCCCCTTTTTCTGCTCCACTGCAGCAGCTCACCACATCGTGAACATCCATCGACGGAACAGCTCCTGGTGCTGATGGCACAGCGCCGTGCGCTGCTTGGTGTGCGTGGCCCCGACCTTGTCCAAGGTCAATCGCAGTTCCTCGACATCCATCTGGGGCAGCTCCAGCCGGGACAGTGTGCGGTCGGAGGTCACCACCGCTGAGGCGTGAAGGTCGAAGTACTCCTCGGCATTGGTAGTCTGCATAAGGTGAAACAACTGGTGGGAGGGTTTGTAAGATGGCAACACAAAAAAGGAACAGGACTGACAAGATGTTTACTCATACAGTTATAGAATATCTGGAGTTGTGCACCTCCCTCCCAAGACATACTGGGATGGGTGGGGGGGGGGGGGGGGGGGGGGGGGGGGGAGGAGTACTAGTCGTGCCGCTTCAAAAGCCCTTTCAAACGCACACATCCGCCTCACCAGCCCTTCTGCACCCAAATCACATCAACATCAGCCGTCATGGGAACAACGTGCAGAGTGAACGAACAGCCAGAAATACAAGTACATGAAAGAGTTCTGTCACTAAGACGACCTGAAGTGCCAGCATGTAATCAGCAGGGGTGCCTTGACACCTAGGAAATGACTACCCCCCCCCCCCCTCCTCCCCCTCAAGGTAGTCAAGCGCCACCTTCTCTTCAAAGGTAAAACCCGTCCAGAGTTGTCGGGTACTACGAACCTGCTGAGCAACCAAAGTCTGCGACTGCAATGCTCCACCTGAGGACACAAGTGGCAGAGAGATCTCTCTCTCTCTCTATATATATATATCTCTATCTCCCTATCTCTCTCTATATATACATCTGTCTCTATCTCCCTATCTCTCTCTATATATACATCTATCTCTATCTATCTATCTCCCTATCTCTCTCTTTATCTCTCCATCTATCTCTCTCTCTCTCTCTCTCTCTCTTATATATATATATATATATATATACTCACTATCTTTCTTTCTATATATATCCATCTCTTCTTCTCTCTATATACATATATCTCTATTGCCCTATCTCTCTCTATTTCACAAACACAGGCACCCAGAAGATATCGAAATAGCAGCTTGTTTCAAAGTCGATTTGAAAGAAGCCAAGGTGAACGATAACGGCCCATTGTCATCGATAATGAGTCAAGATGAACGATAATGGCCCAAGGTCAACGACAATGGGCCAAGGTCAATGATTATGGGCCAAGGTCAACGACAATGGGCCAAGGTCAATGTAATGGGGTTGAGGGTCACAGAGAGGTGGTGACAGGCCACCTTTACAGGAATTGTCGTCCAAAATTTCTCTCTAGAAGCACAAAGAAAAAGCAGCCTCTCCTTATGAAAAGAAAGCAAACATGAACAGATGTTGGGGGGGGGGGGGGGGGTGGGGGGGAATCAATACTGTCGGAAAACACCCCCAAGTCCCAAAGAAGAAAGGGGGCGTGTCCCTCCAGGCAAAAGGAAAAAAAAACCGAGTTAGTTTGAATTTTTTATTTATTTTTCTTAGTTTGAATACTTTTGTTGAAGTGAATTCATGAAGGGCAATCACTCTTACTGGATAACTAAAAATGGATGCGAGGCTAGCTTCCTGATCAGCCAATTGTTCTTTTCGGGATCCTGATGATGTGGCCACGTTCCACACCAAGTGGAGATGAGCCATTTGTTTGGACGGGTCAGTATGAGAAAAATGAAATGAACGCCACGGTTCAGCACATAGTGACATCCCTCTTAATGTGCCTAGTATTGTCATAGTTTTACCACAAAACAAAACCAAGCATTTCAGTAACAAGGCAACACCTCAGTGACCAAATGAACTATGTCCTCTACCAAATGAACTTTGTGCCCTACCAAATGAACTATGTCCTCTACCAAATGAACTTTGTGCTCTACCAAATGAACTTTGTGCTCTACAAAATGAACTATGTCCTCTACCAAATAAGCTTTGTGCTCTACCAAATGAACTATGTCCTCTACCAAATGAAGATGTGCTCTACCAAATGAACTCTGTGCTCTACCAAATGAACTATGTCCTCTACCAAATGAACTATGTCCTCTACCAAATGAACTATGTGCTCTACCAAATGAACTTTGTGCTCTACCAAATGAACTATGTGCTCTACCAGCTCCACTGCAGCTTTCCTCTGTGCGCCTGGTTTGCAGCAGTCTGTCTTCACGTCCTCCTCTTCTTCCTCGCTTTCCTCGTCATTGCTCTCTTCCCCAACACTGTCATCGTCCGACGAATCATCTGCACACAGCACAGACCAAGTGTTACATTGGCAAACAACACCCGAAGGTCACTTCCTGTCTTTCTCTCTCTCTCATCGACATGGGATGAAAAAAAAGAAGTGTCCCGCAGGCACTCAGCAGAACTTACAATACAATGAGTCTATTTGCTGTGTAACACGACCAGCAGAAGTTATGACTGACAAGCTGTATCAATCATTCAATGGATCAACAGAACCTACAATACAACGAGTCTATTTGCTGCGTAACACGACCAACAGAAGTTATGACTGAAAAACAAGCTGCATCAATTATTCAATGGATCAACAGAACTTTAATCCTTAAAAAAAAAAAATGGTGTTCAACAACTCAGCAGAACTTGTGGTTGAAAGTCCCCAGTTCAACGGGCGTTAGAACCTAAAAACAGTGTGTGTCACATGTCCTGCAGCCCATTAGAGCGAGTGATAAAACAAATGTCAATCACCCTTAGATAGTCAACAGTTCAACGGGCGTTAGAACCTGAAAAAAGTGTGCATCAGATGTCCTGCAGCCCATTAGAGCGAGTGATAAAACAAATGTCAATCAGAAACTGAACAGCCCAAACTAAGGAAATGTGTATTTGATATTTAACAACTTCATAGAATATAAGATAAAAAGTGACATATAGCAGCTATCTAAACATAAGATGAAACAAAACGTGTATTTTATATTTAACTACTTCATAGAACATAAGATTTTTTTAAAAGTGTATTTGACATTTAACACGTTCATAGAACATAAGATAAAATGTGACACATATTAGCTATCTAAACATAAGATAAATAAGATGTAAAAAAATGTGTACTTGATATTTAGCAACTTCATAGAACATAAGATAATGTTATGCACCCGCTATGTAAAAGTTCAAAAGAACAGCTCTGCAAACACACACACACACCTCACAGATACACACACACACACACATCCACATCCACACCTAACACATATCCACACACACACACACCCCTAAAAATAGGGAAATGTACAAGGAAATTTAAAAAATAAAAATAAAAACACTTTCCGTCTAAAAGATATACACACATAGAGAACCCCTGAAAGAAGAAAGATACACACATAGAGAACCACTGAAAGAAGAAAGATACACACATGTGTAAAGAACCCCTGAAAGAAGAAAGATACACACATAGAGAACCACTGAAAGAAGATACACACATAGAGAACCACTGAAAGAAGATACACACATAGAGAACCACTGAAAGAAGAAAGATACACACACAGAGAACCACTGAAAGAAGAAAGATACACACATAGAGAACCACTGAAAGAAGAAAGATACACACATAGAGAACCACTGAAAGAAGAAAGATACACACATAGAGAACCACTGAAAGAAGAAAGATACACACATAGAGAACCACTGAAAGAAGAAAGATACATAGAGAACCCCTGAAAGAAGAAAGATACACACATAGAGAACCACTGAAAGAAAGATACACACATGTGTAGAGAACCCCCGAAAGAAGAAAGATGCACACATGTGTAGAGAACCCCTGAAAGAAGAAAGATGCATACATAGAGAACCCCTGAAAGAAGACACACACATGAGTAGAGAACTCCTGAAAGAAGAAAGATGCACACATGTGTAGAGAACCCCTGAAAGAAGAAAGATACATACATGTGTAGAGAACCCCTGAAAGAAGAAAGATACACACATGTGTAGAGAACCCCTGAAAGAAGAAAGATGCATACATAGTACACAAAAAGGACAACTATCCCCCAGAAAAAAGATGGATGTACTGGTACAGAAAGCTAAAGAAAAACACCTCTTGATAGAATACTGATACATACATGCACAGTGTACTGAAGAAAACACTACCTCTTGATAGAATACTGATAGATACATACACAGTGTACTGAAGAAAAACACTACCTCTTGATAGAATACAGATACATACATACACAGTGTACTGAAGAAAAACACTACCTCTTGATAGAATACAGATACATACATACACAGTGTACTGAAGAAAAACACTACTTCTTGATAGAATACTGATACATACATACATACACAGTGTACTGAAGAAAAACACCACCTCTTGATAGAATATTGATACATACATGCACAGTTTACTGACGAAAGACACTACCTCTTGATAGAATACAGATACATACACGCACAGTTTACTGACGAAAGACACTACCTCTTGACAGAATATAGATATATACATACACAGTGTACTGAAGAAAGACAACTCTGCCCATGAAAACAGGTGATTCACATACTGAGAGAACTGAAAGAAAATCATTCCTCGACAGAATGGAGATACATACATATAGTACTAAAGAAATATAATCCTCTCCCCCCCCCCCCCCCCCCCCCCCCCCCCCCCCCCCCCCCCCGAAAGAAGAAGATAAGATAAGATAATGTTGCTTATAGCCCAGCCGACCGCAAAGGGCCACATCAGGGCTGTCACCACGTTACAGAAAGAAGAAAAATACACTCGAGAGCCTACTAAAGAAAGACAACTCTCCCCTGAAAGACGGAAAACGGATGCACAGCATATGTAAGAAAGAGACCTCTTCCCATGAAAGAAGAAAAAATGCATACAAAGTATACAAAAAGAAAGAGAACTCTCCCCCGAAACAAGAAAAATACATAAACAGTGTATTTCTGAAAGCAAACTCTTCGCCTTAAAAGAAGGGAGATAAATATACATTAAAAAAAAAGAACAAACTTTCTCCTGAAGGAAGATAAGATAAGATAATGTTGCTTATAGCCCAGCCGACCGCAAAGGGCCACATCAGGGCTGTCACCACGTTAAAATCAACTCACCAGTCATTTAAAAAAAAAAAAAAAAAAAAAAAAAAACTTTCACACATCTCTTTAAATGACATCGTCTAGAAACGTACCAGAAACTTCGTTAAAAATCTTTCTTCCGTTAAAATCTTAAATCAGATGAAAAATGTTAATCTCTCTCAAAAACTCAAGGATCACATCAGGCGGGACATCCCTGAACAGGATCTTCATGGACTCCGCCGTAAAATGTTTGTGTCTCACATCGTGCAAGTCCAACACTCTAAAAGAACATGTTTCATTGTGAGTGGCGCATGACATGGAATGCACCACGGAGCTTCTTCACTCTTTAAAAGCAGGGGTTCCACTGACTTTTTAGTTTTTGCGTCAAGAAACGCACGCCTCCGCAAAAATTGCGTCAGCGCTGAAAAAAATGCGTAACAAAGTAAACTGTACTCGAGATTTCTTCCAGATTCAACATCTTCACATCGGCGCTTTTCTCCCCCACCGAAAAATGCAAACATGTTTGATTGTCTCTTTGCCATTTTTGCTAAGTAAGCCCGCGAAAACAAGCCGGGTCAGTCAACCTTGATATTATTCCTACACGCTGTGACCACGGTAAAGTCCCTGTTCGGCGCAGAACAGGGACGGAGACAACAAGACCCCCCCCCCCCCCCACACTCCCCCGCTCCTCCCTCCCCCCACTACCCCCTCCCGGTAAAGTTCCCATCAATGGGCGTACTCTGGCATCCAGAATCACGTGGGATGATCGTGTGTGCGTGGAAAGTCATAACGTATTCCGATTGGAAGATGGCACCATCGCAGACGCGGGAAAGATTCCATTTTATTTCGAGGGGAGAAAGGATGAGGCGTTTTGGAACATTCTTGATCTAGCAAAAAGTCAGCGAGTGCCACAGAGTAAAATGTGCACGCACTATCACTAATTGGCGGTGTCAAGCAGTCTGCTGTAGGTCTGTGCCGTGTTTTGCCCCTCTGACATAGGCTTGCGGTTGAGAACAGGTCCTGGGAAAATTGCGTCGCTAAACGCACGGCCGCGAAAAAAATGCGTAGGAAGGCAGAAAAACGCAATAATTACGCAAAATTTTGCAATAAATGGAACCCCTGAAAAGGTAACAATGGGTAAAATACGAATGGCCGGTGTGCAGCCGGCACAGAACCGTTTCCTCTTTACGACCACCCGACGTAGATGGGAGGAAGTCCTTAAGGTTTGGACGGATCTGAAAGAGTTTGTTATTCGTCTGTGTGTTCCAATCCTCCTGCCAGAGGTCTCTCACATTATCGTTAATTTTGGGTTTTACATCAGAGCAGGGGATTAAGTGTTGGACAGTTTCTCTCTTGTGGCGTTCTTGGCTAAACGATCAACCATTTCGTTCCCGCCGATGCCAACATGACAGGAACCCAAGCAAGAGTAATGTTGTAACCGTCCGCTTTCAACTTGCTAAAAAAGTTCAAAAAAAGTAAAAGTTCTGGATGCTGAAGGTTGCGGCCAGCTATGGCCTCCAAAGCTGACAGCGAATCCGACAGAACCAGAAAGTCCCTCTTCGAAGAATGTGAGATTATCTTCAAAGCCAGAACCAGAGCAGTAAGTTCAGCAGAATAGACAGAAGCATCTGAATGGATATGTTCCAACAGTATCTGAGAAGGAGCCCCAGGGCAGTAGGCTGCACAGGCCACTCCATCGTCAGACTTGGAACCGTCAGTGAAAACTTTTTGACAGGATGGGAATTTCGAACAGAGCTCAGCATACAAAGCCTTGTACGCCAGAGAGCTGGTAGACTCTTACGAAAAGCTGCAAGATCGAAACGAATCTCTGGTGTGAAAAAGGTCCACGGAGGTTGATCCGGAAACTTGGAAAAATCGGAAACTACTCCTAGGTTCAGACCTGCATTCCGCACGTGAGGCTGCATACGAAGACCAAACGGCGGAATACATTTAGGGTTGTTTTCAAACTTACTTTGGAACGGAGGGTCAAAGACACAGTCATAGGCAGGGTTTTCTGGTTCTGAGAACAGTTGGATATAATAATTCAAAGACAGTTTCAGCCTGCGGTTGGACAATGAAGGTTCACCCGCCTCTGCGTACAGGCTGTACACAGGGGTGGTGCGGAACGCTCCAAGACAGAGACGAAGCCCTTGATGGTGGATAGGGTCCAAGAGTTTGAGGTAAGACGATCTTGCGGAGCCGTAGACAGCACAACCGTAGTCCAGTTTGGAACGGACCAAGGCTCTGTAGAGGTGCAGCAAAGTTTTCTTATCAGCGCCCCAGTCGGTGTGCGCTACGACCCGCAGAATATTCAGTGCTTTCTGGCAAGCAGTTTTGAGGTGTTTGATGTGGCTGAGAAAGTTAAGTTTTTGGTCAAAAATGACTCCCAGAAATTTGGCCTCTTTAACAGCTGGAATGGGAGATTTCCCTACTTGAAGTTCAGGATCTGGGAAAAACTGACGGAAATTATAGAAGTGAATACACTGCGTTTTTGTTGGAGAAAAGGTGAAACCGTTTTCATCCGCCCACCGATGGATTTTATCTACGCAAAGCTGGAGACTGCGCTGGACACTCGGGTACAGGCTTCCAGTTGCGTAGACAGCGAAATCATCCACAAACAATGAGCAGTCTGAACCCTGCTGAAATGATTGAACAATGTTGTTGATTTTAATACTAAAGAGGGCAGGAGACAGTATGCTCCCCTGTGGAACACCCAACTCCTGCTCGTGGACATCAGAGAGAGTGGTGCCTACCCGGACCTGAAACTGTCGTTCTGCCAAAAAATTTTGAATGAAAAGCGGAAGATGACCTCGAAAACCCAGATCATGGAGATCATGAAGTATCCCTGACTTCCAGGTGTATCGTAGGCCTTCTCCAAGTCAAAGAAAATTGCCACTGCATGCTGTTTGTTCAGAAAGGCGTTCCGAAGTGTAGATTCCAGACGAATCAAATGGTCAACTGTAGACCGATGTTTGCGGAAACCCCCACTGTTCTTTCGCCAAAAGGCCATGGGTTTTTCGAGTTTCCACATGAGCCTAGCATTGACCATTTTCTCCATCAATTTGCACACAGCTGGTCAAAGCTATGGGACGGTAGTTTGATGGATTAGAAAGATCTTTTCCAGGTTTGGGGATGGGAATAATGAGGGCTTTCCGCCAAGAGGGTGGAAAGAAACCTGTAGTCCACACATGGTTGTATACCTGTAGCAGTATGTTCAGACCTATTTGCGGAAGATGTTTCAACAGCTGATAATGAATTTCATTCATACCTGGAGAGGAATCGCTGCAAGAAAGTAAGGCAGATTTCAGCTCGTTTAACGTGAAAGGAAGATTGTAGTCTTCCATGTTGTCGGACGAAAAGTTGCAGGGTGATTTTCTTTAAGGGCTTTGTTTTTGACAAAAGTGGCTGATTTGTTAGAAGAAGAGGAATTCTTTTCAATGGTTGAAGCCAGCAGATTAGCAACTGCTTTTTCTCTGTTATTAAAGAATCCGAAAACTTGAGATGGTTCACAGTGGGACAGGTGTTCTTCCCTTTGATTTTCTTAATGATGTTCCACACTTTCTTCTTAGAAGTTTTCGATGTCAGCCTGGAGCAGAAACTTCTCCAGGACCGACGTTTACTGATTTTAAAAGTGTGTCTCGATTTGGCACAGAGTTTCTGATGGGCTCGAGCGTTGGGACCCGAAGGTCGTTGGTACACCTGACGCTGAGCCCGTTTTCGGACTTTGGAAATTTGTTGGCAGTCTGAATCAAACCAGGGTGTTTGGGCATTTGAAGTTTATCGGAAGAAACTGGAATACATGCTTTAGCACACTTGATCACAGTGTTAGTCAGTGATTCTGCTGGGTCCGGACTGTTAAGAAAATCAGTGTCCTGGAATTCCTTAGAAACAGTGGCTGCAAATAGATCCCAGTTTGCTTTCTTATAATTTAGACGTTGAGAGACAGAGATGTGTTCAGTTATGACAGGTTGTAGAAGGACAGGGAAATGGTCACTTCCGTGCAGATCGTCATGGACAGACCACTCATAGTCCAGGACCAGCGAGGGGTCACAAACCGACAAATCTAAACACGAAAGTGAACCTGTGGAAGAGTGGAGATAAGCTGCAGATCCGTCGTTCAGACAACACAAATCCAAATCCGAAAGGACATCCTCAATTAGCAGACCTCTGGATGACGTACTGGCACTACCCCAAAGAGGATTGTGACCGTTAAAGTCACCCAACAGCAAAAAAGGTCGAGGAAGTTCTTCTATCAGACTGACGAGGTCCTGACGACAAACGGGACAGAAGGTGGGAGATAAAGGGAACAGATTGTCACAGTCTTGTGGAGAGTGACTCTCGCAGCTACAGCCTGAAGGGAGGCAGACAGAGTGACAGGACTATACAACAAAGTTTTGTGCAGGAGAAGGGCAACACCGCCCGACAGTCCCAACGTGGATGGTTGTGCAGGTTTCGAAAGAATATTAAAGCCAGAAAGAGTAAAGGTCTTCTGGCTTT
The DNA here is from genome assembly GCA_018398815.1 of Conus ventricosus. NCBI lineage: Eukaryota > Metazoa > Mollusca > Gastropoda > Neogastropoda > Conidae > Conus > Conus ventricosus. Next base: position 47,190,872 of record CM031627.1, read on the forward strand.
GAATTTGAGTTTCTTGAAGAGCCACGACGGAAGGTTTTAGAGACTGACACAGAAGCTGCAGCTCCTCAAAGTTGGAATTTAGACCACGGATATTCCAATGGAATATTGTATTATCCATGGTGCAGAGGGCGAAAAGGAGAGAGATCAGGTCATCTCCTCCTCAACGTCTGCGTCCAATGGAGAGAATTTATTATTTAGTTTAACTGGACTGTGTTGGTCTACTGACCTGCTGGCAGACTTGCCAACAGGTGAAGAGGGTCTGGATTTGGGAGACGGTGGAGGTTTCTTCTTCATCTCCATCTCCACACTGGGTGGAAACTCCCTTGCCCGCACGGGCACTGGACAGAGGGGTCGAGGCGGGATTGCTGGTTTTTTCAGCTGCCCAGCAGCAGATGTTGTAGACTGCTGGGCAGTCTGAGGGGTGGCGGATTTTTTGCCTCCACCAGGGGCAGTCACTTTGGGTTGGGAGGTGGTGGACCTGCTTCCACCAGAGTTGACTATTCTACCTTGCAATGTCTTGGAAAAAGTGAAGTCGTCAGTCTGGCAGCAGACTGACCGAGTGTGAACTGCGGGAACTGTCTTTACGGCCGAAGCATATGAAGCTGTTGGAGTCTGACTGCCCACAACCTGCTTGCGGGCTTCAAAAAAGGAGATCTTCTTTTCCGTTTTAATGCGTTGTATGTGGATTCTTGAATCCAAAGAGGACAGTTTCTGGAAGAGGAGGGATGGTCGCCACCGCAGTTAGCACAATGTGCCGGATCCTTGCACGGCCCATCGTGGTCGCCTTGCAGCAACCACCGCACACCTCCTGCCCAGAACAGCGGTCTCTGACATGGCCAAACCTCTGGCATCTGAAACACCTCAACGGGGACGGCACATAGAGCTGAACACGAACATTCAGGTAAAACCGACTTTGATGACCGGAGGCAACACAGGGTTGCAGAAGGTCAGAAAGAGGGTGTTGGTGGCCACTCTCTCTGAACCTTTCTTTACCGACACCCTGCGCACCTCCGTCACACCCTGGGACGCCAGTTCTGTTTTGATCTCTGCTTCCGAGACACCTGCTAACTCTCGACAGCGAATCACACCTTTTGACGAATTCAACTGTTTATGGGGAGTCACCCTGATCTCCCTATCCACTAGTTTCGTTGCTTTCAACAGCTGTTCAGATTGTTTCTGTGATCGACATTGAATAAGAAACGAACCATTCCTCAACCTTTTTATGGACCTAGGTTCACCTGCTATACCATGAAAGCCCTTTTGGATAGCAAAAGGGCTCAGAGCTGAAAGGGTCTTTCCTGCTCTGTCCCTTCCACCACGAGCCAGGAAGCCCAGAAACCTGTCCTCTGTCTTACCTCACTGACAGAATCACTGTCTGTTTCAAATTCCCCTGAAATAGGGGATACTGCCTTCCTCTTCCTTTTGGGGGGGTAGTTTTTTGAAAAAGCCATATTTTGTTTATTGTGTTTCATCCCTCCCTTACCCACCCACCTTGGAGTCCAATAAGGGCCAGGGCCAAGAAACCAATGTCTTGACCCCTTCCAGGCTTCGGGAGAGACATACGACAAACAGAAGCCACCAACCCTATCCCCCCTGATCATGCTCAACTCCCGGGAACAGAGAGCTGAGCACTGCAGGGGTTTACTTGGCCAGCAGGGGAACTGTCTGTCTTGACCCAACCCCAAGAAGGGGAGCCGATTAGTACACCCGGGCCAAAGTGTACTCCCCGTCTAGGAGAGGTCCGAGCCAAAGTGATGTGTTGAGAGCGCTGGCCCTCTCAATCACCAGGATCTCATTCCCCTCCGACACAGGTCGCACCGCACGGCAAACGCGGCGGATCTTAAGGAGACCACAGAGAGAAAAGGAGCGTGGAAAAGAAGACTTGAAGGGGAGACGAAGATAGAAAAGGGCCAAATAAGGGAGGCAGAAAACAAGAAAAGGAGAAAGGCGGGTTACTCTTAGTCTGGATCCTCACCCTTAGCCTATCTGACATGGGAAGCCCTACCGGGGGCATCAACTCCTTACCACGTTATGCTTAGGCCAGACAGCATCTTGGCTTTTCGGACCTAGAAGCAGTTTGAAAAAAAACAGCCCATTTCCAAGTATTGATGCCCCCGCCAGCAAAGCCTAAGGGATCACTGGACCGCGCAAGCCCTCCGACCACGACAAGGTCGCAACCCCCGGAGGGCCTGAAGGAAGATATGAATAGAGAAAATAACACCCCTAAAAAGAAAGGAGATATGTAAAAAGGAGAATGGAAACGAAGGTGAGTGACTGTTTTTAGAGAAGTGACTGTTCATCATTCGTTCCTATTGCTCTGAATGTTATCAGTCCTGTCTTAAGAAGGCCCAACAGGTCGAAACGCACGTTTTTTTTGTAATGTGTTCCTTTTGTCTAGCGGATCAGTCATTCTGTTTTGGCTTGCATGATTCAATTACCACCTACAGTCACCCGACCCTGAATCCAAGGTCATGTAACGCAGGGAAGCAAGAACAGAAATGTCCACTGTGTTCCTGAACAGTCTGACCTTCCCAGCAGGTCATGTAACGCAGGGAAGCAAGAAGGGAAATGTCCACTGTTCCTGGGCAGTCTGACCTTCCCAGCAGGTCATGTAACGCAGGGAAGCAAGAAGGGAAATGTCCACTGTGTTCCTGGGCAGTCTGACCTTCCCGGCAGGTCATGTGACGCAGGGAAGCAAGAAGGGAAATGTCCACTGTGTTCCTGGGCACTCTGACCTTCCCAGCAGGTCATGTAACGCAGGGAAGCAAGAAGGGAAATGTCCACTGTGTTCCTGGGCAGTCTGACCTTCCCGGCAGGTCATGTGACGCAGGGAAGCAAGAAGGGAAATGTCCACTGTGTTCCTGGGCAGTCTGACCTTCCCAGCAGGTCATGTAACGCAGGGAAGCAAGAAGGGAAATGTCCACTGTGTTCCTGGGCAGTCTGACCTTCCGGCAGGTCATGTGACGCAGGGAAGCAAGAAGGGAAATGTCCACTGTGTTCCTGGGCAGTCTGACCTTCCGGCAGGTCATGGACCTGTCACTCCTATGCAAAGCATACATGTCAGAGACACCAGGCCTACATGCAGCCAGTGCACCTGAAACTGATTTAACCTTCTTGACAAGCATGCACCGCTAGCGCCCGACCGGAAATCACACTGCCAAAAGGCTGAGCACCGCCAGCACCGGTTAAAACACGTCGCAACAATGGGCGCCGCCATGTTTCTCGTAGAAAAGAAAGTCTCGCGAGAACGTGACTTCCTTCTTCCTGTAGCCATTCACTTCTGTTTGCAAAAAAACGCGAGTCGATACACGGCGTAATTCTCGAGTTACAAATTTTTTAAGTTTTGTGGTCGAAATGCTGTTTTTCACCATGGCTAACCTTGATTTCTGCCGTTCTATAATGAGATTTAGTAATGAAGATACTGTGATTTGTGGGATTTACGGCATAAGACTTGGTGAAAGTGCTGGTGATGAAGCTTACAGTGACCTAGATTTCGACTGGGATGAGGTTCCAGATATGATAAACGATTCATAAGAAAGTTCTGAAGAAGATTTTTTTTCCCCCTGAGTAAATGGCTCATGTGACATTCTTCAAACTTATGATATAGCAACATATATATCGTAGGAATTTTTAAAATGAATTTCATTTCATTATTTCCTTTTCTCTCTTTTAAATTAATTTTTAAATGGGTAACCATGTTCAAATTACGGAGTTACTTATCTTGCCGATGGTTTTCGGCATAACTAAGCTCAGGTAAGTGCATACTAAAGAGGGTTAAATCTAGCTCAGTGTATACTTCCACCTCAAGGGGAATCTGCCACACACTGACAGGGTGAGAGCGGGGGGGGCCAGGGAAAGGTGGGGGGGGGGGGGGGGGGGGGGGGGGGGGGGGGGGGAGTGAGAGAAAGTGACAGAGAGAGCGCGACAGAGACACAGAGAGAAACAGACAGAGAGCCTGCCTTTGTATACAGACCACAGGATTGAGAAATTCGAACTTTACTGTCTTAAAGTAGAAGGGAAAGAAGATTATAACATGTTGAAGCGGCAGAGACAGAGACAGACAGACAGAGACAGACAGACAGAGAGTGATATCTGGCACAAACCAACAACGTTTCTCTTCCTCAAACGATACGGTGTGGTGGTCTGGGGCACTCTCCCTTCCTTCGACGTCATGGGTTGTCTTTTCCTTCCTGGCGTTGCCGACTGATCACGACCTGAGCACAAAAAAGGTGACTTGGGTCAAATCACATCAAACCTACCTGATCATGACCTGAGTATAAAAAAAGGCGACTTGGGTCACATCACATCAAAACCCAACTTTCTTTTCCGTGGCTTTAGTTTTCCTCAGCTCAGCTTTGCTGCTGTTTGGTGACGATACCTGGTCTGATCCTACATGAATATGACTCGCCCATCTGCTAAGTCCTCTGCTGAAGACAAACCCCCACATAGACACAAAGCCAGCATGACTCAGGGGCCTCCTCCAGAGGGCGCCACCACATCCAAGCAACAAGTCCACACGACTGAGCTCACACTAACGACTGAGCACAACCTATCAACATGGACACAATGAGCAAAAAACAAAAGTCCACACGACCAGACTCACACCAATGACTAAACTTTTTCTTCACGGAGCACAAGCATACGTGCTAACCGTAAGTTTTCCCTCCGTTACAGTGCACATGTCCCGGTGCTAACTCCACCACTCACTGCTCTATCCTGTTAGCATGCATATGTATGCTTGTACTTTGGAAAGTTCTTTGAACTATAAGAGTGCTAGTGAACTAACTGCTGCAGAAACTTAAGAGATGGGTTCCCACGTTACTGGCATTCCATTCCAGATAAGGTTGAGGAAAGTTCACGGTCAGTTTCCGCAGCATGAACAAAGAACCCTTTTGTTTTTTCCTTCATCGCTGGATTTTTGGCCGCGCTAGCTTTCCTGCCGCGCTTCCTGAAGGCCAGACTTCGTCTGCTAGACAGAAGCGAAAGGGTCTGTGGCGCTATGTGTTTCATCATGCTTTGGGGACTACCACACCAACAAGAAATAATTATGTATGAACATGTTCAGCCCAGGAACATGGCAGTGGAGGTGGGGTGGTGGTGGAGGTGGGGTGGTGGTGGTGTCACTGACTGGGGGCTGGGGACTGAACAGAGGAGAGAGAGAGAGAGAGAGAGAGAGAGAGAGAGAGAGAGCGAGAGAGAGAGAGAGAGAGAGAGAAGAGAGAAAGAGCGAGAGAGAGAGAGACAGACAGAGGGAGAAATAGAGACACAGAGACAGAGAGAGACACAGAGAGAGAGAGACAGAGAGAAGAGAGAGAGAGAAGGAGGGAGAGAGAGAAAGAGAGAGACAGAGAGAGAGAGACTAAGGTACAGTCTGCTGCACATTTGAATGGATAACTTTTTTATGTGCCCATGTGTGTGTGTGTGTGTGTGTGTGTGTGTGTGTGCGTGTGTGTGTTCTTTTCTTTTTGTTTTGTTTTGTTTTGATTTGGTTTGTGTTTCTTTTGTTTTGCAACAAGAATGACAATACCGTGTTCAGTTCAGTCTTCAATTAGTCTCAACATGCATGTGCTGACATTCTGTGGATGGTGAAAGTGATTCTATATCAAGTTGTTTCAAAAGGAAATGCTATGAATGTGGTGAAATGAAAAGAAAAGGAGATAAGTTCAGTGTGGGCAAGCAGGGTGATTCAAAATTGCCAACAAGATAAGATAATGTTGCTTATAGCCCAGCCGACCACAAAGGGCAACATCAGGGCTGTCACCACGTTAAAATCAACTCACAAGTCATTCATTCACACAATTCTTTAAAAAAAAATTATTTTTAAACATCCAAAAGTTCGTTAAAAATCTTTCCACTGTAAAATCTCAGATCCGATGAAATATGTTAATCTCTTTCAAGAACTCCAAGATCACGTCAGGCGGAACATCTCTGAACAAGGTTTTCATGGAATCTGCTGTAAAGTTTGTGTAAGTTGCCAACAAGTGATTAGCATTGTTTTTGCATCAATTTGTGTACTTGTGTGTTGCCTGACTATCCATGTTCGCATGGAGTGGGTATGTGTACGGTATAATCATTACATGCATCCAAACTTTTGACAGCGAAGAGTTAGACCGCACACCATCTGTAACACATACCGTCTGCATTTTGTTCACAATTCTCTTGATTTCCCAACAAAATCTCCACACTATCTTGTAAATTTGACCGTTAACAGTGACTTTGGTAAGCTGTATCACATTCGTGTAATTCATGCATATATGTGGCACTGTCAGTGCTTTGGCCATACAGTCTCCCAAGGAAGTGTATGTAATCCAAACTGAACCCCGAGAAATTTATGACAATGTCCCGCAATAATATGTGATGCAAACTGAACCCCGAGAAATTTATTATGACAATGTCCCGCAATAATATGTGATGCAAACTGAACCCCGAGAAATTTATTATGACAATGTCCCGCAATAATATGTGATGCAAACTGAACCCCGAGAAATTTATTATGACAATGTCCCGCAATAATATGTGATGCAAACTGAACCCCGAGAAATTTATTATGACAATGTCCCGCAATAATATGTGATGCAAACTGAACCCCGAGAAATTTATTATGACAATGTCCCGCAATAATATGTGATGCAAACTGAACCCGAGAAATTTATTATGACAATGTCCTTCTGCAGTACTACAGAACACTACAAAGCCAAACAACACAACAGATTCTTTACATCTCAGGCCAGCCCCACAACCGTGCACAGCATCACAGGACAACACATTTAAGGACTCTACATCATGGAAACAGTCATAGCCAGAGTGAACACCTCACCTGTCTATATCATGGAAACAGTCATAGCCAGAGTGAACACCTCACCTGTCTACATCATGGAAACAGTCATAGCCAGAGTGAACACATAACCTGTCTATATCATGGAAACAGTCATAGCCAGAGTGAACACCTCACCTGTCTACATCATGGAAACAGTCATAGCCAGAGTGAACACCTCACCTGTCTATATCATGGAAACAGTCATAGCCAGAGTGAACACCTCACCTGTCTACATCATGGAAACAGTCATAGCCAGAGTGAACACCTCACCTGTCTACATCATGGAAACAGTCATAGCCAGAGTGAACACCTCACCTGTCTACATCATGGAAACAGTCATAGCCAGAGTGAACACCTGTCTACATCATGGAAACAGTCATAGCCAGAGTGAACACCTCACCTGTCTACATCATGGAAACAGTCATAGCCAGAGTGAACACCTCACCTGTCTACATCATGGAAACAGCCATAGCCAGAGTGAACACCTCACCTGTCTACATCATGGAAACAGTCATAGCCAGAGTGAACACCTCACCTGTCTATATCATGGAAACAGTCATAACCAGAGTGAACACCTCACCTGTCTACATCATGGAAACAGTCATAACCAGAGTGAACACCTCACCTGTCTATATCATGGAAACAGTCATAACCAGAGTGAACACCTCACCTGTCTACATCATGGAAACAGTCATAACCAGAGTGAACACCTCACCTGTCTACATCATGGAAACAGTCATAGCCAGAGTGAACACCTCACCTGTCTATATCATGGAAACAGTCATAACCAGAGTGAACACCTGTCTATATCATGGAAACAGTCATAACCAGAGTGAACACCTCACCTGTCTACATCATGAAAACAGTCATAGCCAGAGTGAACACCTTACCTGTCTACATCATGAAAACAGTCATAGCCAGAGTGAACACCTTACCTGTCTACATCATGAAAACAGTCATAACCAGAGTGAACACCTCACCTGTCTACATCATGGAAACAGTCATAGCCTGTCTACATCATGGAAACAGTCATAGCCTGAGTGAACACCTCACCTGTCTACATCATGGAAACAGTCATAGCCAGAGTGAACACCTCACCTGTCTACATCATGGAAACAGGCATAGCCAGAGTGAACACCTCACCTGTCTACATCATGGAAACAGCCATAGCCAGAGTGAACACCTTACCTGTCTACATCATGAAAACAGTCATAGCCAGAGTGAACACCTTACCTGTCTACATCATGAAAACAGTCATAGCCAGAGTGAACACCTTACCTGTCTACATCATGGAAACAGTCATAGCCAGAGTGAACACCTCACCTGTCTACATCATGGAAACAGGCATAGCCAGAGTGAACACCTCACCTGTCTACATCATGGAAACAGTCATAGCCAGAGTGAACACCTTACCTGTCTACATCATGAAAACAGTCATAGCCAGAGTGAACACCTTACCTGTCTAGATCATGGAAACAGTCATGACCAGAATGAACACCTTACCTGTCTGGGCCGTTCTCAGTGAACACCTTACCTGTCTGGGCCGTTCTCAGTGAACACCTTACCTGTCTGGGCCGTTCTCAGTGAACACCTTACCTGTCTGGGCCGTTCTCTTCCTTCCTTTTCCACTGGCAGGAAGACTGGGTGTTTGGTTCTCTCGAATCTCTGCGACTGAAACATCAATCATTTTGTTCCGGAAGTCTCAAAGTGAGGTGACTGCAGGCAAAAATTGAAACCAATCCAACGCCCATCATGCACCGAATTTGACAAGACAAATGATTGCCCATTCTTTGTTTTCATTGTCCTGAATGTTGTTTATCTTATCGGAAAAAAACCTATGAGGTCGAAGCGTGTCATGTTTTGTCTTGTAATTTGTTTGTCCCTGTTGCTTGGCAGACTCAATAATAATTCTATCAATTACCGCAATATCAAGTAAATGTCTTTTTAAATGAAGTAAGAGAGATTTTAGCACATATGTATATAAAAAAAAGGGTTTAGGTATGGATGTCCTTATTGTGTTGGCTTGCTGCCTCTGTGTCTGAAGGGCTTGCTGCCTCTCTGTGTCTGAAGGGCTTGCTGCCTCTCTGTGTCTGAAGGGCTTGCTGCCTTTCTGTGTCTGAAGGGCTTGCTGCCTCTCTGTGTCTGAAGGGCTTGCTGCCTCTCTGTGTCTGAAGGGCTTGCTGCCTCTCTGTGTCTGAAGGGCTTGCTGCCTCTCTGTGTCTGAAGGGCTTGCTGCCTCTCTGTGTCTGAAGGGCTTGCTGCCTCTCTGTGTGTCTGAAGGGCTTGCTGCCTCTCTGTGTGTCTGAAGGGCTTGCTGCCTCTCTGTGTGTCTGAAGGGCTTGCTGCCTCTCTGTGTCTGAAGGGCTTGCTGCCTCTCTGTGTCTGAAGGGCTTGCTGCCTCTCTGTGTCTGAAGGGCTTGCTGCCTCTCTGTGTCTGAAGGGCTTGCTGCCTCTCTGTGTCTGAAGGGCTTGCTGCCTCTCTGTGTCTGAAGGGCTTGCTGCCTCTGTGTCTGAAGGGCTTGCTGCCTCTCTGTGTCTGAAGGGCTTGCTGCCTCTCTGTGTCTGAAGGGCTTGCTGCCTCTCTGTGTGTCTGAAGGGCTTGCTGCCTCTCTGTGTGTCTGAAGGGCTTGCTGCCTCTCTGTGTGTCTGAAGGGCTTGCTGCCTCTCTGTGTCTGAAGGGCTTGCTGCCTCTCTGTGTCTGAAGGGCTTGCTGCCTCTCTGTGTCTGAAGGGCTTGCTGCCTCTGTGTCTGAAGGGCTTGCTGCCTCTCTGTGTCTGAAGGGCTTGCTGCCTCTCTGTGTCTGAAGGGCTTGCTGCCTCTCTGTGTCTGAAGGGCTTGCTGCCTCTCTGTGTCTGAAGGGCTTGCTGGTTTTCCGCAGAGTTCCTGTGCAAGCAGTATCCTGTGTCTGTCTGCCTACCTCATCTTCTCTCTATCCCTCTCTCTGTCTCTCTCTCTCTCTGTCTGTCTCTCTATCCCTCTCTCTGTCTCTCTCTCTCTCTCTCTCTGTCTGTCTCCCTCTCTCTCTCTCTGTCTCTCTCTCTCTGTTCTCTTTGTCAACCTTGCAGTAAACAGAAACCTGACTCAGTTCAGGGAAGGTGAAGGAGGCAGAAGGAGAAAACGTCTCCTTCACCATAAAGATATGCTCTTGATATGGTGAACCTTCAACAGGTCACTTCCCCTGCGGCCACCAGGCTGTGGGACTTGACCTTTTGACCCTTAGTCGAAGTGCTGGAATCAGATAAACAGTGTCCCTCCGACCCTCTTCCCACCCCGTCTTTTCTTCGCATGGACTCTGGTGAACAAACTCTCCACATCTTACGCATGGACTCTGGTGAACAAACTCTCCACATCTTACACAGGGACTCTGGTGAACAAACTCTCCACATCTTACACAGGGACTCTGGTGAACAAACTCTCCTTATTTTACGCAGGTACTCTGGTGAACAAACTCTCCACATCTTACACAGGGACTCTGGTGAACAAACTCTCCACATCTTACACATGGACTCTGGTGAACAAACTCTCCACATCTTACACAGGGACTCTGGTGAACAAACTCTCCACATCTTACACATGGACTCTGGTGAACAAACTCTCCACATCTTACGCATGGACTCTGTTGAACAAACTCTCCACATCTTACACATGGACTCTGGTGAACAAACTCTCCACATCTTACACATGGACTCTGGTGAACAAACTCTCCACATCTTACACATGGACTCTGGTGAACAAACTCTCCACATCTTACGCAGGGACTCTGGTGAACAAACTCTGCACATCTTACACATGGACTCTGGTGAACAAACTCTCCACATCTTACACAGGGACTCTGGTGAACAAACTCTCCACATCTTACACAGGGACTCTGGTGAACAAACTCTCACATCTTACGCATGGACTCTGGTGAACAAACTCTCCACATCTTACACAGGGACTCTGGTGAACAAACTCTCCACATCTTACACAGGGACTCTGGTGAACAAACTCTCCACATCTTACACAGGGACTCTGGTGAACAAACTCTCCACATCTTACGCAGGGACTCTGGTGAACAAACTCTCCACATCTTACGCATGGACTCTGGTGAACAAACTCTCCACATCTTACACAGGGACTCTGGTGAACAAACTCTCCACATCTTACGCAGGGACTCTGGTGAACAAACTCTCCACATCTTACGCATGGACTCTGGTGAACAAACTCTCCACATCTTACGTATGGACTCTGGTGAACAAACTCTCCACATCTTACGCATGGACTCTGGTGAACAAACTCTCCACATCTTACACAGGGACTCTGGTGAACAAACTCTCCACATCTTACGCATGGACTCTGATGAACAAACTCTCCTAATCTTACGCAGGGACTCTGGTGAACAAACTCTCCACATCTTACGCAGGGACTCTGGTGAACAAACTTCCACATCTTACGCAGGGACTCTGGTGAACAAACTCTCCACATCTTACACTGGGACTCTGGTGAACAAACTCTCCACATCTTACGCAGGGACTCTGGTGAACAAACTCTCCACATCTTACGCATGGACTCTGGTGAACAAACTCTCCACATCTTACGCATGGACTCTGGTGAACAAACTCTCCACATCTTACGCATGGACTCTGGTGAACAAACTCTCCACATCTTACACAGGGACTCTGGTGAACAAACTCTCCACATCTTACGCATGGACTCTGATGAACAAACTCTCCTAATCTTACGCAGGGACTCTGGTGAACAAACTCTCCACATCTTACGCATGGACTCTGGTGAACAAACTCTCCACATCTTACGCAGGGACTCTGGTGAACAAACTCTCCACATCTTACACAGGGACTCTGGTGAACAAACTCTCCACATCTTACGCAGGGACTCTGGTGAACAAACTCTCCACATCTTACGCAGGGACTCTGGTGAACAAACTCTCCACATCTTACGCATGGACTCTGGTGAACAAACTCTCCTAATCTTACGCAGGGACTCTGGTGAACAAACTCTCCACATCTTACGCAGGGACTCTGGTGAACAAACTATCCACATCTTACGCAGGGACTCTGGTGAACAAACTCTCCACATCTTACGCATGGACTCTGGTGAACAAACTCTCCACATCTTACACAGGGACTCTGGTGAACAAACTCTCCACATCTTACACAGGGACTCTGGTGAACAAACTCTCCACATCTTACACAGGGACTCTGGTGAACAAACTCTCCACATCTTACACATGGACTCTGGTGAACAAACTCTCCACATCTTACACATGGACTCTGGTGAACAAGATAAGATAAGATAATGTTGCTTATAGCCCAGCCGACCGCAAAGGGCCATATCAGGGCTGTCACCACGTTAAAATCAACTCACCCTGGTGAACAAACTCTCCACATCTTACACAGGGACTCTGGTGAACAAACTCTCCACATCTTACACATGGACTCTGGTGAACAAACTCTCCTAATCTTACGCAGGGACTCTGGTGAACAAACTCTCCACATCTTACACAGGGACTGCGGTGAACAAACTCTCCACATCTTACGCAGGGACTCTGGTGAACAAACTCTCCTAATCTTACGCAGGGACTCTGGTGAACAAATTCTCCACATCTTACGCAGGGACTCTGGTGAACAAACTCTCCACATCTTACGCAGGGACTCTGGTGAACAAACTCTCCTAATCTTACGCAGGGACTCTGGTGAACAAACTCTCCACATCTTACACAGGGACTCTGGTGAACAAACTCTCCACATCTTACACATGGACTCTGGTGAACAAACTCTCCACATCTTACACATGGACTCTGGTGAACAAACTCTCCACATCTTACACAGGGACTCTGGTGAACAAACTCTCCACATCTTACGCAGGGACTCTGATGAACAAACTCTCCTAATCTTACGCAGGGACTCTGGTGAACAAACTCTCCACATCTTACGCAGGGACCCTGGTGAACAAACTCTCCACATCTTACGCATGGACTCTGGTGAACAAACTCTCCTTATCTTACGCATGGACTCTGGTGAACAAACTCTCCTTATCTTACGCAGGGACTCTGGTGAACAAACTCTCCACATCTTATGCAGGGACTCTGGTGAACAAACTCTCCACATCTTACGCAGGGACTCTGGTGAACAAACTCTCCACATCTTACGCAGGGACTCTGGTGAACAAACTCTCCACATCTTACACATGGACTCTGGTGAACAAACTCTCCACATCTTACACAGGGACTCTGGTGAACAAACTCTCCACATCTTACACAGGGACTCTGGTGAACAAACTCTCCACATCTTACGCATGGACTCTGGTGAACAAACTCTCCACATCTTACACAGGGACTCTGGTGAACAAACTCTCCACATCTTACACAGGGACTCTGGTGAACAAACTCTCCACATCTTACACAGGGACTCTGGTGAACAAACTCTCCACATCTTACGCAGGGACTCTGGTGAACAAACTCTCCACATCTTACGCATGGACTCTGGTGAACAAACTCTCCACATCTTACACAGGGACTCTGGTGAACAAACTCTCCACATCTTACGCAGGGACTCTGGTGAACAAACTCTCCACATCTTACGCATGGACTCTGGTGAACAAACTCTCCACATCTTACGTATGGACTCTGGTGAACAAACTCTCCACATCTTACGCATGGACTCTGGTGAACAAACTCTCCACATCTTACACAGGGACTCTGGTGAACAAACTCTCCACATCTTACGCATGGACTCTGATGAACAAACTCTCCTAATCTTACGCAGGGACTCTGGTGAACAAACTCTCCACATCTTACGCAGGGACTCTGGTGAACAAACTCTCCACATCTTACGCAGGGACTCTGGTGAACAAACTCTCCACATCTTACACTGGGACTCTGGTGAACAAACTCTCCACATCTTACGCAGGGACTCTGGTGAACAAACTCTCCACATCTTACGCATGGACTCTGGTGAACAAACTCTCCACATCTTACGCATGGACTCTGGTGAACAAACTCTCCACATCTTACGCATGGACTCTGGTGAACAAACTCTCCACATCTTACACAGGGACTCTGGTGAACAAACTCTCCACATCTTACGCATGGACTCTGATGAACAAACTCTCCTAATCTTACGCAGGGACTCTGGTGAACAAACTCTCCACATCTTACGCATGGACTCTGGTGAACAAACTCTCCACATCTTACGCAGGGACTCTGGTGAACAAACTCTCCACATCTTACACAGGGACTCTGGTGAACAAACTCTCCACATCTTACGCAGGGACTCTGGTGAACAAACTCTCCACATCTTACGCAGGGACTCTGGTGAACAAACTCTCCACATCTTACGCATGGACTCTGGTGAACAAACTCTCCTAATCTTACGCAGGGACTCTGGTGAACAAACTCTCCACATCTTACGCAGGGACTCTGGTGAACAAACTATCCACATCTTACGCAGGGACTCTGGTGAACAAACTCTCCACATCTTACGCATGGACTCTGGTGAACAAACTCTCCACATCTTACACAGGGACTCTGGTGAACAAACTCTCCACATCTTACACAGGGACTCTGGTGAACAAACTCTCCACATCTTACACAGGGACTCTGGTGAACAAACTCTCCACATCTTACACATGGACTCTGGTGAACAAACTCTCCACATCTTACACATGGACTCTGGTGAACAAGATAAGATAAGATAATGTTGCTTATAGCCCAGCCGACCGCAAAGGGCCATATCAGGGCTGTCACCACGTTAAAATCAACTCACCCTGGTGAACAAACTCTCCACATCTTACACAGGGACTCTGGTGAACAAACTCTCCACATCTTACACATGGACTCTGGTGAACAAACTCTCCTAATCTTACGCAGGGACTCTGGTGAACAAACTCTCCACATCTTACACAGGGACTCTGGTGAACAAACTCTCCACATCTTACGCAGGGACTCTGGTGAACAAACTCTCCTAATCTTACGCAGGGACTCTGGTGAACAAATTCTCCACATCTTACGCAGGGACTCTGGTGAACAAACTCTCCACATCTTACGCAGGGACTCTGGTGAACAAACTCTCCTAATCTTACGCAGGGACTCTGGTGAACAAACTCTCCACATCTTACACAGGGACTCTGGTGAACAAACTCTCCACATCTTACACATGGACTCTGGTGAACAAACTCTCCACATCTTACACATGGACTCTGGTGAACAAACTCTCCACATCTTACACAGGGACTCTGGTGAACAAACTCTCCACATCTTACGCAGGGACTCTGATGAACAAACTCTCCTAATCTTACGCAGGGACTCTGGTGAACAAACTCTCCACATCTTACGCAGGGACCCTGGTGAACAAACTCTCCACATCTTACGCATGGACTCTGGTGAACAAACTCTCCTTATCTTACGCATGGACTCTGGTGAACAAACTCTCCTTATCTTACGCAGGGACTCTGGTGAACAAACTCTCCACATCTTATGCAGGGACTCTGGTGAACAAACTCTCCACATCTTACGCAGGGACTCTGGTGAACAAACTCTCCACATCTTACGCAGGGACTCTGGTGAACAAACTCTCCACATCTTACACAGGGACTTGGTGAACAAACTCTCCACATCTTACACATGGACTCTGGTGAACAAACTCTCCACATCTTACACAGGGACTCTGGTGAACAAACTCTCCACATCTTACGCAGGGACTCTGGTGAACAAACTCTCCACATCTTACACAGGGACTCTGGTGAACAAACTCTCCTTATTTTACGCAGGTACTCTGGTGAACAAACTCTCCACATCTTACACAGGGACTCTGGTGAACAAACTCTCCACATCTTACACAGGGACTCTGGTGAACAAACTCTCCTTATTTTACGCAGGTACTCTGGTGAACAAACTCTCCACATCTTACGCACAGACTCTGGTGAACAAACTCTCCACATCTTACACAATGAATATCCCACAATTCAGTCAAACCAAATGCACACATACACACACACACAAAGAGATTCAAAGTACTGCATATTTTAACACGAAACACAAAACAGACAAGTAATTTTTTTCGACAAATGTCTTCCACAGATGTTAAAGACAACAGACATAAATCTTGCACGAAACACTGCTTCCTACATCACATCCAGCAAGAAAAAAAGCTCCCCCCCCCCCCCCAAAAAAAAAGAGAAACAAAATAATAAGCACCCAGCTGCAGTCTGCTCCAGCAGCGTTAAACCAGACAGCTTCTCACTGTTCATACTGCCACACAAACACCTCAATGTGTCTGTGTTATGTGTTTGTGTCAGCAAGTCTGTGTCAAAGTATGTGTCCGTATTATGTGTTTGTGTCAGCAAGTCTGTGTCAAAGTATGTGTCCGTATTATGTGTTTGTGTCAGCAAGTCTGTGTCAAAGTATGTGTCTGTATTATGTGTTTGTGTCAGCAAGTCTGTGTCAAAGTATGTGTCCGTATTATGTGTTTGTGTTTGCAAGTCTGTGTCAAAGTATGTGTCTGTATTATGTGTGTTTATGTTCACAAGTCTTTGTCAGAGTATCTACATTATGTGTTTTCTCTTACGTTGGCATGTCCACTTCAGCGAGTCAGTGTTAGCTGGTTTGTATTAGAGAAGTCTGAATCATGCACGTCTATGTAAGCCAGTTTGAGTTTGGACATCAAATGACGCGGGTTAAAACTTCAAAAACAAAGAATTCAAACATCTGAGTGCATCATTCAAATGAATGTCTTTCAGACACAGCACAGCAAAATGACAGAGAAATCTAGGAGGACCGGCAGCGATGCCAAGTTTCAGTCAGGGATTGTGTCTTGATGCAAACAAGTGCAGGTTCAGCAGTGTGCATTGTGTTACCTCTTGCCGCCATCTGTCCCGACCTCTTGGGAGTGCGGAAGGAGAAGACCTCATTGCCTGCAATGTCGTCATCCTCAGCGCCCTGGGCTGCACAAGGTCAAGGTTATATACCAGTGAAGGAAATAAGCGCAGTCTTCAAACATTGACAGGACTGTCGTTTTTAAACAATGTCAACTTGGCAAAATACAATGCACTGATTCTGATCAACAGCCGAAATCTATACCTCTAGGCTTTCCTCACCAACTAAAGAAACCAAAAACAATCTTCCATGCAGTCATAAGCGATTTCACTGACAAAGAAAATCTTTCCATGTAGTCATAAGCAAAATCACTGACAAAGAAAATCTTCCATGCAGTCATAAGCGATATCACTGACAGAGATCTTCCATGCAGTCATAAGCAAAATCACTGACAAAGAAAATCTTCCATGCAGTCATAAGCGATATCACTGACAAAGAGATCTTCCACGCAGTCATGAGTGATTTCACTGACAAAGAAAATCTTCCATGCAGTCATAAGCGATATCACTGACAAAGAAAATCTTCCATGTAGTCATAAGCGATTTCACTGACAAAGTAAACCTTCCACAGTCACCAGCCTCTGTGGTGGCCTAATGGCTAGCGTCAAGAATCTCAGCGGGGAGGGTGTAGGTTCCATTCCCATCACGGCCATTTCTTTATTTTTTTCCTGCCCTGACCGTCACCTACCCAGAGCTAAGTCTGCTACGGGCTCAACTGGGAAGACTGGGACCACACAGTCCAGTTTCCTCCACCTAACGGAGGCATCTCTGACAGCGTTGCTCAAATTGCTTGACCAGCACCGTAGATGTTGGATCTCATAGGCCTGACTGACGACGCTGTAATACATTAAGACAGTAAGCGCAAAGGTCAGCCAGGTCATGCAGTCTCAGACCCCAATGGAACCCCACAGCATTAGATTCATCCTCCTCATCCTCATCGAACAAAAAGTCATAAGGTCTGAGGCCCCTCACACCTTGCCCTCATGGTGACTGTAGTTTCCATTTCCTCTACATCTTGCCCTCATGGTGACTTTAGTTTCCATTTCCTCTACACCTTGCCCTCATGGTGACTTTAGTTTCCATTTCCTCTACACCTTGCCCTCATGGTGACTTTAGTTTCCATTTCCTCTACATCTTGCCCTCATGGTGACTTTAGTTTCCATTTCCTCTACATGGCTATGCCCTTGAAGAGTTCATGTCAAGGTCGTCGGTATCGGTAAGTTTGTAGGGACTGTAACCAGACAGACATGGTGACCCCTTCGGGGCAAAGATAAGATAATGTTGCTTATAGCCCAGCCGACCGCAAAGGGCCACATCAGGGCTGCCCCTTCGGGGCAGGACGCTCCATCGCACTGGCTTCACAACTAAGCAATCATCATCAGAACAGGCATCACTAATCACCACTAAAGGGACTGGGCAGGAGTACAGGGTCTCCACTGATGGGTTTTCTCTTAAAGACTTGACACCAACTGCTCCATGTGGACTGCCGGTGCTGGGGCAGCAGCGGGACAAGTCAGGGTGTGGCTGTGGGTGGGGACCCCAAATGAGCCGCACAGAGGTCATGCCACTGAAGTGCCAAACAACAATGCAATAGCAAAAAAACAATGCAATAGCAAAAAACAATACAATAGCAAAAAACAATGCAATAGCAAAAAAACAATGCAATAGCAAAAAAAAAACAATGCAATAGCAAAAAACAATGCAATAGCAAAAAACAATGCAATAGCAAAAAAAAAAAAAAAGAAAAAAAAGGAAAATCACACACACACAACTTTCTAAAGTTTCACTGAAACAAACCATCACTGAACTCACTAACAAATAAAAAAGGAAAAGTTACATAAATCATCTCTGTTTTCGCTGACACAGATAATCTTACCCAATCATCACCGATTCCACTGATAAAGAAAAAAATACATTCAGAGTTCCCGCTTCTTTCCCAAACAAAGAACACTTCACCACGTCATCCCTCCCAGACAAAGAACACTTCACCACGTCATCCCTCCCAGACAAAGAACACTTCACCACGTCATCCTTCCCAGACAAAGAACACTTCACCACGTCATCCCTCCCACAGACAAAGAACATTTCACCATGTCATCCCTCCCAAACAAAGAACACTTCACCATGTCATCCCTCCCAGACAAAGAACACTTCACCACGTCATCCCTCCCACAGACAAAGAACACTTCACCACGTCATCCCTCCCAGACAAAGAACACTTCACCATGTCATCCCTCCCAGACAAAGAACACTTCACCACGTCATCCCTCCCAGACAAACAACACTTCACCACGTCATCCCTCCCAGACAAAGAACACTACACCATGTCATCCCTCCAGACAAAGAACACTTCACCATGTCATCCCTCCCAGACAAACAACACTTCACCACGTCATCCCTCTCAGACAAACACTTCACCACGTCATCCCTCCTAGACAAAGAGCACTTCACCATGTCATCCCTCCCAGACAAAGAACACTTCACCACGTCATCCCTCCCAAAGAGCACTTCACCATGTCATCCCTCCCAGACAAAGAGCACTTCACCACGTCATCCCTCCCAGACAAAGAACACTTCACCACATCATCCCTCCCAGACAAAGAACACTTCACCATGTCATCCCTCCCAGACAAAGAACACTTCACCACGTCATCCCTCCCAGACAAAGAGCACTTCACCACGTCATCCCTCCCAGACAAAGAACACTTCACCACGTCATCCCTCCCAAACAAAGAACACTTCACCATGTCATCCCTCCCAGACAAAGAACACTTCACCACGTCATCCCTCCCACAGACAAAGAACACTTCACCACGTCATCCCTCCCAGACAAAGAACACTTCACCACGTCATCCCTCCCACAGACAAAGAACACTTCACCACGTCATCCCTCCCAGACAAAGAACACTTCACCATGTCATCCCTCCCAGACAAAGAACACTTCACCACGTCATCCCTCCCACAAAAAACACTTCACCATGTCATCCCTCCCAGACAAAGAACACTTCACCACGTCATCCCTCCCAGACAAAGAACACTTCACCACATCATCCCTCCCACAGACAAAGAACACTTCACCACATCATCCCTCCCACAAAGAACACTTCACCATGTCATCCCTCGTTTCGCTGATGCTTGTGAAAATTTCATCACACCATTATCACCAATTTCCCTTACAGGGAACTCGGTCATCACTGATTTCACTGACAAATGCCCATGTGCATGTGTGTGTGCGCACACGAGCCCATAAGTGCATTACGATGATCATCATTACTAATAACATCAAAGGTCGGGACTGACCTGACAGATGAGGAGGGTTGTCATCTCCATCGCTGCTGTCCTCAACATCAAAGTCATCACCACCACTCCTCCACGCTTTCTTCTTCTTGTCACCCACGCCTGTGGAGTAGCTCAGAGCTCGCTTGGCGGCTTCCCTTTGCCGTATCCCTTAAAGGGAGGTAACACAAGCAGAGATCACAATCAACAAAACCATGACATTCATAAGTTTCCCTGCACTGTTTCCCTTAAAGGGAGGTAACACAAGCAGAGATCACAATCAACAAAACCATGACAATTGACATTCATAAGTTTCCCTGCACTGTTTCCCTTAAAGGGAGGTAACACAAGCAGAGATCACAATCAACCAAAACAGGACATTCATAAGTTTCCCTGCACTGTTTCCCTTAAAGGGAGGTAACACAAGCAGAGATCGCAATCAACCAAACCATGACATTCATAAGTTTCCCTGCACTGTTTCCCTTAAAGGGAGGTAACACAAGCAGAGATCACAATCAACCAAAACAGGACATTCATAAGTTTCCCTGCACTGTTTCCCTTAAAGGGAGGTAACACAAGCAGAGATCACAAACGACCGTACCACGACATTCATAAGCTTCCCTGCACTGTTTTCCTTAAAGGGAGGTAACACAAGCAGATATCACAAACGACCCAGACACAACATTTATGATAAGAGACAGTGGCGTTGTTTAACCAGCTGAACACACCTCAAAGGTGGTTCCTGTGCCAGCCAAGCTTCCAACAAATCAGATGAACATCACAAGTGTCAACGAAGTCTTCAAGTTACATCTTCGTACTTGTACAAAAATTATGTTGAAAGAAATGTAAATGAACCATGTCAAGCTTATCTTCATTTCAAGCAAAAATCGTGTGGTTCTTTTCAAAGACAGAAATAGTCATAAACAAGCCTTCTGTCTTATGATTTATTTCCTTCACATTGGGAATAACCTAACTTTCATGTTCAGATCTCTGCACATCCATGTCTAACAAAATTTCAGACCTGCTCGTTTCCATAAGTGGTGACCATCTTGAATATAACGACTAAGCTTTATCTATTGTGTAGAACTATTTCTGTCCAGTGCTTTGTCTTTACTTATTTCACCCTTTACCGTTCAAAAACGTCACCAAGAAACTCTTCCTAGACTTTAAAAAAATGTTCCCAGACTTTAAGAGGACACACTTTATGAAACCTGGGTAGAACAGAGCACCCTTCTTTCATTGGTTTAACTTGGCTTAACTTTTCACAGCACACCACAAGAATGATCGCGGCGCGTGACTAACCACTCCACGACGTGGGGTAAAACTAAAAGTACTTTTGGCAAGCAATCTGTTAATCAGGACACATCATAAGAATGGTAACAACAAGTCTTCTAAAAATGAAATAAAAAAATAATCCAAATTTTTTTTTTTTTTAATTTAGAAAGAGAGGGGGTTAGTTACCACCAAGGACACTGACAAATTACAGGACAAGACACAATGCATTTCGACCTCTTGGCCGCCATTTTGTTCGGGTGCCGAATCCATGGGAAGATAAGTGACTTTACATTCTTTGTTCATACTGTCCTAAACGTTATTTGTTTTTACCTGAAGAAGACCCAAGAGGTCAAAATGCATTGTGTCTTGTCCTGTGCTTGTTTGTTTGTCTATGTCCTTGGCGGTATTCAACCCTCTCCCTTTCTAATTGTTTGTCTATGTCCTTGGCGGTATTCAACCCTCTCCCTTTCTAATGTGTTGGGCATCAGGACGACTCAGCTCAGTCATACCTTATTGTTTGTCTTGTCCCTGGCGGTATTCAACCCTCTCCCTTTCTAATGTGTGGGCATCAGGACGACTCAGCTCAGTCATACCTAACTGTTGGGCATCAGGACGACTCAGCTCAGTCATACCTTAATCTCACTTGAAAGTTAAGCTTCAAAATGAGGTGACTGAGGGTGGAAAACCAAGCAAATTTTAAAACACCCATTTTGCGCCGAATATGAGAAGGCAAGTGGTTGCTCGTTCTTCGTTTTCATTGTCATAAATGTTGTTTGCTTTTGCCTGAAGAAGACCCAAGAGGTTGAAATGCATTGTGTTTAGTCCTGTGATCCGTTTATCTGTATTGTCTGGTGGAACTAACACCCTTGCTTTTTAAAACTCACTTGAGAGTGTTTTAAGCACTGAGATTGCCAGTAAGGTGTGACAGCCATTCTGACTTCACCGGCTGTCAGCTTTGTCACCTCCTGTGTTGCCTTTTTTTCTTTTTTGCCGAGACTGAGGGGCAGATAAAAGGGGGGGGGGGGGGGGGGGGACACACCTAACAGATTTGCGCTCAGTTTTCAGGTGCATTTCAGCTTGTTTTTTAATTGCAAAATTTCATTATCTAAAACCAAAAAAACACCCAGAACTATCTTCTCAGATGTCTACCGGGATAATTTCTGCACCATTTAATTGCATTGTTTCTATATTTTACTTTCTTTCTTTCATTACTTGAACTTGAAGGTGTCAGAGGCCTTAAGATGCCTGTTCACCGTTTTAATATACATCTAGATCAAAAACTCTGCATACGTGAAAGGAAGAGAGTCACAGACTGAGACTATCTACGTCGATAAACATTCTGGATTGAATTTTGTCGGCCGTTCCTTCCAGTGAGTGTCTTCTTCTTCTTCTTCTTTCCTTTGGTGCCCACGATCATGAGGATGATCATTCTGGCACATAAAGGGGGGGTGTTGTTACTTCTAGGCAGTCCATTTGCATGCTCTGATCACTGATCACGTTCACTGCGATTCTCATTGTCCTTAAACCATAGCCGGTCCGTAAGGGCCACATGTTATCATTACGCTGTCACTGTTACGCAGAGGTTTGCGACACAAAAGCGTCGACTGTTGTTGCCTCTACTGTCTCACTGGGAAGATGGTTCCAGTCCCTAACAGTCCAGGGTAGAAATGAGCCACCTCTGTACTGAGTTCTGGTGTTGATAAGGCAGAACTGCTGGTTGTGGGTACGGCGCTGTCGTGGTGGAGGTGGGACTAGTTTGCTCTTGATAACTGGGCACTGGATTAGTCCATGGTGGATCTTATAAAGGAGCCCCAGGCGTGAGGTTCTTCTACGCTGCTCAAGGGACGCCCAACCGAGTTGGTCGATCATCCGGCTCGCACTTGACGTGTTGTGGTAGCGGTTGAGCACAAAACGGGCAGCACGTCTTTGAACAGCCTCCAACTTGTCAATGCTCTTCTGTGTGTATGGGTCCCATACTGATGATGCATAGTCAAGAAGGGGTCTCACAAATGCCTTATATGCCTTCTCCTTGATGGAACTGGAGCTGATCTTTAAATTACGCCTGAGGAAGCCCAGTGTTCGGTTAGCCTTGTTTACTATGTCGTTGATGTGGGTGTCCCATGTCATTTCGCGTTGTAGCGTGACGCCCAGGTATTTGGCTGTGTGGACAGTGTTCAGATTGTGGCCATGCAGGACATAGGAGTGGTCCAGTGGGCTCCTGCTTCTGGTGACTGGCATACACACGCACTTTGCAGGGTGAAACAGCATGTCCCAGCTCTTCTCCCATTTCGATAATCGATTGAGGTCTTGCTGTAGCTGGTCTTGTTGTTCACTGTTGGCTACTACCCTGTACACTGCTGTGTCGTCCGCAAACAATCGTGCCAGTGCCGTCAGCTTGTCCGGAAGGTCGTTGATATAGGCCAAGAATAAGCTGGGACCCAGTACGGAACCCGGAGGTACTCCTGACCTAACGCTGACGTAGGAGGAGTGGTGACCATCAACTACAACTGCTTGGCGTCGATCATTGACGAAGCTGTTGATCCATGTGAGGGTGGGGCCTTGTATGCCATAGCGTTGGAGCTTGTGGATCAGCAGACTGTGGTTGACCCGGTCGAAGGCCTTTGCAAAGTCCATGATTAGGATGTCCGTCTGCTTCCCACTCTCCAAATTGGTGGTAAGCTCCTCTACAAACTCCAGGAGTTGGCTCTCACATGAACGTCCCCGTCGAAATCCGTGTTGACTGTCGTTGAGAATGGCGTGAGACTCGAAGTGCTGCATGACTGCGCTGACGATGATGTGCTCCATGATCTTGCATACGAATCAAAGAATTACGATACATGTCAGGGAGACTGGCCTGTAGTTGGCTGGCGGTTATACTGCTCTCCCTTCTTGAAAATTGGTGTAACGTATGCACACCTCCAGTCAGCTGGAACAACGCCTGACTTGACTTGACTTGACTTGATTCAACGTTTGAGGCCCTTTTGGGGCCTGTTCGTTGGTCCTAGCTTACTGGCTTAAGTTTTCACATGCGTGGGAATATACATGTCCCTAACTTAAGTCAGACACTCTGGTTCGTAAACTATCTTTAGTTGTTTCCAGTGTTGGTCCAAATGTCTTTTGAAAGCATTCAGTGAAGGGGCTGAGACCACCGTGTCTGGCAAACTGTTCCAGCTGGAGACCACTCTGTGGGAAAAAAAATTTGATCGATATTTATTCTTGGTCTCTGCTTCTGCAGTTTCAAAGAATTTCCCCTAAGGTCAGTGGTAGTAGCTAATTTGAAGACAGGAGCACTTACTTTGTAGTAGCCGTTCAGATATTTAAAGACTTCAATAATATCGCCTCTGAGACGTCTGTGTTCTAAGCTTGGTAGTTTTAGTACCTTTAGTCTCTCTGAGTAAGGCCTGTCTTTCAAATGACTGAGGAGTCTGGTTGCTCGGCGCTGCACATCTTCTATTTCTCTGCAAAGCGTTTTCTGGTATGGCTGCCAGACACAATGTCCATACTCTAACAGTGGACGTACAAGACTTTTGAACAACTGGCTGAAAGTCTGTTCTGAAAGATAATCAAAGGACCTCCGAATCAACCCCACTATCTTGTTGGCTTTGGCTGTGACTTGTGCCACATGATCTTTAAATGTGAGGTTTTCATCTATTGTTACTCCCAGATCTCTTTCCAGTTTGCTCTCGGCCAGTGTTGTTGTACTCCGCTCTCCTTCTTCAGTTTTTCCTTTCATGGGGTATGATGCTGCTGATTTTTTATTGCCTAGTTTCAGAACACTGCATTTTTGTGGATGGAACTTTAGTTGCCATTTGTCTGACCATATTTGGAGTTCATCCAGATCAGCTTGCAGTTCCTTTGCTCCCATCTCAGTATCTGTTCTTGTAAATACCTCAGTATCATCTGCAAACATCTTTACAGAAGTCTTGACTTTTCGTGGTAGGTCATTTATAAACATGACGAAGAGGAGTGGTCCAAGAACGCTACCTTGAGGAATGCCACTTGTCACTTCGGCTTCTTGTGATTTCACACCATTGACTACAACATTCTGCCTTCTGTCGGTTAAGAAATCTTTGATCCAGTTCAAGGCTTTTTCATGTATTCCAAATGCTGATAACTTTGCTAGGAGTCTACGGTGTGGTACAGAGTCGAAGGCTTTCTGGTAATCCATGTATATGATATCAACACTACCTCCCTCATCAATAATGTCTGTCCAGGCATCCATGACTTCCAACAATTGTGTAATACACGACCTTCCTGGAACAAAACCATGTTGGTCTTGACTAATCAGTGAGTTTTTCTGTAAATGATCCATTACTTGCTTTCGAACGATCTTCTCCATTACCTTACAGACTACACAGGTCAGGCTTACAGGTCTATAATTGCTTGGCATCATCTTGCTACCTTTCTTGAAAATCGGTGTGACATTTGCCTTTTTCCAATCCTGAGAGAAACGATGACCGTGATTTGAAGACGTTGACTGTAGGGGCTGTTACTACAGAGTCAGATATGCCAGATCGTCTTCCATTAATGTTTAGCGGTCATAACTCTGACCATTACTATCATTTACGTGTGTATTACCGTTTTTTTTTTTATCTCGCCATTACGGCAGCTATACTCCAACTTCGGGGAAGGTGCTTGCTATGTGTAACGTGTCATCCACAACAACGGTCAAACTGGCCTTCTCTTCCTCTACGCCAAAACGGCCCTTCTTCTTCTTCCTAAAATACTGGTACACTCAAAAACGAGTAGGTCACCGGCTCGGCTGGAAGAAGGAAGAAACCTGGTGATGAGATTTTACGCGTGTGCAAGATGTGCGTGCGTTCAAACACAGAACCTCGGTTTATAGTCTCATTCGAAGGACTGTATGGGGAATGGAGTCAGAACAACTGTTAACTCCAAGGGAAATATCCCCCTGTACCGAAATTCGAACCCGTAACCTCAGGATCACGAGTCCGGCGCTCTCCCAACTGAGCTATTCCAACCCAACACATCCCTAATATATGTGTGCGCGCATGTGTGTACAACAGTGTGTAATCGATTGAGGGTGTGCTAGTGTGTGTGCTCTAAAATCATAGGAACGCCGTGTCCAGCAGTGTCAGCGACTTAGCCTTCTGAAGTCGATCCACATCCGGAGGCGCAGTGCGACATTCTTCTTCTTCTTCCTAAAATACTGGTTCACTCAAAAACGAGTAGGTCACCAGCGCGCATATTAAAAAATAAAATAAAATAACATAAAACAGTGCGACTCTGACTGTTGGCCCCTGGAGCAAATTTGGCAACAAGGGGTCGCACTCGATTTAAAAGCAATGGCCAAATTCAGGCCCAGGTGATAATAAAATATCTGGGGAAATAAAATAGAAAATCATCAATATGCAGATCTCAAAAGATTCCACTCCCTCTCACCCCTAAAACAACAAACCTGATTTCTTGTCTTCGACGGGAAGAATATGCTGCACTACATCGTCATCTCTGATAATAGTTACAGACACTCTCTTTTTCCGTTCCTTTCGCTGAGACATGCTGGCATTGATACACACATTCATTCGATCTCTACTTGCGGTTTCAGTGGCGGGTTTTCGACTGCGCTCTTCAACGTTGAAGATAAGGAAAAAAAACAAACCTGAACATGTATGCAGTAAGTTATGTGGAAAATTATTCGGAACGATATTGCGTTGAAAGTCCAGTTGAATTACTGAAAAAGCACAGCACTGATCTTTTAAAATGAACATAAAACCGTCAATGAAAAGCACAGTTAGGATATTGTGATTATATTATTTCTTTCCAGCAAGAAAAATCAGCGGTTCCATGGTGTAATGGTTAGCACTCTGGACTCTGAATCCAGCGATCCGAGTTCAAATCTCGGTGGAACCTACTTTTTTTTTTTTTTCATTTCTTTTTTTGGCGGTCTCTGTCTCTCTTCTTATCTCTCTCTCTCTCTCTCTCTCTCTCTCTCACTAAAAGAAACAAAAGAATGAGAAAACTATCCTGACTGCTTGAACCTTATTTAATTTAAGACTTAGATGCTCCCGCGTCTTGCGACGCATGAGGCAGTCACGTCATTCCACTGTGCACGGTCCTCGGGATCAGAATCAGGATTTGGGGCGTTGTATCCAACAACCTATTTAGGCTTTTTACGCCCCTTCTGTATATGTAGGGCTGCTAACGCTAGGTTCACACGAGAGCAACTTTTACTGCCAACAAATAGACCCCAAAAGTTGCCAACTCGATGTGCAACAAATCAAAAATAGATTTTGGCCAAAGTTGCTTCGTCATATGTGAACGCAAGAGGCAACTATATGGCAACTCCGTAGCTCCGCCCCTTTTTTTGCTGGCTTGGCCTACGTGCGCGACCTACTTTCCTTGTAGTTGCCACGTAGGTTGCAACTTTTGCAAGCAACTTCTGGAAAAGTTGCCAGCTTTGTTGGCTCGGTTGAAAACAGGATGCATGTTGCCGACACGCACAACAAAAAGTTGTCATGCAAGCAACAAAATTCGTGCTTGCATGCGTGTGGAAAAAAGCGAGAAAAGCGTGGCGGCACGTGCCGCTTTTTGTCGCACGCATGCACTTCGCTCCGCCCCTTTTTTGTTGCCTACCGGATATACTTGTGTTGCCAAGCTGTTCACACACAAGCAACTTGAAGTTGTCATGCAAAAGTTGCCAACCCCACCAAAAGTTATATCTCCCGACGTTCAACTTTTGGCTGTGACAACTTCATAGGCAACTTTTATTGGGAAAATCCAATGGGGTCTAATTGGTTTATAATGAGTTGCTGTAGTGACAACTTTTGAAGCAACAATGTAGCAACACATAGGCAACTTGGAGTTGCCACCCATTTTTGCCTCATTGTTGCACTCGTGTGAACCAGGCATAAGGAGATGTAAGTAGCATCGGTTCCTGAAGAAGCCTTTTGGCGAAAGCTTGGATTAAAAAATGAACTCCGTGGGTGGTGTAGACAAATTATTGTCTCTCTCTCTCTCTCTCTCTCTCTCTCTCTCTCTCTCTTATATATATATATATATATATATATATATATATATATATATATATATATATATATATATATATATATATATATACAACAAACTAATAAATTCCAAGGATAAGTACCGAGCACCGTTCCAGCAACTTACAGAGCAGCTTGGTGTTGCAATGACTGCAAGAAATATTGAATTATAAACAAAGCTTGCTCTTATGTCTTAGATTGAAGAAATAGGGGGAGATACGCATTCATACCTGCAGTGGCAGATGATTCTGCCTAACTAACAGTATGTGCTTGAGTGGGTGGATGGGGAAAAATATTATTTTTCCCCATCCACCCACTCAAGCACATACTGTTAGTTAGGCAGAATCATCTGCCACTGCAGGTATGAATGCGTATCTCCCCTATTTCTTCAATCTAAGACATAAGAGCAAGCTTTGTTTATAATTCAATATTTCTTGCAGTCATTGCAACACCAAGCTGCTCTGTAAGTTGCTGGAACGGTGCTCGGTACTTATCCTTGGAATTTATTAGTTTGTTGTATTTAGTCCCTTGCGGATTCATTCCAAGAACTGGCCCTCAGCACTTGTGTCTTAGAGGATATCTTTCTATATTTTCTACTTTCACAAGAAAATGTAGCTTGTTTTGCTCTTTCATGATTTTCTTTTGCTTCTAAGATGGCACCTTTGGTTGGTTTTTTGAAAACTCAACAAACATACTACAGTATTGCACACCAGCCTTTTCTGGGATTGCATTCTTCTTAAAACTGAAAAGGCAGAGGAGTCAAATTACCACTTTCCGCGGTCACTGAGGAGAAACCACCAAGTTTCGAAATATCGGTATATGACCAGGAGTTATATGTTAGTGAGTTTCCCTCCCTATTGGAGGATGTCTCTCCCCTTGGAGAATAAGCTTGCTGAAGGCTCATTTTGAGAAGCATTTATTTTATTTTTCCCCATCCACCCACTCAAGCACATACTGTTAGTTAGGCAGAATCATCTGCCACTGCAGGTATGAATGCGTATCTCCCCTATTTCTTCAATCTAAGACATAAGAGCAAGCTTTGTTTATAATTCAATATATATATATATATATATATATATATATATATATATATATATAAAATTAGAGTTAAAAGACCACTCAGAATTCTAAAAATGCTCAACCAAATAGGGAGCGACATAACAGTTTAAAATAGGATTTTACACTTCCATTTTAAAATCCTATTTTAAACTGTTTTTATATATATATATATATATATATATATATATATATATATATGTCTTGCGCATTTTAATGATGCTGCGCAGTCTTCAGATGGTATAAAATGACGACGTTCAAACTGGCCTGACGTTCAAGGTATGGCCTGACGAATTCTTCGCAACACTCGTTAGTACCTATGGCATGCTGACGTGGTAATAATTTCAATAATGACGGGCTCAATCAAGGCTCACTGCTCGATTTTGGGAATATTAGTACTATGTATGTTGGGGTGGGGTGGGGTATGTGCAGTTGAGGGCTCATCTCATCACTGCTTCTTATGGTGTGGGGGAGGGGGGGGGGGGGGTTGTTAGGTGGTCTTCTCATGATCACTTCATTTTCAATTCTTCTCTTTCTTTTCAGGTTCACTACTGACTGAAGAGTGATACAGGCTCACAGTGATGAGTCCGAATTTGATTGAGAGAATGTAAATATGTTTGTTCACGACCACCCATGTTATCTTACACGAAAACCCCTCTTTTCACATCCAAGTCACGTCCATCTCATATCAGTTTTGGCCAAATTTAACACCTGTTTTTAAACAAACTTAATACGTCAAAGCCTCTAAAAATCGATGTAATCAGCACATTAAAATGGGGACTTGCGTGTAAGATAAGATTTGGTGATTGTGAACGAAGATATTTACATTCTCTCCAGGGACATAAAATCAAATAAACATTTAACATTTATATGGCTTGACAGTCCCACCCCAGACTGGTTCCAATCAATATTGGCCGCTAGACCTGCTTGCACGCTCCGCTGCACAGGACCCTGACTAATAATGCATTATTAATCATCACGTGATGGGGCTGAGCTGTCACGTGTGCATGTTCAACCAATCGACAGGGGGTATGACATCATTTTCGCTCCTAGTTTGCCAGAACATACGCTAATTAGAGGTATACAAATAAAGGCTGAAAACTTGGATGCCCCTCTTAAGCTCGTTATTGCAATTACTAAAAACGGAGATGAAATAAACCCCCATATATCATCTGACAAGGTTACTGTGACGGTTGACAAAACCAAACTAACAGTACTCGACTTTATTTTCATTAAGTATGTTGATTTTATTGCGTTTTTACTCTGTTGATGAAGTGTTGCCAGATGGATTAATAAGAAGATATGTATAAGATTAATTTTAAAAATTAATTTGATTAAAAATGGAGGTTCAACAGTTTAGGTTTAAGCAAATAACTGAACTTCAAAAGGAAATAGAAAGCGACTTAGATGGGTTGCCAGAAAGAAAATATGCTAAAGCTTTAAATACTCTTTCTTATGTAATTACTGGCTCATCAGCTGTAGCTAGCGTAAGTGCTGGTCTAGTGTTGCTCTTTTAGCTACTGGGTTGGAGCGCCAGCCTCTTTAGCATTAGGGGGCCTTGGTTTAGGGTTAGGCGCCATGTCTATGATTGTAAGTGCTGTTTTAAAAAAATTAACTCCTAAATTACAAAAGCACACTGCCATTGTAGCCCTAGCATCAGCAAAACTTTGTTCATTAAGATTAAGAATAAGCAAATCATTACAGGATGAAAACATTACAGACGAAGAATTTCAGAAGCTTATGGCTGATGGTGAGGATTACAGACGACAAAAATTGAACTTCAAAAAGGTGGAGAAAGACTTTTACTTCACGACAGGTAGACATGATGCAATTAAACAGAAATTTTGAAAAACAGACACATGATCAGTTTAAAACCAAATAGGCCAAAAAAATAAGTTTAACAAAAAATAAGTTTAGCAAAAATAAAATATTTTTTTTTTGTTGTTAATCACTGTGTTTGGCGGGACAACTTGCAGCTCTTCACGAACAAACGATCTTTTAGGGGCAGGCTTTTTTAGCAGAAAGAGTCTCTCTTAAATAATAAAACGGGAGGGGTTGTTTCATAATTCTTTCAACTTCAATACGTCTATGCTCCATATGGATGTGGCTCTAATTCTAACATCGCCTTCTGCCTCTCCAGGAGCAACAAGTATCTTATTTTTAGTCCAAACGGCAAGAGTTTTGAGTCCCCTGCAATCTTCAGTAATGCTAATTTTTTTTTAATTTGATCGCGTTTATGGTTTAAGGCCTGTTGCTTTAAATTTTTCATTGTTCATGGCGGTAACACTCCCGGCAATCTCCTAACCCATTCTGTGTTACGCGTTCTGTCCAAATTTCTCTGTGATATTATAGGTAAAACAGGCGTTCAGCTAGATTCTTATTAAAGTTTTCTACTAGGGCTTGTGATC
Organism: Conus ventricosus; assembly: GCA_018398815.1. NCBI lineage: Eukaryota > Metazoa > Mollusca > Gastropoda > Neogastropoda > Conidae > Conus > Conus ventricosus. The sequence continues at coordinate 47,222,578 of CM031627.1, forward strand.
TATGGTTGCCTGGGATCCCTCTCTTAACTGTAACATGAGTTTTAAAAAGCTGGTTTACGAGCCTTTAAACTCTTTCCCATCATTTAACTTGAATCATCCAGGATACTTTAATGGGCCTCGCATGTATATTTGCTTTTAAAGCTACGGCCCCAGCAGTTGAGCTTTATCCGTTAAAGGTTCAGCGTCTTTGTATCTTGAGGCCATGTAACAACTGTCAGAGCATACTTAAACTTTTTTCTTCAACTTTATCATGTGGGAAGATACAGCAAGTCCATTTGGTGGGTGTCAACCTTAGCTTCACTTGGACCATACCTTTTGTTTTTAGTTAACGGAATTCAAAATCAAACACACCCCTAGCTTCAAAGGGAAATACATTTGTTTGCCAAATAAAGTCTAAGTGAGCAATTCGTCTTTTCTCGTAAGCGTCTCTTGCCTTAGCTAAATCTTCCAGATCCATTGCCTTGTTATGACGTTCTCTCTCTTCGTCGGACCTCAATTTACTAAACATATAATTGCTTCCAGAGAAAGCTAAAGCATTAACAATAGCTCCTCCTACCATCAGAACCAATCCAGACATCTTTTATAAATCAATATTTTCTTATGAATTAATCTTTCTATGTATTAATATTTTCTGGGATAATCCCCTGCGTAACAAGAAAGTCTTTTGACGCAATCCCTGCAGTAATTACAACTATAACCTTAACAACATCCTCAATGTCTAACCTTCCTAGATCCGCCGGCTTCATTTTAAACATGTTTTTTGCTAACACGCTATAGCCTATACTAAGTCCGCTAAATTACAGCAGAATGGTAAATCGTATTGATAATCTTTTTTTCACTCATCTTTTTATTAACTAAAAAAATAATTAAAATAATCATAATACGAAAGACTGTCTATGTGCTTTTTAATCAGATAATCTTTTGTTGTTAAAGCTAAAAATAAGGTTGCGACTAGTTTTGGAGAATCTTCTATCTTTCCCATGTTGGGTGGTTTTATTCCTAACAAACATTTTGCAAGGGTTGAATAAACTATAACCCCAACGATAGGCACTGCATAATTAACCAACGTTAAACTCATGGTTTTAAAAGTTTTATATTATTTTTTATTGTTTTTAAAAAGGATTGTGACGAAGTATTAAAGTGTGAGGAGCAAGCAGACTACTCCGTAGGCTACTCCGTAGACCACTGCCATAAAGAAAGATTATACTCTCTGGCTGCGTGTGGAAAAACTAGACAGTATTTAGGCACTGAACTAAGTATTGAACAAATTCAGCAACTGTCTACTTCAGACGTTGAGAAGTACTACGCTAGTACGAAGCACAGCTAGGTCAAAAAATGGTTAGATCGGTGGGTCAGACAATGATTAGTCTATATGCTAAGTTAGTAAGTAAGATGGCGCCGGTTGATTCAGAAGAAGATTTAAAATATGACTTATCACAAGATCCGTTTTAAACAAGTCCCTAGAAATTCTTGCATGTGACATGTATTACAGATTTGGGATGATGTTATGCCCATTCACCATGGGATTAATTACTTTTAATCATATTAATTTTGATCATTTTTAAATTTAATCGCAATAAAAAAAATGAGCTATCAGGAGAAGAAGATGCCGCAGGACGGTCCGCAGGAGCAAGTGAATGTACCACAAGTAAGTGCTCCGCAAGTGAATGTACCACAGGTGAGTAATGTTACTAAGTCTAAAAATCCTGGGCTTTGTTGAGGCTGGCGTAAACTAGCTGAATGGAACAACTGAGAAAAGCAAACCAATCAGCAAAAAAAATTATTAGATAGTAATACAACATCGCCACCGCCAACAACACAATTAACAACAACACAATCACAAACAAACGATAAGATGTATCATTATGTATTGGGTGCTGCTGCTGTTGTTGGCGGTTTTTTTGCATACAAATACCTAACACCATACCTAGCAACAAAGCCGCAAGCCCCCACAGTAAAAGAAGAAGAACCAACTTCTGCAAAAAAAAGTGCAACCTCCTGCTGTAGATCCATTTTCCATGGAATAGTTTTTAAGAACTAGATAAAGTACAAGTTAAGAACTAGATAAGTTCAAGTTAAGTTAGTTATAGAAAGTACTTTTTAAGTTAAGTGCAAGTAAATTACAAGTAAAGTGTAAGTAATATTACAAGTTAAGTGTAAGTAAATTATAAGTTCTTGTTAAGTACTAGTTAGGTTCTTGTTATGTTCTTAAGTAAGTTCTTGTTTTGTTCTTAAGTTAAGTACAAGCTAAGTCAGTCAGAGCATACTGTAAACCCTTAATTTTTATGTCCATGGAGAGAATGTAAATATCTTTGTTCTCGATCACCCTATCTTATCTTACACGCAAGTCCCCATTTTAAAATAGCGATTACACCGATTTTAGAGGTTTTTGCGTGTTAAGTTTATTTGTAAAAAGGTGTTAAATTTGACCAAAAATGATATGAGATGGACGTGATTTGTATGTGAAAAGAGGGGTTTTCGTGCAAAATAAGATGGGTGGTCGTGAACAAACATATTTACATTCTCTGATTGTTATACTGTAATCCTCTTCATTGACTTGAAGAATTGAACAAAAGTATATGATTTTTCAAAAAGATGTCTTAGTTGTTGTTTTTATTGTATACATAATATTTACATGATTGTTTCTATACAATAGGCTAGTAAATTTCCTCAATTACACCTGATACACAGTTATTTGAAATACATGTTACATTCTGATGCAATGTTTAAAATACAATACAATGTTTAAAATATAATACAATGTTTCAAATACAGTAGGCCTACAATTGAAAATACAATACATTTCATAAATTACACATGATACTGGTACACAATTAGAGTCATATTAAAACTTGTATCTTTCACTTGGCCTAGCATTAAAATAGTAAAAATAGGGAACAACTTCCTTCACATTCACTGGCCTAATTACATGATTTACAAGTTCAATCACTCACACAGTCACTGTCCTCTTTAATGTCACAACACTTAAAAATGAAACCACCGTAGACAACGTTCGCATTCATCATTCAATCTAAAGACGTATCACTGAATACATCTCAGTTCTTAGCACCTAGCGTAGTTATGGCGTTGCCGGCGTTTCCTTTGATTGGACTAAAGACGTATCACTGATTACATCTCAGTTCTAAGCACCTAGCGTAGTTAGGCGTTGCCGGCGTTTCCTTTGATTGGACTAAAGACGTATCACTGAATACATCTCAGTTCTTAGCACCTAGCGTTAGTTAGGCGTTGCCGGCGTTTCCTTTGATTGGACTAAAGACGTATCACTGAATACATCTCAGTTCTTAGCACCTAGCGTTGTTAGGCGTTGCCGGCGTTTCCTTTGATTAGACTAAAGACGTATCACTTGTTGTTAGGCATAATAAATTATATAATAAATAATTATATGATAAATTAAAATGAGGATTTTATTTATTCTACAGCACTTAATGTAATAATAAAAATGTTCGTTTACAATGTAAGAAGGGGAAAGTCGAGGTTGTAACTTGTAGACTCCTATAAGTCACGATGCTCTTGAAGTTGAAGAATGGCTGTTCGATCTGAAAAAAAGTTGAACTAAAATCATTTCAAGTGCAATCAACCAACAATCGATCGAGCGACACTCTAACCCCAACATCATATACCCACGATTTTGACATAAATGCAGCCCATACATTCCATTTGGTGTTGCAAAGAATCATGTAGGCTATTCAACTCACACCATAAAAACGATGAGAAACAACATCGATGACATAGCCTATTAGGCCCAGTAATCATTGTAATAGGGCCAAAACTGGTCCACCAGCACCTTGCGCGATCTTAAGATCGGTGCGCAATTTAAGGATCGTAAAAACGCGCTGCGCAATCTTAAGATAGCGCAAATCGGAAAAATGCGCCGGACACAACCCTTGCGCGATCTAAAGATCGGTGCGCAATTTAAGGATCGTAAGAACGCGCTGCGCAATCTTAAGATAGGCCCGATCGGTAATTAGCGCGGAATATATATATATATATATATATATAATATATATATATATATATATATATATATATATATATATATATATATACTCAGAGGCATAAAAAACGCGAAAACAAACTGTATAGAAATGTTGATGTAATTTGGCTACCGATTCCTTTGAACTGGTAATAGAAAGTGAGAAAAAGCAATCGAACACCGCAAAAGTGTCCTTTCAAAGTTCATTCTGGTAGAAAATAAGGTCACATGAACTTGACCTTGACCCTGTGTTAACAGTAGAATGTCAGTATCTGGTGTGACCACCTCGAGCATTGATCACAGCTGTGCACCTGTGGTACATCGAGCGCACCAGAGTGTTGGTCTGCCTCTGGGGGACTTGCCACCACACCTGGCCCACAGCGACAGCAAGCTGAGCTGCTGTCTGGGGTCTGGGGTTGAGCTGGTTGAACTGCCTCTGAAGGGCATCCCAGAAATGCTCTATTGGGTTAAGGTCGGGAGAACGGGCTGGGTGAGGCAGCAGATTGATGTTGTTCTGCCTCAGGAAGTTCTGCGTAGCACGGGCAGTGTGCGGCCTTGCGTTGTCCTGCTGAACAGGTTCTGTGGATGCTGCTGGAAATGCGGCAGGATGTGGGGCCTCAGAACTTGGTCAATGTAATGAACAGCAGTGACCCCGTTACCACGTCCTGGACCCACATTCTGGAAGATGACTGGCCCAATACGGCGATTTATGCCGATAGCCCCCCAGATCATGATGCTTTCACCACCCCATGGGTCCCTTTCGGTGATGTTGGCATCCGTGAAGCGTTCCCCCGCTCTTCTCCAGATCCGGATGCGGCCATCGCCTGGGTCGACGCAGAACCGGCTTCATCACTGAAGAGGACTCGGCCCCAGTCCCGATGGCGCCAATGCACGTGGATCTGTGCCCACTGCAGACGGTTCTGGCGATGCTGGAGTGTCAGGATAGGTCGCCGGGCTGGACGCCTGCATTGGAGACCAACTGTGTTCAGTCGGCGACGCACGGTCCTGTTGCTGATTGGCCTGCCATGGTTGCCGACGTGTGTTCCTGGCTGTGTTGGCAGCGGTTTGGTAAGGCTCCCGTCGATGCTGACGAAGAAGATGGCGGTCTTGGGCTGCTGTGGTGACCTTCGGTCTGCCGCTCCTCGGTCTGTCATCAGTGGTGTTTCTTGCTTGAAAGCGGTCCAGAAGGCGATAGACGGTGGAAATGTGGACTCCGAATGCGATAGCGACCTGCCTCGTTGGAATCCCGGCCTGCAGTTGCCCCATTGCTATGCAACGATCTTGACGAGAAAGTCTCGGCATTATGTTGGCACCTCTGGAAGGGATGATTTGAACTTTTTGGGGTTTGGAAATTTATAGCCCCACAATGGGGGCCACATTGAGTTGCAATTCACATTGATGCACGTGGCGTAGGTAGTCCACATGGCAAATGCACTCCTCGTGCCAAAAACGCTGACCCGGCAACATTCACCCACTGTTACAGGTTACAACCGGCCAAGACACCACGTACTGCTAATGTTGCACGTGCCAACGACATTGCTTACGTCCTGTTCACAATGTGGAACAATCGTGCACTGTCTCTATTTTTTCGCGTTTTTTTTGCTCTGAGTATATATATATATATATTAACAAACTAATAAATTCCAAGGATAAGTACCGCACCATTCCAGCAACTTACAGAGCAGCTTGGTGTTGCAATGACTGCAAGAAATATTGAATTATAAACAAAGCTTGCTCTTATGTCTTAGATTGAAGAAATAGGGGGAGATACGCTTTCATATCTGCAGGGGTAGATGATTCTGCCTAACTAACAGTATGTGCATGAGTGGGTGAATGGGGAAAAATAAAATAAATGCTTCTCAAAATGAGCCTTCAGCAAGCTTATATTCTCCAAGGGGGAGACATCCTCCAATACGGAGGGAAACTCACTGACATATAACTCCTGGTCATATACCGATATTTCGAAACTTGGTGGTTTCTCCTCAGTGACCGCGGAAAGTGGTAATTTGACTCCTCTGCCTTTTCAGTTTTAAGAAGAATGCAATCCAGAAAAGGTTGGTGCGCAATACCGTAGTATGTTTGTTGAGTTTCAAAAAACCAACCAAAGGTGCCATCTAAGAAGCAAAAGAAAATCATAAAAGAGCAAAACAAGCTACATTTTCTTGTGAAAAGTAGAAAATATAAAACGATATCCTCTAAGACACAAGTGCTGAGGGCCAGTTCTTGGAATGAATCCGCAAGGGACTAAAATACAACAAACTAATAAATTCCAAGGATAAGTACCGCACCGTTCCAGCAACTTACAGAGCAGCTTGGTGTTGCAATGACTGTAAGAAATATTGAATTATAAACAAAGCTTGCTCTTATGTCTTAGATTGAAGAAATAGGGGGAGATACGCATTCATATCTGCAGTGGTAGATGATTCTGCCTAACTAACAGTATGTGCATGAGTGGGTGAATGGGGAAAAATAAAATAAATGCTTCTCAAAATGAGCCTTCAGCAAGCTTATATTCTCCAAGGGGGAGACATCCTCCAATACGGAGGGAAACTCACTGACATATAACTCCTGGTCATATACCGATATTTCGAAACTTGGTGGTTTCTCCTCAGTGACCGCGGAAAGTGGTAATTTGACTCCTCTGCCTTTTCAGTTTTAAGAAGAATGCAATCCCAGAAAAGGTTGGTGCGCAATACCGTAGTATGTTTGTTGAGTTTTCAAAAAACCAACCAAAGGTGCCATCTAAGAAGCAAAAGAAAATCATAAAAGAGCAAAACAAGCTACATTTTCTTGTGAAAAGTAGAAAATATAAAACGATATCCTCTAAGACACAAGTGCTGAGGGCCAGTTCTTGGAATGAAGGCCTTCTTCCTTGCGCTGAACCCTAAGCGATCTGAAGCGATCAAAGCTAAGTGAATTTTCGTTGTTTTATTCGTTTATTTATCACCCGACGAAGACCTAAGAGGTCGAAACGCGTTGTGTTTTGTCTTCTGACTCGTTTGTCCACGTTTTCTGGGCGGTTCGCTAACATTTATTTAAGACTTGTGAAAAAATCATTCAACATATTAGCTTTCTCCTCATTTGTTTCTGCAATGTTACCATCATCTTTACATAGTGGTCCTATGGAAGAGTGTACTTGGGTACTTTGTCTTACATGCCTCCAGAAGCTCTTTGGGTTTTCCTTACATTCTGTTGCTATTTTTCTTTCATAATTCTGTTTAGCTTTTCTTATTTCTCTTGTACATTCATTTCTAGATTTTAAGTACTTTTGATCATCAATACCGTCTTGTGAATTTAAGTATCTTTTATACAATTGGTATTTATTTTTATTTTTCTCAAAACATGTTTTGACATCCACTGTGGTTTTATACTCTTTCCTGCCTTAATGTTCTTTTTCTTCGGGATATTTTCTTCCATTAGCTCATGAAGTTTATCCTTTATGATTTTCCAACATTCTTCAGTATCAACATTATCCAATTTTGACAAGTCATTTTCTTTCAACTCTTCTCTCATTCTATCATAATTTCCTCTGTTATACATGTGTCTATAATTCCTTTCTTCCTTTGGTATTTCTAAATTTATGTACATATGAAATATCAATACATCATGGTCACTTTTTCCAATTGGGCTAAGATGTTCAATGTCTAATATTAAGTCTTCATCGTTTATTAAAATCAGATCGTCTAAAGTTGGCCTTTGTCCATCCCTCTTCCTAGTAGGTTTGCAAACACACTGAATCAAATATGCATCTCTGATACACTCAATGAATTCATTTTCATAGCCACTAGCTCCTTCACTTAGCCAGTTCCCCCCCCCCCTCTCCCCCCATCAGATCAATATCATCAGCAAACCGGAGGTTGCATAATTGTTTGCCTCCAATGGAGATAGAAGTCTCATGGTTTTCCAGTGCCTCTTGCATTATCACTTCCGAGAATAAATCGAACAATGCAGGAGAGAGGATACAGCCTTGTCTGACAGCGACGGTCGTTCTGAAAAACTCCCCTAGTTGATTGTTGAGGAGAACTGCACTGTTGGGAGTTCTTGTATAATGGCCTCTATCACGTTCACGATGCCTTTGCCGATTCCATATCCTCTCAGCACATGCCATAGTCCCTCATGCCACACCCTGTCAAACGCTTTCTTGAAGTCAATAAAATCGTGGAGCAAGTCGCGTTGGTGTTGAAGGTGCTTTTCATTGAGTATTCTGCAGTTGAATATTTGCTCAATGGTGCTTCTCCCCTTTCTGAAGCCAGCTTGTTCTTCGCCAAGTACTTCTTCGGCCCTTGACTTCAGTCTGTTGAGGAGAATTTGTAGCATGATCTTGCTTGGGTGACTAATAAGACTAATGGTCCTATAGTTCTGGCATTGTCTCAGGTTGCCCTTCTTTGGCAGAGGAATCACCAGTGATTGCGTCCACTGTTCTGGCCATCTCTTCTCATCAAGTATTTTCTGGCATACTGCTTGAAGGACTGCGACATACGCCTCACCACCCTGCCGCAACATTTCTGCTGGGATATTGTCCACACCCAGTGATTTCCCTTCTTTCAAGCTTCGTATAGCGTTTCTGACCTCCTCCTTCAGTATGGGTGGACAATAATTGCCACGTTCAGCTGACAGAGTGTCATTTTCCAATATGGAGCTGTCTGGGTGGAGCTGGGGGTCATACAGGCCAGTGCAATATTTTGTCTGCCCTGTGGGTTGGGCATAGAATAGACCCACTGCCCTGCCATGCATGTCGTAAGAGGCGACTAAGGCAGGACCACCTTGTCCGGAGGATAAAGGGGTTTGCGTAGGGCTAACAACCCTACCTGTAAAAAAAGACCAGTTACAGAAGCATCGACGACAATGAATCACCTGGGCAAGGAAGGGTCTCCATCCCGGAGACTTATGACGCGGTGCAGTGAAAGCCAAAAGGAAGCTGCAAGGCTGACTCCCCTTCTGACACCCAGGACAACAACGAGAGTAGCCACATGGAACATCAGGACGATGTATGAAACAGGAAAAACCATCCAAGTTGCAAGAGAGATGAAAAACTACAAGATCGGAGTGCTAGGGCTGAGTGAGACAAGGTGGCTAAAGTCAGGACAGCTGAGACTTTCATCCGGAGAACAGCTGCTGTACTCAGGACACTCAGAGGATGGAGCCCCCCACACTGAGGGTGTGGCCCTGATGCTGGCACCGGAGGCATGGGGGCACTCATCGGATGGGAACCTGTCAACTCCCGCATCATCACAGCCATGTTTACCACGAAGAAGAATGACATCAGGCTGAACATCATCCAGTGCTATGCTCCCACCAATGATGCGGAAGAAGAGAAGAAAGATGACTTCTACCAGCAACTACAGGCAGTGATAGACAGAAGAGGAGCAAAGGACATATCCATACTGATGGAGATTTCAACGCCAAGATTGGAATGGACAACACGGGCTACGAGGACATCATGGGACACACGGACTGGGGCAGACGAATGAGATGGTGAGCACTTTGCAGACCTGTGTGCCCTGAACCAGCTGGTGATAGGAGGAAGCATCTTCCCACACAAGCACATCCACAAGGCCACATGCAGATCCCCGAACCATGTCACGGAGACCAGATTGACCACATCTGCATTAGCCGCAAGTTCAGGAGATCATGGCGGGATGTACGAGTGATGAGAGGTGCTGACGTGTCATCAGACCACCACCTTCTTTTAACAACAGTGAGACTTCGCTTCAAGTGATTCACCAAGGTCAACAACACACGGACAAGGTACAATGTCGGACTGCTCAGAAACAGGGACACACAAGCAGCATTCCAGATCAGCCTTTCCAACAGGTTCCAGCCGCTACAAGAGCTGATAGAAGATAATGAGACGGACATCGAAACACAGTGGGAACACTGCAAGAAGCTCTGGCATGACACATGTGAAGAGATCCTTGGCAAGAAGAAGGCCCAGCACAAAGAATGGATCTCTGCTGACACCATCCACAAGCTGGAAACAAGGAAAGAGAAGAAAACTATGCTGAACATGAGCCGAACAAGAGCAGCTAAGGCAAAGGCACAGGAAAAGCACACAGCAGCGAACAGAGAAGTAAAGAGGAGCATCAAGAAGGACAAGAGGGACTACTTTGACGACCTGGCCAGCCAAGCAGAGGCAGCAGCTGGACAAGGGAACCTGAAGGACCTGTACCTGATGACCAAGAAGCTGACGGGCAAGTTCCAGCAGACAGACAAGCCAGTGAAGGACAAGAATGGAAACCCACTGACAACAACCGAGGAACAGCTGAAACGATGGGCAGAACACTTCAAGGAGCTGCTGAACCGCCCTGCCCCTGACGCACCACCAGACATCCCACCCGCAGAGACAGAACTGCCCATCAGCTGTGACAAGCCCTCAAAGACAGAGATCAAGAAGGCCATCATGACTCTGAAAAATGGGAAGGCTGCAGGGCCGGACGAGAACCAGCAGAAGCTATCAAAGCGGACATAGAGACAGCTGTCAACATGCTATACAGCCTCTTCAGCAAGATCTGGGAGAAGGAGGAGGTACCGGCCCAGTGGAAAGATGGAATCATCATCAAGCTGCCAAAGAAGGGAGACCTCAGGGACTGCAGCAACTACCGAGGGATCATGCTCCTGTCAATGCCAGGCAAGGTTCTCAACAGGGTTCTACTGGAGAGGATGAAGGAGGCTGTCGACCCCAAGCTCCAAGACCAGCAGGCAGGCTTCCGGCAGAACAATCATGTGCCGACCAGATCGCCAGCCTGCACATCACCGTGGAGCAGTCGCTGCAGTGGAACTCCCCCTCTACATCAACTTCATAGATTATGAGAAGGCCTTCGACAGTGTGGACAGAGAGACACTGTGGAAGCTACTGAGGCATTATGGAGTCCCCGAGAAGATCATCTGCCTCATCCGGTGCACCTACCAGGACATGAACTGCAGGATTGCCCACGCCGGCCAGCTGTCCGAAAGTTTCGAGGTGAAGACCGGAGTTCGGCAGGGGTGCCTGCTGTCGCCTTTCCTCTTCCTCCTGGTCATTGACTGGATCATGAAGACCACTACAACAGACAGGAACAACGGTATACTGTGGACACTCTGGACGCAGCTGGACGACCTCGACTACGCTGACGACCTGGCACTCCTGTCACACAGCCACAGATGCAGGACAAGACCACTCGCCTGGAGACCACATCAGCCGGGACAGGGCTCAAGATCAACAGGAAGAAGACCGAGCTGATGAAAAACAACACCACTGCCAGCACGTCAGTCACAGTTGGTGGAGAGCCCATCAGGGAGGTGGAATCTTTCGTCAACCTGGGAAGCGTGGTTGACCAACAGGGAGGCACGGACCGAGACATCACAGCCAGAATCGGCAAGGCAAGAGCAGCTTTCTTCATGCTCAAGAACATCTGGGCATCTGGAGGAATCAGCTTTAGAACCAAACTCCGCATCTTCAACTCAAATGTGAACTCAGTTCTGCTCTACGGATGCGAGACATGGCGGACAACACAGACGATGCAACAAAAGATTCAGACATTCTTCAACACCTGTCTAAGGCGCATCTACAAAATTCGATGGCCAGAGAAGATCCGAAACGAAGATCTGTGGGAGCGTGCGAGACAGGAACCAGTGGCCAAGCAAATACTGCGAAGGAAGTGGGGCTGGATCGGACACACCCTCAGGAAGCCAGCGTCCAGCACCACACGCCAAGCCCTGGCCTGGAACCCGCAGGGAAAGAGGAAGAGAGGCCGGCCTCGCAACAGCTGGAGGCGAGACACTGAGGCAGAGCTGAAACAACAAGGGACCAACTGGACTGGAATGACCAAAACAGCCCAGAACAGAGTGCGATGGCGAAGGGTCGTCGATGGCCTATGCTCCACAGGGAGCGATGGGCATGAATGAATGAATGATGCAATATTCTGTCCACCTTTCCAGGACGTCTTCACTGTCACATTCTGGCATGCAACAAATAAAGAAAATGAAAAGAAAAAGAGAAAAAAAGAAAAAAAATAGAAAAGGGTAGAGGTTGGAAAGAAAGAATGAAGAAAGAAGGAAAGAAAGAAAGAAAGAAAGCGTGTAGTAGGAAGAAACTCTGGGAAAGCTTGACAGCAGGTCTTCAGAGAAGAAACCTCCCTCAGACAAGTGTTTCAGCCCTGAACTCCTAACACTCTGAGGGGACCGGGCCACATCCAGGTCATGACTCCCAGATGCCTTTCCACTGCCAACTTCTGAAAGAAAGAAAGCGTTCATTTTCATCACTGTGAGCGGACTTTTCTAAATTCTTCTCCTTCTTCTTCTTCCAGGGAAGCGACCGCAATCAACCGGTTGATGTAGAAAGAAACTCGTGGAGAGCGTGGCAGCAGAGAGTCTTCAGAAGAGAAGCCCCTTCAAGCAAGTGTTTCAGCCCTTACCTTCTGACACTCTAGGGGGGTTGGGCCACACCCGGTTCATGACCCTGGATGTCCCTCTGAAAGTTAAGCCTTATGAAGTTCACTTTTGTTCCTCAGTGACCAGATCCAGCTTGAACACCTCTCTGCCGCTTCTGCCATTGCTTTCAGGGCTCTGTTTTTTTCCCTCCCTGCAACTGAGAGCTGTTTCATGAGGCTGTATGCAGACGTTCCTACAAACCCCCTAGCTCCAGTTTCTGCAGTGAGGACTTGGACCTGATAGCCTTCTCTCCTTAGGCTGTTTGCCAGATCAGCATACTTTTCAGTCTTGTAGATTTGAGCTGCCTCCATTCTGTTCTCACATGGCACCGTGAGCTCGATCATGATCAGCTGCTTGGTTGACTGAGTGTGGATTACTATGTCTGGTCTCATGCCACTCTTGCTGATGATGTCTGGGCGACTCTTCCATTCTGGGAGGTCTGCAGTGCACTCCCAGTCATCTGCCCCATCCAGCAGACTCTGCCTGCATGTTCCGAGTGGCACTGTTGTTGTTGGCCATGATTTGCTGCCTCCTGCCGTGAAGAATGTTGCGGGTGCTTTTGGAGTCTTGATTTTCCCTTTTGTGGTGTTGGTACTAGCCCAGACTACTTGTACAATCTTTTTGAGCACTTGGTTGTGCCTCCATGTGTACCTTTCTTGAGCCAGGGCTACTTTACATGAGCTTCAAGAGCCTTGGAAGACATGCTACACTGTTTGTTTTTCATGGCAGAGGGGGCATGCAGGGTCGTCTGTTTTTTTCCCACTTCCCAGGTTTGCATTTGAGGGCAGAAGGTCATATGCAGATCTGAGAATGAAGCTGATCCTGAGAGGGGCCATGTGCCAAATGTCATTCCAAATGAGACTTCTTTGGAATGCACTCTCCCACGTTGTCCATTGCCCTTGCTGGCTCTGCTGGACTGCTTTTTGGAGTCTTTTTTGGTCTTCTTCTTTTCTCATCTCCTGAATCATCAAGTCTCTTTTGGCTTTTCCTTTAGCCTTTGACCACCATTCAGTTTTGGTCACCCCAGTCCTTGTCTGTTGGTCTGTGTGTGTCCTCTTATTTTTCTGATCTTGAGACTTTCTTTTGTCGAATCCATCGCCTCTTGAACTTTCCATTTTCTACCTGTCTTGAGCTGGGGCTTGATTGCTTCTACCACCTTGTCTCCTGAGTCCTCCAGCATGCTTTGAAGTCTGATCTTCCCTGCTTTGTATTCCTCCAGGATGGATTTCAGTGGTAGTTTCAGCTTTGCTTGGCGACAGTACAGCGCTATGTTAGTCAGACAGGGTGGGACACCAAGCCATTTCCTTGTATGTGAACTTGTTGATTTTGGCTTCCTTTGCCTCCACTATGCTGGTGCAGATGTCGTATATCATCAGAGGCCATAGGAGCTTTCGTATCAGCATGAACTGCAGACACCAGACCTTGTATTTGCCAGGGAGCCCACACTGGTCAATGGTCTCCAAGCCTTCTTCCGACATCTGCTTGGTTTCTGTTGCTCTTTGTGTGTCTTTCAGTGTATCATCATACCATCTTCCAAGGCTCTTGACTAGTTCTTCTGTGACTGTTGGAATGGCCTGGTTGGCAACACGGAAGACCACAGATTCGGCCACTTTTCCTTTTCTCAGTGAGAGACTCTGTGATTTCTTTGGCTTGAACTTCATTCTGGATAAGGCAACTATGTCGTCCAGCCTCTCCAGCACGTGACGAGTCTCGTCTTCTCTGGATGAAATCATTGTAGTGTCATCCATGAAGGCCTTGTCAGAAGAACCTGCAATTATGGTTTTAAATAACTGAAACCAGTGAAAGCAATCAACACTATTTCCAGATTGTAGCGCCACCTTGCTCGATCCATAGCAGTTTGTTCCCAGGTATCAGGGTTAATGTTAAACGCTTTCAAGGATAATTTGAGAGTGTCTTTGAAGTGTTTTTTTAAATCTCTATGGCTCAGGCCATAGGGTCGTTCTCCGCTGAACTGGAGCAGCAGTGGAGTTGGACAGCCACCTGAGCGACTGAGCAGCCCTTTTCAGGATAACACTGCTCACCTCCATGAGGAAGGCGCTAGAAAAGGGGTCCTACACATGGCCTGCTCCATTCTTCCCTAGTCCGCCTACTGCAGCAGTCAAAAATAAAAAAAGATGCGGATTATTCCTCTCACCCTTGACACGTGGAATGTGCACACGTTCCTGGATAGAGTCATTGCAAACAGGCCTCAAAGGGGAACAGCTCCCAATTGTCGGGATGTAATGAAGGAATGGATCCACATCAGGTCAGTCGTAACAACACAATCACGTTGCACAAATATACACACACAAAGACTGTTGGACACCCCTTCCCTCTCCCACCCCCCTCACTACAATTGTTATGCTGTGTTTTGATAACTCAAAGCTCCTCTGAGTGTCAGGTAAAGCAAACTTGGAGGACATCCTATACCTGACACCCACACCATCCCTTGACGCTGCGCACCTGCCCATCTACCTCACCCACCCCAACCCTTGATGCTGTGCACCTGGCCATCTACCACACCCACCCCACCCCTTGACGCTGTGCACCTGGCCATCTACCACACCCACCCCACCCCTTGACGCTGTGCACCTGCCCATCTACCACACCCACCCCACCCCTTGACCCTGTGCACCTGGTGATCTACCACACCCACTCCACCCCTTGACGCTGTGCACCTGGCCATCTACCACACCCACCCCACCCCTTGACGCTGTGCACCTGCCCATCTACCACACCCACCCCACCCCTTGGCCCTGTGCACCTGGTGATCTACCACACCCACCCCACCCCTTGGCCCTGTGCACCTGGTGATCTACCACACCCACCCCACCCCTTGACCCTGTGCACCTGGCCATCTACCACACCCACCCCACCTGGTGATCTACCACACCCACCCCACCCCTTGACGCTGTGCACCTGGTGATCTACCACACCCACCCCACCCCTTGATGCTGTGCACCTGGTGATCTACCACACCCACCCCACCCTTGACCCTGTGCACCTGGTGATCTACCACACCCACCCCACGATGCTGTGCACCTGGTGATCTACCACACCCACCCCAACCCTTGACCCTGTGCACCTGGTGATCTACCACACCCACCCCACCCTTGACGCTGTGCACCTGCCCATCTACCACACCCACCCCAACCCTTGACGCTGTGCACCTGCCCATCTACCACCCCACCCCACCCCTTGACCCTGTGCACCTGGTGATCTACCACACCCACCCCACCTGGTGATCTACCACACCCACCCCACCCCTTGACGCTGTGCACCTGCCCATCTACCGGGTCAAGACAGGTGGTCATGTGACCTCACCTCGCTGGAGGAGAGCTAGACTTCAAATTTATTTAAACAAAAAACAAGAAAAAAAAATCTCTCTCTCTCTATACATATCTGTATGTATGATGTATTAGAGGGCATCATGATGTGAGAAAGAAAACACACACATATACAAACATACACACACACGCACACACGTGTGCATACACACTAACACGCACATACACGCACACACACACACACACACACACACACACACACACACACACACACACACACACACACAGAGGCCAGCCCTGATGTGGCCCTTTGCGGTCGGCTGGGCTATAAGCAACATTATCTTACACACACAGGCATACATACATGCATGGGAAATATACAAGCATCAAACCTTACACATGAATACTCACTCTTTTTATTATTATTTCAGTGTTCTCATCAAGTAGATAATGCCGCCACAAAAGCCAGCGTGCTTGAAATCATTTGCATGAAACCTCTCTCACTTACCTTGGGTAAAAACAATTCTTCCACCCAACACACATACCACGCCACTATATGGCAGAAAATACAGACCACGCCACTATATGGCAGAAAATACAGACCACGCCACTATATGGCAGAAAATACAGACCACGCCACTATATGGCAGAAAATACAGACCACGCCACTATATGGCAGAAAATACAGACCACGCCACTATATGGCAGAAAATACAGACCACGCCACTATATGGCAGAAAATACAGACCACGCCACTATATGGCAGAAAATACAGAGGCGCAATCCTCCCTGCCGAGCGTCTGTTTGTGTCTCTCCTTCGCAGAATACTGTTACACAAGAGTTGACTCAATGTCACAGTCCTTTGCAGAATACTGTTACACAACAGTTGACTCAATGTCAAAGTCCTTGCAGAATACTGTTACATAACAGTTGACTCAATGTCACAGTCCTTCGCAGAATACTGTTACATAACAGTTGACTCAATGTCACAGTCCTTCGCAGAATACTGTTACATAACAAGCCTGTTGACTCAATGTCACAGTCCTTTGCAGAATACTGTTACATAACAAGCCTGTGCACAGTCCTTTGCAGAATACTGTTACATAACAAGCCTGTTGACTCAATGTCACAGTCCTTTGCAGAATACTGTTACATAACAAGCCTGTTGACTCAATGTCACAGTCCTTTGCAGAATACTGTTACATAACAGTTGACTCAATGTCACAGTCCTTTGCAGAATACTGTTACATAACAGTTGACTCAATGTCACAGTCCTTTGCAGAATACTGTTACATAACAAGCCTGCTGACTCAATGTCACAGTCCTTTGCAGAATATTGTTACATAACAAGCCTGTTGACTCAATGTCACAGTCCTCTGCAGAATACTGTTACATAATAGTTGACTCAATGTCACAGTCCTTTGCAGAATACTGTTATATAACAAGCTGCTGACTCAATGTCACAGTCCTTTGCAGAATACTGTTAAATAACAAGCCTGTTGACTCAATGTCACAGTCCTTTGCAGAATACTGTTACATAACAAGCCTGTTGACTCAATGTCACAGTCCTTTGCAGAATACTGTTACATAACAAGCCTGTTGACTCAATGTCACAGTCCTTCGCAGATTACTGTTACACAACAAGCCTGTTGACTCAATGTCACAGTCCTTTGCAGAATACTGTTACACAACAAGCCTGTTGACTCAATGTCACAGTCCTTTGCAGAATACTGTTACATAACAAGCCTGTTGACTCAATGTCACAGTCCTTTGCAGAATACTGTTACATAACAAGCCTGCTGACTCAATGTCACAGTCCTTTGCAGAATACTGTTACATAACAAGCCTGTTGACTCAATGTCACAGTCCTTTGCAGAATACTGTTACATAACAAGCCTGTTGACTCAACATCATCTTTGCAAATACTGTTACATAACAAGCCTGTTGACTCAATGTCACAGTCCTTTGCAGAATACTGTTACATAACAAGCCTGTTGACTCAACATCACAGTCGTTTGCAGAATACTGTTACATAACAAGCCTGTTGACTCAATGGCACAGTCCTTTGCAGAATACTGTTACATAACAGTTGACTCAATGTCACAGTCCTTTGCAGAATACTGTTACATAACAAGCCTGTTGACTCAACATCAGTCTTTTGCAAAACACTGTTACATAACAAGCCTGTTGACTCAATGTCACAGTCCTTTGCAGAATACTGTTACATAACAAGCCTGTTGACTCAACATCACAGTCGTTGCAGAATACTGTTACATAACAAGCCTGTTGACTCAATGTCACAGTCCTTTGCAGAATACTGTTATATAACAGTTGACTCAATGTCACAGTCCTTTGCAGAATACTGTTACATAACAGTTGACTCAATGTCACAGTCCTTTGCAGAATACTGTTACATAACAAGCCTGCTGACTCAATGTCACAGTCGTTTGCAGAATACTGTTACATAACAAGCCTGTTGACTCAACATCACAGTCCTTTGCAGAATACTGTTACATAACAAGCTGCTGACTCAACATCAGTCCTTTGCAGAATACTGTTACATAACAAGCCTGCTGACTCAACATCAGTCCTTTGCAGAATACTGTTACATAACAAGCTGCTGACTCAATGTCACAGTCCTTTGCAGAATACTGTTACATAACAAGCCTGCTGACTCAACATCAGTCCTTTGCAGAATACTGTTACATAACAAGCCTGTTGACTCAACATCACAGTCCTTTGCAGAATACTGTTACATGACAAGCCTGTTGACTCAACATCACAGTCCTTTGCAGAATACTGTTACATAACAAGCCTGTTGACTCAACATTCACAGTCCTTTGCAGAATACTGTTACATAACAAGCCTGTTGACTGAACATCACAGTCCTTTGCAGAATACTGTTACATAACAAGCCTGCTGACTCAACATCAGTCCTTTGCAGAATACTGTTACATAACAAGCCTGTTGACTCAATGTCACAGTCCTTTGCAGAATACTGTTACATAACAAGCCTGTTGACTCAATGTCACAGTCCTTTGCAGAATACTGTTACATAACAAGCCTGTTGACTCAATGTCACAGTCCTTTGCAGAATACTGTTACATAACAAGCCTGTTGACTCAATGTCACAGTCCTTTGCAGAATACTGTTACATAACAAGCCTGTTGACTCAATGTCACAGTCCTTTGCAGAATACTGTACATAACAAGCCTGTTGACTCAATGTCACAGTCCTTTGCAGAATACTGTTACATAACAGTTGACTCAATGTCACAGTCCTTTGCAGAATACTGTTACATAACAGTTGACTCAATGTCACAGTCCTTTGCAGAATACTGTTACATAACAAGCCTGCTGACTCAATGTCACAGTCCTTTGCAGAATATTGTTACATAACAAGCCTGTTGACTCAATGTCACAGTCCTCTGCAGAATACTGTTACATAATAGTTGACTCAATGTCACAGTCCTTTGCAGAATACTGTTATATAACAAGCTGCTGACTCAATGTCACAGTCCTTTGCAGAATACTGTTAAATAACAAGCCTGTTGACTCAATGTCACAGTCCTTGCAGAATACTGGTTACATAACAAGCCTGTTGACTCAATGTCACAGTCCTTTGCAGAATACTGTTACATAACAAGCCTGTTGACTCAATGTCACAGTCCTTTGCAGAATACTGTTACATAACAAGCCTGTTGACTCAATGTCACAGTCCTTTGCAGAATACTGTTACATAACAAGCCTGTTGACTCAATGTCACAGTCCTTTGCAGAATACTGTTACATAACAGTTGACTCAATGTCACAGTCCTTTGCAGAATACTGTTACATAACAGTTGACTCAATGTCACAGTCCTTTGCAGAATACTGTTACATAACAAGCCTGTTGACTCAACATCACAGTCCTTTGCAGAATACTGTTACATAACAAGCCTGCTGACTCAACGTGACAGGCCTTTGCAGAATACTGTTACATAACAAGCCTGCTGACTCAACATCAGTCCTTTGCAGAATACTGTTACATAACAGTTGACTCAATGTCACAGTCCTTTGCAGAATACTGTTACATAACAAGCCTGTTGACTCAATGTCACAGTCCTTTGCAGAATACTGTTACAAAACAATCCTGTTGACTCAATGTCACAGTCCTTTGCAGAATACTGTTACATAACAAGCCTGTTGACTCATTGTCACAGTCCTTCGCAGAATACTGTTACATAACAGTTGACTCGATGTCACAGTCCTTTGCAGAATACTGTTACATAACAAGCCTGTTGACTCAATGTCACAGTCCTTTGCAGAATATTGTTACATAACAAGCCTGTTGACTCAACATCAGTCCTTTGCAGAATACTGTTACATAACAAGCCTGTTGACTCAATGTCACAGTCCTCTGCAGAATACTGTTACATAACAGTTGACTCAATGTCACAGTCCTTCGCAGAATACTGTTACATAACAGTTGACTCAATGTCACAGTCCTTTGCAGAATACTGTTACATAACAGTTGACTCAATGTCACAGTCCTTTGCAGAATACTGTTACATAACAAGCCTGTTGACTCAATGTCACAGTCCTTGCAGAATACTGTTACATAACAAGCCTGTTGACTCAATGTCACAGTCCTTTGCAGAATACTGTTACATAACAGTTGACTCAACATCACAGTCGTTTGCAGAATACTGTTACATAACAAGCCTGTTGACTCGATGTCACAGTCCTTTGCAGAATACTGTTACATAACAAGCCTGTTGACTCAACATCACAGTCGTTTGCAGAATACTGTTACACAACAAGCCTGTTGACTCGATGTCACAGTCCTTTGCAGAATACTGTTACATAACAAGCCTGTTGACTCAACATCACAGTCCTTTGCAGAATACTGTTACACAACAAGCCTGTTGACTCAACATCACAGTCCTTTGCAGAATACTGTTACACAACAAGCCTGCTGACTCAACATCACAGTCCTTTGCAGAATACTGTTACACAACAAGCCTGTTGACTCAATGTCACAGTCCTTTGCAGAATACTGTTACATAACAAGCCTGTTGACTCAACGTGACAGTCCTTTGCAGAATACTGTTACACAACAAGCCTGCTGACTCCATGTCACAGTAAGTCAGACCTTCAAATTACCATGACTGGTGACTTTCCTTGGACAAAACATAAAAGTACAATCCCACACTTTTTGAATTCCATACCAAAAGGCTGTGCTTTTATTAATAACTATAATAGTAATAATAATAATTGTAATAATAATACTAATAGTAGTAGTAATAATAATAATAAATTTAATAATAATAATAATAATAATAAAATAATAATAATAAAGCACCTTGCCACAGGTTCTAGACGGTGACAATTCACACTCTCGTGTACGCAACGGGCTGCCTACCTGGGTAGTGCCAGCTGAAGAGCTGCCTGCTGGTGCTTCATTCAGCCATTTCTCGAGTCATCCAGTCAATATCGTTCACCCAATTTCCTTCATTCCTTCAATTTTTCACGTAGGGTGCATGCTATGTGTAACGTGTCATCCATACTAACGGCCAAACTGGCCTTCTCTTGCAAAAGTTGGCGATGGGATTTTATGTGTGTGCAAGATGTTATGCATGTGTCCACACACGGAACCTCGGTTCATAGTCTCATTCGAAGGACTGTATGGGAAATGGAGTCAGAACCAGTGTTAACTCAATGGGATTCGAACCCGCAACCCCAGGATCACCAAGATTACGAGTCCAGCCCTCTGCCAACTGAGCTATTCCCGCATTCTAGGCTTCTCTGACAAACACATGCGCTTCATATTTGTTACACACTCACATACGTATACATTTCACTCACTTCTAGCACATGTTAATGTCATTTCATGTGAATGTCATTTCATGTGAATGTCATTCCATGTGAATGTCATTCCATGTGAATGTCATTCCATGTGAGTGTCATTTCATGTGAATGTATTTCATGATGATGTCATTTCATGTTGATGTCATTTTATGTGAATGTCATTTCATGTTGATGTCATTTCATGTGAATGTCATTTCATGTGAATGTCATTTCATGTTGATGTCATTTCATGTGGATGTCATTTCATGTTGATGTCATTTTATTTTCATGTGAATGTCATTTCATGTGAATGTCATTTCATGTGAATGTCATTTCCTGTGAACGTCATTTCATGTGAATGTCATTTCATGTTGATGTCATTTCATGTGAATGTCATTTCATGTTGATGTCATTTCATGTGAATGTCATTTCCTTTCATTTCATACTCTGAGTCTGGAACAGCTGTCGGTGCAGAGCCAGACTTGTGATCCTGGAGTTGCAGGTTCGAATCTTTGCTGCGGTGTTTTGGTTCAAGAAGGGCATGTTTCCCTGGGAGTTAACACTGGTTCTGACTCCACTTAAAAAAAAAGACTGTAAACGACAGTCCATGTGTGAAGGACAGCTAACATCTTGCTCACACTTTACATCCCATCGCCAATGTGCGGAAGAGGACAGTTTGACCGTTTGTATGGAGGACACGTATACACATGGCAGGCACCAAAAGAAATAAATAAAAAGAAAACAAACTGAGTGACTGTCAGACTGAATGATGAGAAATGACCGAAGCAACAGCAGGCAGCTCTTCAGTGTACTCTACCCAGGTAGGCAGCCCGTTATGTGAGGGGGGGCATAGAGGTTGGTCTGTAATCGGCGACTGGCGCTATGCAAGTACTCTTAATAACAACAATAATTTCAGTTCGGTATGAAGCTGCGCTTTCTCACCCCCTCTCTGCCTTTCCTGTTAAGTGTCAGCGCAAAAAAATGATCAAATCCCCCAGCCCACAGAACACAATGGTACAGAAAGAG
Organism: Conus ventricosus; assembly: GCA_018398815.1. Classification (NCBI taxonomy): domain Eukaryota; kingdom Metazoa; phylum Mollusca; class Gastropoda; order Neogastropoda; family Conidae; genus Conus; species Conus ventricosus. The sequence goes on from CM031627.1 coordinate 47,245,121, forward strand.
CCAGACCACAGAACACAATGGTACAGAAGAGCCAGACCACAGAACACAATGGTACAGAAAGAGCCAGACCACAAACACAATGACACAGAAAGAGCCAGCCCACAGAACACAATGGTACAGAAAGAGCCAGACCACAGAACACAATGACACAGAAAGAGCCAGACCACAGAACACAATGGTACAGAAAGAGCTAAGTCTTTGTGGCTGAAACACTCCATGTCTCTCTGTCTTGCTTTTCTTTCCTATGGATCACTACGGCTGTCTGTGATATAGGTCAGGCTTGCCTGGCCGAATAAGCAGTCCTGGACCAACTGGCGATGTTCCTACCAGGACGGGGTGGGTCAACAGGTGGCACTGTTGTCCTCACTGAAATACCCCATGTGTTCTATGACGGGCTCATCATGCGGTCAAGAGGCGCGGTATAACTTCTAGCCCTGGGGGGATCCTCAGAGAAACAATCCTCCCTGTGCTCACAGGGCAGGACGTACGGCCATGAGCTAAGGTGAGGCACCCCAAAAGAAAACTCCAGCTGAAGACGGAGGTATCGGGCCACTGCGCAACTTAAACACGATACTTCCCCGAAGATGGAGTATGGCTGCCTTAATGGCGGGATAGAAAAGGGTCATACACACAAAACTCCACTGCCTGGCTAACAGGGAGTGTCCGCAGGAGTATCAGCCTGCGTACGCAGAAAGAAAGAAAGAAATCAAGATACCACGCATCCATGATGATGCAGTCCACAGAATTTCGATGTGACGATTGGCCTTCGGAGACCCGCCAGGAGGTCGGGAGCCAGGCCCTATGCCTAAAAGGGGCCCACCCCAAGTGGTTGGTGGTCAGACAAAGAAATTCTGCATGCCAATGCGACGAATAAGGAGACCTCATCATCCTGCTGGTGCCAAGCAAACAGTACCACCCAGAATAATCAACATTCTCCAGTGGAATGCAGAAGGGGTGCATAAGAAAACTTGGCTTGGCAAAAAGGATGCACCAAGAAAATACTGACATCGCATGTGTCCAAGAGACACATATGACCGTAAACCATCGCTTTCAAGTGAGGGGTTACGAGACCATCAGGTTGGACCGTGAGAAAGAAACAAAGGAGGGGTGCTTGTCTTGGTGCAGAATTCCATCGCCGCACAAGAACTCAAGATCAACACCAATCAACAGGCAGAGATCCAAGGGGTTGATATAGTCCTTAAATGTCTATTGCCCTCAAGATCGTGATCTTTCCCTCACATACATGAACATCCCAGACAACAACTGCGTGGTGGTGAGCAATTTCAACAGTCACTCAGAGAGATGGGCTATGAGGAGACGGACAAGAGAGGCGAAGAAGTTGAGGATTGGAGATTGACACACATCTTCATCTCATCAACCAAGAAGATGATGAACCCACCTTCTACTCTAGACGCTGGATGACCACATAAACACCAGATCTAGCATTCGCCACCAACGACTTGTTCGTCAGGACAACAAGAACAGTCCTCAACCAGCTTGGAGGAAGTGACCACAAGCCGTCAAACTCTCTATCAACCTCACTTACAGGCTCCACAAACAAAGTGTTTTCCCCGCTGGAATTATAGAAAGGCGGACTGGACTCTCTTCGAGACCCTCACAGATACATATACAAAGCCAATCAACAACAGGCAGAAGGACTCAAACGAGATGGTTCGAGACTTCACAAAGGCCGTCTTGAAAGCTGCTACAGAATCCATCCCAAGAGGAGCACGTAAAGACTACAAGCCCTACTGGACGGAGAACTTCAGAATCTGAAGATGCCGTTACGGAAACCAGGGACCGAGCAGAAAAGCAGCCATCACTGGAGAACAACATAGCGCTGAAGGAAGTAACTGCCAGATACAAGCTGTCCTGCGCACAAGCTGCAAGGAAAAGCTGCAAGAGAAAACTGAAAGCCTAAATCTCGACAGGGATGGCAGCAAGCTGTGGAAACTGGCTAGAAACCCTCTGTAATGAAACAAACAAGTCACACCACTATAACAATACAAGAGAATGGAAATTATCTCTCTGGAAAGAAAGCAGCAGACCACTTCATAGACGTCTATGAAACAGCAATCTGGAAGTCCCTCCTGAACAGAGCTGCAGTGCACAGGGCCCAAGGTGAACTCCATGAGGAAGCCCCAAGAGGAAGTCATGACCACAGCTTTCAGAGAGAAGGAGCTGGAGGAAGCGTTGCAGAGAGCCTCAATCTGAAGAAGTCACCTGGACCAGATGGAATCACAAATGAAATGATCTGCATCTTGGGATGAAGAGCAAGCAGTCCTTCTAAAAATCTTTAAACTCCAGCTGGAAGACAGGATCAGTACCACAGTGTTGGAGGGAAGCAGACATGATCCCCATTTACAAAAATGGAAAGGACAAGTCGAAGCTACAGACCCATCAGCCTTACAAGCTGCTTAGGAAAGCTGATGGAGAGACTTGTCAATGCAAGGCTTGTCTGGCACCTTGAGGAGCATCAGCTGCTGAGCCCTGTACAGGCAGCCTCCCGCAACACAGATCAACAGAAGACCAGATCACATTCATCACGCAAAGCATTGAGGACGCTTTCCAAGAAAGAAGAACACGCTTGCTGTCTGGATTGACATAGAGAAGGCATTTGACAAAGTCTGGAAGGATGGACTTAGGTTCAAACTACGGCGATGTGGTGTGTCTGGGAGGATGTACACCTGGATCAGCCAGTACCTTCACAACCGCCAAGCCGAGTCAAGATTCAGAGCCAGAAAAGCAAGAAGAAGGTGCTGAGACAGAGAGTACCACAAGGAGGAGTCCTTTCGCCAACGCTGTTCCTCATCTTCATAGATGACATCGTCAGAAAACTGCCAAGAGGGGTCAGAGGAGCAATCTACGCAGATGACCTGGTACTTTGTGCTCTGAAGAGTACACCACACAGCACAGGTACGCCTCCAGACTGTGCTCAATAAGATCAGCGACTGGACCAAGGAATGGCTTGTCTCTGTCAGCTCAAGCAAAACAACCTACACAGTCTTCAGCCTATCCAGCAAGAAGCAAGAGGCGAAGCTGACACTGAACAACCAAAGGCTTGCAGAGGAACCCACACCTACCTACCTACCTGTGAATGACTTTGACCGCACGCTAACTTGGAAACAGCATATCACCAGATGCTGTAGCAGGCCAAATTGAGACTGGCGATCATGAGGAAACTTGCGGGGACGGACTGGGGGGCTGACAAACGTATCCTGAAGAGACTCTATACAGGGAGAGTCCGACCTGTAGTTGAGTACGGGACATCAGCATGGCATCAGCTGCAAAGTCTAACTCGACGATCTCAACAAGATACAGAACCAAGCTCAGCATGTCATAACTGGCGCCATGAGATCCACCCCAATCCTGAAGATGGAGGAGACCACTGGGCTGCAGTCATTGGAAGACAGAAGGGACACAAAGATCCTTATCCAGGCAGCAAAATTCAAACGCCTTGAAAACCATCCAATGAACAACAGAATGAGCAGACCCACCAAGAGCCAGCTGAAAAGAGGCAGCTCATCCACCAGTCAAGACGCCCTTGAAAGACACAACTCGCAGTCTTGATGGAACACGAAGCAAAGCCTATCCCGGCAAATGTCACCCACCATCTTGGAAGAGGCAGGTGTTCCCAACAGTCGTCACCAGCATTCCCGGAGTGGAGAAGAGAGGAACACAGTCAGACACCCAAAGGAAGGCCCAGGCCATGGAGTACATCTGCAACCAGTACCCCCAGGAAGACTGGACCCATGTCTTTACAGATGGCTCCACCACAGAAGCAACGAGGGATGGTGGAGCTGGAATCTTCCTCCGATACAAAGACGGAGATGAAGAAATTGCAATTCCAACAGGAAAATTCTCCACCACTTCCGAGCTGAGCGAGAAGCCCTCTGTGAGGCAACCACAACAGTCTAACAGAACGTCTCAAGAGCAACAGGGCAGGTGGTGGTGTTCTCTGACGCTCTCTCCGTGCTCCTAGCCCTCAAGAACTCCTGCTGCAAAGAACAGAACCATCTCACTTCAGCCCTTGTTGCCCTGAGTGCCAGAGTGGAGAAAGTGGTGATACAATGGGTACCAGCACACTGTGGCATCAGAGGCAGCGAAAAAGCGGATATTCTGGCAAAAGACGGTGCACAGAAGGAGCAGGCAAACAACCTGGTGTCTACGATGAAATTAGAACAATCATCAAGGCACAGCAAGGAATAAAATGGCACCTCCTGCATCCCAAATACAACCCAAAGACACATACCATTTGCTGGACGACGGGAACAGGTCAAGATCTTCGCCTGAGGACTGGACACAATCGCCTGCTCCACCACATGCACATGAAATTTCGCATTGGACAGAGTGGAGAGTGCCCTTGTGGTGAGGACCAATGACAACCGACCACATCCTTCAAGCCTGTACGACATATGCAGCATCCAGAAGGAAGTACTGGCCAACACCGACAGCAGTGGAAGCCAAGCTGTAAGGCACCCTGGAGGAACTGCGACGGACAGCAGCCTTCATCGAGGACACCGGGCTGCTCATCTAATGGATGGTGAACGAGGAAGAAGAAGAAGAATCACATCTCTTCTTCAATAATATCTAGCATAATAATCCATACAGATTGTGTTTCTTGCCATCATTCTTCACTGACCCCTTCCACTCACCCTACTTCTTCTTTCATTCTGTCTCTTCTTCCCCTTTCGCCCTCTTATCTTGATCTCACCCCACCCACCCCACCCACCTCACCCTGCCCATCCTCCTAACCCCCCCCCCCCCACCATCCACCTCTTCCCCACCATCCATCCCTCCATCCTCCTCCACCCTTTCTCCCCCCATGAACCTCTTCTCCTCTCTCTCTCCTCTCTCTCTCTCTCTCTCTCTCTCTTGCACACCTCCTCCCCGAGGTCAGTGTCAGGTCACAGCAGTTCAAAGGTCAGGTACTGGATCACTCCCCCAGGTCATGTCAGGTCACAGTTCAATGTCAGGTGCTGGATCACTCCCCAAGGTCAGTATCAGGTCACAGCAGTTCAAAGGTCAGTTACTGGATCACTCCCCGAGGTCAGTGTCAGGTCACAGCAGTTCAAAGGTCAGGTACTGGATCACTCCCCATGGCACGTGCGGCAGGTGGTTGAGCGCGGCTGCCGTCCTCTTCACGAGCGGATCTGGCGCCACACGCCAAGCGGCAGCAGGACTTGAGGCTGCGAGGGTGACCTGCAAACACACTGCTCCTGATCAGAAAGGGCATCTTTGTCTAGGTGCCACAGACGTTAAACATGCACCAGGTAAGATGAGGGTAATGTTGCTTTACCTCCCAGCCGATCGTAAAGGGCCATAGGGTGATCTGCAAACACACTGTTTCTGATCAGACTGGGCATCCTTGCCTGGGTGCCACAAGCCACAGACGTGAAATATGCACCAGGTAAGGTAAGGTAAGGTGAGGAAAGGTATGGTAAGGTATGTAAGGTAAGGTGAGGAAAGGTAAGGTAAGGTAAGGTAAGGTAAGGTAAGGTACGGTAAGGTAAGGTATGGTAGGTTAAGGTAAGGTATGGTACATTAAGGTAAGGTAAGGTAATGTACGTTAAGTAAGGTAAGGTTAGGTAAGGTAAGGTATGGTACATTAAGGTAAAGTAAGGTAAGGTAAAGTAAGGTAAGGTAAGATAGGTAAGGTACAATACGTTAAGGTAAGGTAAGGTACAGTACGTTAAGGTAAGGTAAGGTAAGGTACGTTCTGCTGAGGTAAGGTAAAGTAAGGTAGGGTACGTTTAAGGTAAGGTAGGGTACGGTACGTTAAGGTAAGGTAAGGTAAGGTATGGTAAGGTAAGGTAAGGTAAAGTATGGTACAGTACGGTACGGTAAGGTAACGTAAAGTATGGTAAGGTAAGGTACGGTTACAGTACGGTGAGGTAAGGTAAAGTAAGGTAAGGTACGGTAAGGTAAGGTAAAGTATTGTATAGTACGGTAAAGTAAGGTAAGGTACAATATGGTAAAGTAAGGTAAGTATGGTGTCACGGTCGCTAAGCCGGACGGCCCTACCACCCCTACCCACGCCTATTACACACTAGAGCAGACAACACAGCACACTAACACAGCTTTACAATCATACGCACTTCTTTATTTCACACACACACTATGGCGCCACCACTCACGTCATCCACACCCACCACCGGTATCCCACTCCTTCCCTGACCCGTACTACCCTACTACGACCTGAGAACCCTAACCTATGCTAAAGCACCAGTTGCGGTATATCACTGCGACCTAGGGACGCAGAGATAGCCCGCACACGTGGTGGCTAACTACTGGGGACACGGACAAACCCAAGGGACTCTAATATCTAAACTACTACCACCCACACCTCTCCCAGGACCCACCCTTCTTTTGACCCGGGACCCTACCGCACCGGTCACTGCGTCCCTAAGGGAGGCAACGACAAGTTCCCTACCCGTGCTGGCCACTACGTCCCAAAAGGAGGCAGTAGCTAGCACCCTTACCCTACTGCCTAACCCTACACCCCTTCTACTACAACCATGGGACAACCCATCCCGGCCCGGAGAGTTCCAGTCCTCGGCGCTGAACTTGGCCCCTCACAGGCTGACACCTCCCCGGGAGACTCTGCACTCTGGCGCTGACCGTGGCCTCCCACAGTCCGACTCCCCGAAGACTCTACACCGGCGGCGACCGTGGCTCCTCAGTCTGACTCCTCTCCCACGCTAGGCAACCCCCAACGCACACCAGGCGCCCTCTCGACGAGTCGGGGGCTCGAAGGACGCCTCTTCCTCTGAAGGCCCCCCCCGCCGGACACTGAGGGTGAGGGAAGGTCTGGTGCGGCGCCCTCTCCCAGGACGCCCCCAACAGGGAAGAGCAACAGGTGGCTGGAGAACTCCGGAAGAACTCCGGTAGCGGAGGAGAGCTGCCCACAGACGGCAGACGGCCTGGATGGTCTCCCTCTCCCGGGAAAAGCAGCAGGCAACGGGACACCGCCGCTCACCTGCCGGCACGCGGCAGTACCCTGCGGTGGTCTGACCCCAGCCTCAGGACGGGACAGGATACCTGCTAACACAACTGGACAGACAGACGATCAACCACACCACACGGCTGTTCAGAGCAGGTTACTTAGTTTTGAGTCGCAGGGGAGTTTACAGCTGCAGAGACCAAGCTGCGAATGCAGGTTAGGGAAAGGAATGTTTTCTGCAGGCCGCTCCCACCAGCCAGCTAACCGCACTGTATTCGGCCAACTGAATGTCATCTGTGCATAGCTGGTCTGGCAGCAATGCGTTCGGCAAGGTTGAGCGGCCATTACAAATGGGGCTGTAGGTTTGATAATTAGTTATTGTCATGAAAAATGTAATATATCTGCACTATTGAGATGACTGAATTGGCGAATTCCCAACAATTCTTTTAATACCAAACTCGACTGGGTTTATTTTCTTGTAGATAACATAGATGCCGCATGAAAGCTTGTACGCAAGTGGTCAGGCAATATTAGAACAATGACAACAAACACAATATTGTGCAAAAATGACGTCATCACTTTCTGGGAAGTTAATTTTCCACAGTTAAGTAGTACACAAGTTTGATACATGCCTCTGCTCAGACTACAGCAACAAAAATATTGGATTACAAATGTGTAAAGCCTTGTTTGTTTGCCCTTTCACTAAGTGTCTCAAATTAAGGACAGAAATGTAAAGCTTTGTGACAGTTCTGCAACTGGCTGGAAGTGGTCAGCCAACAGAAGCACAACACGGACTAGGCACAGGCCACGGGCACACAGACCGAGAGGGACCTGGCACTAGAACTATGACTCGAAGTCACTCAGCCTCGATAACCGCGCTACCGCCGACAACTACAGATAGGCGACGTCCACTCGACGCAAAACCAGGGCCCGAAGTGAAGCTACCCAAACGCCATTCCGACCTGGTGCGGGAATCAAGCGAACTTTACTCACACCCACAACAAATCACGATGGTCAGAGCAGCGTCTCCTCGCAGAGTGGACACGCCGGGACCATCGGACTATGTAGTTGCTCGTGCAACAGCACGAAATTTTACACAACAACTCACAGACTTGACAACACCACACAGCCGATCCTGCCCGCCGTCTACGGTTCGTTAGAACCAAACGTAACAAAACGGGTAACAATCGGTAAAAGAAACAAACCTTCCCGCTTCCATCCCTTCAACAAGTTGAAGATTGGAATTCAAAATATTATATGTCTTATTTCCTCAGCCCCTACCTAGCCTAACCTTCACCTTAACCAAAGCCCATCTTACACACGCCACTCTCGCACACACACATACTACACATATGCACACGCACAGCGCCGCACCGCTCTCTAGTTTCTAGAACTATTCATATATTCCAAACACATGGACGGCTTGTGAGTAGTATTCCGATCGGAGACACACACACCCTGCCTAGTTTAAACTACAGGTTTTTAAAACCAACAAAACTTGCTCACTCGATCGGCGATTTACTATACGCCCACACTCATAACGATCAACTCCACACCACTCACTACTGAACTGCGGTTACTTTTGATGCACCCCTCATTCTTTTCCCAACAAACATCACTATTACAACTTTACTTATACTGCAGATAATATTACTGTCCAATTCTGCACTTCCATGACCTTTAACGATGGCACTACAGGCAGCCGTTACACAAAGCACTACATAACATTTCGGTAACTGAGGGGGCTCTGACATGAACGGCTCGCCTATGCAACCCGGTTCTAAATAGCACCCTCAGCTAACACTTTGTACGTTGTCATTCTCTCGCAATGACATGCATAGCAAAAAAAAAAAACTTCCGATAATGTCAACCCTCTCTTGACACAGGTAATAGGTATAATACAGTCAGTCTCTCCTCTCTTCTCTCTCTCTCTCACTCTTCTGGCAAGGACTCAAAGAATGTCATGCCCGCCCACATTGTCCTTTCCAGGACATGCCTGCTCACCGTAATACTGCGAATGCTGATGCTCTGCAGCTGCCACCATGTGATCCTCCACTAGTACTCTAGTCCCACAGCTACACTTCTGGGTTTCGTCCTCAAATGGAAACTGTCGATCGTACCTGCAACCTGCTGTTGCCAGTTCTTCCTTGTCAAGCTACACGTCTCAGCTACCTTGTTCCTTAGTTACGAGCTTTCCTCTGCGCTGTGCGCGGAACTCTTGCTTATCTGGTTGCAACAGAGATCCCTCAGTATCTGCATGGGCCTGCGCATCAGGAGGCTTCCTTACAAGGGAAACGCTCTGACGACGTCTTCCCTTATCCACAGTACGCTGACATCTGGCCCCATGACTGGCTAGAGTACCCGCACAATGTCGCAAGCAATGCTGGCCTCAATAAAATGCGCGACCAACACGCTCCTTGGTTCGGGTGGTACTTTTAAGTGTCCAGGACTCCGGGTACGTCATGGGCTAGCTTCATCACCGTGGCCCGTACGGTTCGCTGGGACGCATTATATGGACCTCGCTTACGTCTTGGGATCCCTCAAAACGCGGGGACCAGTACACCAGATTTCCGAGCGTACTCGACTAGTCCAACTTGGTATGGAAGGTCGTTCCCTGCTTCACACGCCACTTCGAGCCTTCCTAAGGTTATCGTCCTGGTCCTGCATCTGAATTAACTGATGGGATAGAGGGGTGTAAGACTGCCATCCTCGACGAGGCAGGGGTACCGGTTCTTGTGCTCCCTGGCTCTTCTGCGCCCGTGTCTGCACTGCCCTACCAACGCCGGTACTGCGTATACTGGCACACGTATCCAACCCGGCAATCTCCTACATCTCTTTGCGAAGTTTCCGATCAGGGGACTTCCTGCACTGGCTGTTCTGACTAAAACCTCCAACTTCCTTGAAGACTAGGTGACTTCAACTCTATTACCGCCAAGGATAACACAAGTACACCTACATCTGAATTCAGCCAAACACTACTGGAAAACGTTCTCCTGTTACGCGTTCTGCTGGTATCAACACTGGGCTCTACGGTGTATTCGGCACCAGTGTCTCGTAAATCCAATGGCCGAGGTTCGGGTTGACCTCTACAAATGCACGCAGGATCGTACCGAGGCTCAGGCGTATGGGCCGACACAACGTAGGGAACTACACGGAGCATGGGGCTTTGGTCGCAACAAAGAACAGTCTCCAACGGAATGGGGGCTCAGGGCATTCCTAGCGATGTGGCCTGGCTTCTTGCAGTTGAAACAGATCTAAGTCGATCTAGGCCCTTCTGATCTCCTGCTCTGCTTGCTGCAGTGCACCTCACTCTGTTGGGATTTCTGTGTGGGCTGGCTTCCCTTACTGTTTCACGCTATTCCAGGGTTCGAGCTGGATACACTCGAGTTCGGTTTCTTGCTTCGCTTCCTCCCTAATCTCTTTGCCTCTGCTAAAACAGTCTGCTTCCGTTGCCATTGTTCACATTATTCGGGCCAAGTCTAGTCCGGGATTCAATCGTGAACTCTTGGGGACAGCAGCTGGTAAACTGTTCTTGAAAAAGCAGATCCTTTAATCTCTTGCCACAACTCTCATCTTGCCCGCTGCGCACAACCAGAGGCGAAAAACCCACCGCATTCAACCTTCCAACACCTGGGCGGAAAGTCTCCTCAGGCGCAGCGTCCTTTTCTTGATGCTTCTGAACTTTTCACGGTAGCCTACATGCATGCAAGCTAAAGTGGCTGATGGGGCGCTCTTTATCTGATCATAGTCGCTTAACTCCTCCACAACTTAACCGCATCACCGCTACTCTAGCCTTTCCCTCTCAAGCAAGACATCAGACGTGTGGGCCTGGTTCTCGTCACTTGACATTCAGGGCTACAACGCTCAAATTGGGTCAATGACAAGCTGTCCACATCGGTAGTTCTCTCCAACGGCTCAAGATGGGACCCGCTCTCGTTTCTTCCCTCGATTCAAGATTTCCTGTGCGCTGCCTTCTCATTGAGGCCTGTCTCACCTGTATGTTTAGATCCCGCTCTCTTGCCTCTAACTCAGCTTGCCGTGCTTGGCTTTATATCTTCTCTTTATCGCCCTTTCTCCTCCATCTTCTTCCTTGCAGTCAGTTCATTGTCTCGCTTTTTCTCTTCGTCATCCTTCCGAGTAACCTTTCGCCCTCTGCTCGCTTCGTCTTATTCTGCTTCAATTCTCTAGCCTCCTCTTGCTCTATCAGCTTTCTCCTTCTCAATCTTCCTCAGCCCTATCACGCTTTATCCTCTTCAATCCTCCTTGCTTACATCTGTACTCCGTCTTGCTTAATCTCTAACTCCCTCTGCCTAGCAGCTTTATGCTTCATCATCCTCATTCTCTGCCTCACTTTCTCTTCCATCCGGCCGCTCAACTCTGGCTTCTCTCGCTATCTTTCATCCTCATTACGCACCGATGTCTGATGACGAACTTGTGGCGAGATCTCCCAGCTAACCATCGCGCTCCAACTTGACCAAACTTCGCATAAAGCCCCCGTCCCCTGTTCTTGATCACCCCCGCATCCTGTGTCACAACCTTAGGTTTTGGTATGCTGCGTAGGGGCCTGTGGATACCATGACACTTTCGGGGTCTTACTGAGGATGGGCTCGGGTGTATGTTTAGACATAGGGTACCCCTACCACCACAGACGCTAGCAACAAACAGTAAGCGATCTGAGCGCCCACTGGAGGTTCTGAGACCAGCCACTCTTGCCCTGACCGCAACCGGCACCAAGTACACACTCCTCTCAATGCGTCACGCAACAAGCGATAACTCACCCACACTTGGTGTACTCATACTAATACGATATGGGTCTCAAACCCATCATATTTTTTTTTTTACCAATGCACTGTCTGGGGCACAGACCCCAATCACGGGACACAATATTCCACGTCCACTGTGCATGCGCACGTTACCCTCAGTCACAGGCCTCCACTGTCTCTGGTCGGCCACACCACACGATCACAATGCACTTGCACCCCGTCCCCGTCATATATGCACTTCAGTGCACCCCTTAGTGTCAACCTGCGCACCCTCGTGCTTCCCTCGCACCAGTCACTGGGCTCACATTGCTCTTAATCCCACACGATATCGAACCACACAGCGTGCACAGTAACGGCGCTGGGTACCACTCTTACCTACTCACTGGGGGATATAGATGCAAGGGACACAAGGGACACCTAGAAATACCCTCCGGCCACCTTACACTGATACGGATATCACTCTCGCTTCCAACAATCACTCACTGTTTAAATGACCATTCATACCTCACAAAATGGGGTTAGCGCCGAACACATTCCCGCACCAACACACAGTGCCTATGCCCAATTTATGCGATGCGAAAACTGCGTGAAGGTGAACAGTGGACACTACGTACCCCCCCCAGGTACTGAGTCGCTCCCACCAACCTCCCACTAACAGACGTACCCACCGTCACAACGCACCCCATAACTCCCTTCTAGTACCAAACACCTGACCACAGAACCTCCTATAGTGAAATCCCGCAATCTCCATCCGAACTGGTCACGGTGGACTTAAGCCGGACGGCCTACCCAGCCCTACACACGCCTATTACACACTAGAGCAGACAACACAGACACTAACACAGCTTTATACAATCATGTGCATTTCTTTATTTCACACACTACTATGGCGCCACCACTCACGTCCTATCCACCCACACACCGGTTATCCCACGCATTCCTGACCGTACTACCCTCTACGACCCTGAGAACCTAACTATGCTAAAGCACCGTTGCGGTATATCATCTGCGAACCCTAGGAGACTGCAGTGATAGCCCCGCAAACGTGGTGGGCTAACTACTGGGGACACGGACAAAACAAGGGACTCTAGTGTATCTAAAACCACTACCCCACAACCTCTCCCCAGGACCACCTTCTCTTTTGACCCGGGACTACCCTACGCACCGGTAACTGCGTCCTAAGGGCAGGCAAAGCAAGAGTACCCACCCCGTTGTGGCCACTAAGTCCCAAACGGAGGCAGGTAGCTAGAACCCATACCCCGACTGCTAACCCTACCTCTACTCAACCATGGGACAACCATACCCGGCCCGGATGAGTTCCCGTCCTCGGGCGCTGAACTGGCTCACTCACAGGTGGACACTCCCCGGGAGACTCTGCACTCTGTCGCTGACGTGGCTCCACAGTCTACCGAATCCCTGAAGACTAGTCACCCTGGGCTGGCGAGCGGTGGCTCCTCACGTCTACACCTCTCCCCTCGCTAGGCAACCCCTAACCGCACAATCAGGCGTCCCTCTCGACGATCGTCCGGGGGCTCGTAGGACCGCCTCAATCCTTTGAAGGCGCCCCCCCCCGCGGACACTAGAGGGTGAGGGAAGGTCTGGTTGTGCGGCGCCCTCTCCAGGAGCCCTACGAACAGAGGAAGAGCAACGGTGGCCTGGAGAATCCGGGAAAGAACTCCGTGTAAGCGGTAGGAGAGCCTGCCACGGCGGGGCAGACGGCCTGGATGGTATCCCTCTCCCGGGGGAAGAAAAAGCAAGCAGGCAACGAGGGACACGACGCTCACTGCCGGCCCGCTGGCAGTACTGCGGAGTGGTCTGACCACTCGCTCAGGACGGAGACAGGGCTACCTGCTAAAAAACCACATCTGGACAGACAGACGATCAAACACACAGTTCTGCAACTGGCTGAAGTGGCTGCAACGACGACAACACGGACTCGGCACAGCCAAGGGCACACCAGTCCCGACGAGAGACCTGGCCACTAACAATGATCGAAGTCGCACTCCAGCTCGACTAGCGGCGCTACCGCCGCAACTACAAGGCGCGTCCACTCCGACGAACTCCAGGGACCGAAGTGAAGCGGGGGGCCCGGGCTACAATGCATTCCGAACTGTCGGACTCACGCGAACTCTACTCACACACAAAAAAACGATTGGTAGAAGCGCCTAGGCGGTATCCCTCGCAGAGCTGACACCTGCAGGACCAACGGACTAGTTGGTGATCGTGCAACAGCACGACAAATTTACCACAACAACTCACTGGACTTGACAACCCACAGGCGTTATCTGCCCGCCTACTCCTGGTGTCGACCACAGTAACAAAAGCGTTAAACAATCGGAAACGAAACAAAACCTCCCGCTTCCCTCCCTTAACAAGTGAAGATTGGGAATTCAAAAATATTATATGTCTTATTTCCTCAGCCCCTACCTAGCTAAACCATCACCTTGTAACCAAAAACCCCAATCTTACACAACGCACTTCGCACACACACATATTACACATATGCACACGAACCACGCGCACACGTCTCTATTTCTAAACTATCATTACTCCAAAACACAAGGACGGCTTGTTTAGTATTCCGATCGGGAATATGGTATGGTAAGGTAAGGTAGGTAAGGTAAGGTAAGGTACGGTATGGTAAGGTAACGTAAGGTAAAATTTGTACGGTAAGGTAAGGGGTAAGGTAGGGTAAGTAAGGGTAAGAAAGGTAAGGTAAGGAAAGGAAAGGGAGAATGGTAGAAGATATATGAAGGGATGACACTTGCAGAAAGGTGGACCAAGGGAGAACAATTGCAGAAGGAATGTTGTTGAACTGTTCTTCATCGCTGTGTGCCAGTAGACTCCATCAGCAGTGTGCCGGAGCGGAGCAGTATGCCCTGGAGTTAATGAGGGGGAATTAGAGATTGATGGACCTCACATGGGCACGTGGGAAGATATGATAATGTCAGCAAAGCAAATGAGAAAAAGTGGTGTAAACGGATGATGGATAGGTCGTCTTTCTCCTACTCTTGCCATTTAAAGGATTCCAGCGGAGCTTGAATCACCCAGACAACTTTCCCAATAATGTTCACAATATATAAACACACCCACCACCACACACACAAACACACACACACGCAAACACACACCCACAAGACCACATCACCCTCACCACACGAAATTCACACAATCATACACACATGCAGATTGCACACAACTCACACGCGTACACCAATCACAAACACCAACAGTCACCACCAAGACACCACGTCACATCAATCACACACACACACAAAACACAACACAACGCACATCAAGACATCACACATAACACACACTACACACACACATAAACACACCACAACGCAATCACACACACACAAACACACACAACACACACACACAACCACACACACACCCACCACAACAAAACATCCACAACAACAAAATAGACAAAACAAGCCGACTTGTAACAAGCACATACCACACACATCCAACCATGCCTTCCAGACCGTTCATTGCACTTCACTGCCATTTGGCCCCTGACCTTTTCAATTTCTCAGATAGCCCACATGCACGCCCAAATCCCCGACCTCCTCCTCATAGTCCCTGACTCGATCGCGGCGCCACCTCCAGGGGTCTTTAACGCCCTACTACCGTATGAGCCCTACAGCCTCGTTCCAAAACTCGTTAAGAAGCTGTGCAAAACTCAGAGTCCCCTCTGCACCACGAGCGTGTGATATGTGAGTTGGGGGGCGTACAGATGCTCCGCCCTTCGTCCAACAGCACGCTTGGAACACTGGAAGCTTTTGGTAGGCGATGGCCAGTTGTAGGGGGGCGCGGCAAACTTGTGACTGTGGCACTGACTCTCTCTGTATCATGATCTCTCTGCTTAGTAGGTCCAGGGCAGCTGACAAAGCCAGGAAGACAAGAGGAAAGAGAGAGAGAGAGATGAGAAATTAAATTTAAACAAGAAAGATTACAGGTTAAACAGAAAAGTTTCAACAATCGTAGTTGATAACATGGAGGGGAGTGGGTGATGGGGGATGAGGGTGGGGGTGGGGGTTGGGGGCTGGGGTAAATGAGAGAAGAAAAAAAAAAAAGACGGAAAACCAAATAGGAATGATTTATTCGTTTTCTTATTCAGGGCCTCAGTCTGACATTAAGGAAAGAACGTGGGATCTAATCATAACTCAAATATTATCGCAGCTTGCTGTGTACTAAGAGCAAGTCCCAATTATAAATCATCGAAATCCTGGAAGTTGGATAAAAAAGACAATTATATGTGAAGTTTTGTATCATACTCCCTGTTCAGCGAGAGTACACTTCATGGGAAACAATTGGCAACTAGGCCACACGCTTACGATGTCCACATAACATCATACTGCTATTTGCAGAGCAACGACACGCACTGCGGGCAACTAGTACAAGCTACGATGTTCCCGCATAACATTAGATTATTGCAGAGGTTCAAAAAACCATTGCGGCAACTAGTACAGTCTACGATTGTCCCACAGTAACAGTCTATTGCTATTGAGTAGCAACGACCTAAAGGGAAAGATTAGAAAGGCTGCAGTGTCAGAGGAAGTTCTTTATAGCAGAGAGAGAGAGGGAGAGAGAGAGAGAGAGGAAAGAGAGGCGGGAGAGAGAGAGAGAGAGAGAGGGATATAGAGAGAGAGAGGGAGAGAGGGAGAGGGAGTGAGAAAGAGTAAGAGAGAGAGGAGAGAAGAGTTAGCGACGGAGAGGAGGAGAGAGAGAGAATCGCAGTGGAGAGAGAGAGGAGAGAGAGAGAGGAGATTGGGTTTGGGGGCTGAGTGGAAAGGGGGAGGACAGGAGTGGAGGTGTGGAGGATAACAATCGAATTAAATGGCACTAATTCAACATCACAACACTGACAACTTACTTCTTCCTGTGAAAAAACCATAAACCATGTAACTAAACATAAATAATCTCCTAAGTATGTGTATCAATAAAATGTAATGCAGAAAACAAGCGGAAGAAAGGAGTGCGCACGCACATGCACGCAACACACTACACACACACACGCACTCACACACACACACACCAGATCCCACACACGCCACAAAACACCCACGCACAGAACACCACACACACGAACACACACACAGACACACACAACCCAAACACACACTCACACACACACACAGTCACCTGCACCAGATCACATCGCCCCATTCAGGGCAGCCAGGTCAGGGGTTGCTAGCGGTTGTTGGGAGTCACCGTTTTGGGTTAGCTCCCTCTCCCCAGTGGTTGTTTAGCATCAGGCATCAGCTGGCTGTTTATTCGCAACTGCCAACTGCAGTGGTGTTTGACCTTTGACATTCGGCACATTCCACGACAGGCTCACCGTCGAAGTTTTAATAAACACACACAGTTTGTCCACCTGACAGGGGAAAGTAATTCACAGCTTGGAGAATTTGAATGTATTGAATAGAGGGGGCACACACGCATGATGGCTTGCTCACTGTGCCACGCATGCACCCACGTACACCACAACACATCACACACACCAACACACACACACCCACACACACACCAACACGTTCACACCACACACTTCACTCACACACTCAACCTCACACACACACACACACACAACACACACACACACACACACACAACACACCACACTTTCCACTCTGCATTTAATGTTGAATCTTGGGTTAAAAAGAAGTTTTCGATTTCCTCGATTAGCCGTTAGATCAATGTTTTATCCCAACCATTCTTCCATTTTTCATAATGGTTAATAGTTTCATTATGGAACTTTCTAATCAAAACAAGCAGTTTCAAGTTAACAAGATACTACAATCAAAGAACAGAAAACCGTCCAACAGACCCCATGCACACACACACAAGCGCACACAACACACACACATACACACAGTATCACCCAGTGCACACAACACACACACACACACACAACACCCCACACACACACACACCACACACACACACACCCACTCACACAATTACACAGTAAACATATTACATGCACAGCAGTCTTGCTAACAAACAAAAAAGCCCAGGCAGGTTTGCATGAGTTTTATCATGATAAATCTACTGTGAGAAGTTATAATTATACACACACACTCACACACACTACGCACACAACACAACACACACACGACCACACACACTCACACACACACACACACACACACACACCACAGCATCACACTCACCACACACACACACAGACACACAGCACACACACACACACACTCACACACACACACACACACAAACACCACACCACCACAAGAAGGTGAGAAGGGATGAGCAGGTGCACATGGCAATGCCCCCCCCCCAAAAAAAAAAAAACAAACCCAACAAAAAAACCCAAGCTCACAAGAAAAATATACGATTAGTATGTTCCTATACACTGTTACCGTTTAAGGATGAGGGAGGACAGCCCAGTTAAGGCCGCCGTTTCTGTCACCTGGGCTACAGACATACTTGAACGTAACTGATACTGATACTGTTCGGTGACAGCAGTTAAAGGCCTTTTCTGTCACCTGGGCTACCGACCAACTTGAAGCTTAGACTGATACTGATATCGTTAGGTGACAGCCCTAGTTAAGGTCTTTTCTGTCGCCTGGGCTACAGGACACTTGATAACTTGATACTGATACTGTTAGGTGACAGCCCAGTTAAGGCCCTTTCTGTCACCTGGGCTACACGACAACTTGAACTTAACTGATACTGATACTGTTAGGTGACAGCCCAGTTAAGGCCCTTTTCTGTCACCTGGGCTACAGACAACTTGAACTTAACTGATACTGATACTGTTAGGTGACAGCCCAGTTAAGGCCTTTTCTGTCACCTGGGCTACAGACAACTTGAACTTAACTGATACTGATACTGTTAGGTGACAGCCCAGTTAAGGCCCTTTTCTGTCACCTGGGCTACAGACAACTTGAACTTAACTGATACTGATACTGTTAGGTGACAGCCCAGTTAAGGCCCTTTTCTGTCACCTGGGCTACAGACAACTTGAACTTAACTGATACTGATACTGTTAGGTGACAGCCCAGTTAAGGCCCTTTTCTGTCACCTGGGCTACAGACAACTTGAACTTAACTGATACTGATACTGTTAGGTGACAGCCCAGTTAAGGCCCTTTTCTGTCACCTGGGCTACAGACAACTTGAACTTAACTGATACTGATACTGTTAGGTGACAGCCCAGTTAAGGCCCTTTTCTGTCACCTGGGCTACAGACAACTTGAACTTAACTGATACTGATACTGTTAGGTGACAGCCCAGTTAAGGCCCTTTTCTGTCACCTGGGCTACAGACAACTTGAACTTAACTGATACTGATACTGTTAGGTGACAGCCCAGTTAAGGCCCTTTTCTGTCACCTGGGCTACAGACAACTTGAACTTAACTGATACTGATACTGTTAGGTGACAGCCCAGTTAAGGCCCTTTTCTGTCACCTGGGCTACAGACAACTTGAACTTAACTGATACTGATACTGTTAGGTGACAGTCCAGTTAAGGCCCTTTTCTGTCACCTGGGCTACAGACAACTTGAACTTAACTGATACTGTTTAAAAAGGACAATGGCATTGGATAGTCACCACCAGCAAAAAAAAAAAAAAAGACCCCCCCCCCCCCCCCCCGAAAAAACAAGCAACCCCCCCCCCCCCCCCCCCCCCCCCCCCCCGAACAAAACAAAACAAAAAAACAACAAACAGAAAAAACAAGCACAAACCCCCAGAACAAAAAAACCCCAACAAACCCTTAGGTGCAAACTGATGGCACAGGACCTTTTAACAAGGTTTCAGTTTCAACTTCAGTTTCATCAAGGAGACGTCATTGCGTGCGGACAAGTCCACATACACTGCACCACATCCGCTGAGTTTTGAGACCACTGTACGCATGATTTATAGCTGTTGGATATATGAATTAACAACTAAGATAAGAGAATTTATGAAGAAGGTCTCGTGGTTATTACTTAACAGATGTCTGACCTACGCATTAGCCCAACATGCTGGTCAGATCTTGATTACAGACCTGACATTGGTTGTGCCATTATTATCACTGTATACATGTATGTGTAGTGAATGTACACATGTGTCAGTCCATGTAAAATATTCGCAGATGATACTAAGATTTACAATTGTACATCAAAGAGTACTTGTATTCAAAACGATATCTACAAACTGCAAGAGTGGTCTGAGTCGTGGAATCTGTATTTCAACATGACCAAGTGTGGTGTATTGCACGTCAGGAATAATAATCAAAATAATGAATATAAAATGATGGAGAATGATGTTTATCACCAAGTAGTGGCTCTTACTGAAGAAAAAGACTTGGGTGTTACCTTCGATAGCAGGTTGTCATTTGACCCTCACTTACAGAGAGTGGTAAATAAAGCTAACCAGATGTTAGGTATCATAAAAAGGAGTTTTACTTATTTAGATAAAGATACTTTTTTGAAATTATACAAAGCTTTTGTCAGGCCACATTTGGAGTATGCTAATGTGATTTGGAGCCCTTTTTTAAAGCGTCAATCAATAATGTTAGAAAAGGTTCAAAGACGAGCTACCAAATTGCTGAAGCATTGCAAAATCTTATCGTATAATGAAAGATTGAAATATTTGAATCTGCACTCGCTGAGGGGAAGAAGGATCAGAGGTGACCTAATTCAAGTTTATAAGATCTTTAATGGCTATGATGATATTGACATTGAGACATTCTTTTCTGTTGCACAAACTTCGAGTACTAGAAACTCTGAAGGAAAGATTTTTATAAAGCACTGTAACACTAATCAACGTAAATTTTCATTTTCTTATAGAGTTGCTAACCACTGGAATGAAATACCTACTACCATTAAATTTGCACCTGATATTAATACTTTCAAGAATTTTCTAGATAATGATTCAAAATTTAGAGAATTGTTTCATGACTATGATGGATTGCAATGAAGATATTAATTGTAGCATGCCATATGACCCAAAAAGTGAAGAAATTTAGAGGGGACACATGATAGACCGCGAGGTCTAGGCTAATGAAGCCAGTCCCTACTACTACTACTACTACATGGGTGTGTGGGCGATTGTAGGAAAGAAAGTCAACGGAAAAAAAGTCAACGGAGAGAAAGTAACCTAACTCTAACCCTAACCCTAAGCCTAACCCTAACCCTGACCCTAACCCTAACCCTAACCCTCCGTTGACTTTCTTTCCCGTTGACTTTCTTTCCGATTACCGTGTGGGCATGGGCCCCTGTGTGTGTATGTGTGTGTCTGTGCGAGCGCATGTGTGTGTGTGCATAATGTGCGTGTATGCGTATTCATGTGTATGTGTGTGCGCACTTTTGGTGTGTGTGTGTGCACACGCACACGTGTGTGTGTGTGTGTGTGTGTGTGTGTGTGTGTGGTGTGTGTGTGTGCGCGTGTGTGTGTGTGTGTGCGCGCGTGTGTGTGTGTGTTTGGTGGTGGTGATGGTCGGATGTTAGCGTTAGTTTCTCCTCCAATTGTTGATCAAACTGGTGGTCCACATTAGCAACGACGGGATTATTAAGATGTTGATCATAAAGAAGAAGAAGAAGAAGAAATCTGAGACGCTAACTTCCAGGTTCATCGCCTGTGAAGAAATTTACCTGTTGCAGCCAATCTCAGTGGAGTACAACCCAAATGATCGCGCCGATTGATTACTTCCCCTGAAGGTCGTCTGCTCAAGATCTCCTCCATTACCTTAACGTTTCCTTCATAAGCAACACGATGCAACAGTGTATCGTCATTGCCATTGAAATCCTGACATCCCCCAAACTGAGCTGCTATCGTTCGTGAAACCTCAAAAGCAGAAAATGCCATTTTCTCCCTGAATAAACTGCGTCAGACGAACACTATTATCCTCAAGAATGATGTCCCCGCAAAAACTCTCGTTCGGTGAAAACAATTTTCATGCTTCTGTTTCGCGGACATTTCGAGTCGTTAGCGGAATCGTGCTGTCTGATTAATTTAAAAACAAAAATGCCGAAGAAATCCAAGACCAAAAGCACAGAAAGGCTTCCAGCTCTGTTGCAGTCATGCGAAGAACTTTTTCAGACAACCGATTTGTATCAAGTGCTTGGTATTCGCAGGGAAGCAACACCACAAGAAGGTATGTTGCAATCGACTAAAGAAGTAACTGACTTCATGCATACAAACGTATATTACCTCAAATGTAATTAAATGAAATTGCACTTGATGCTGTCAAGGACGCAAGGGGAAAGATGAGGTTTTTTTTCCGGGGGCCGGAATAGCTCAGTTGGAAGAGTGCCGGACTCGTAATCTTGGGTTTGACTTGACTTGACTTGACCGCATCAACGATTTAGGCCTCTCCTGAGGCCTGTTCGCGATCTAAAAACAGGGTGTCGCTAACTTGGTTGCATGCGTGGCGAGCGCAAGTTAACCAAATCAGTTGGTCTGGCAAGACGGGTTGTGCAAACCAGGTAGGTCCCTCCAATGCTTATATCCAGACGGCTCTTGAACGCATAATGACAGATGGTGCCAGGACCACCGAGTCTGGAAGGCTGTTCCACTGTGTCACCACTCTGATCGAAAAGTAGTTCCCTCTGACATCAAGGCGAAAGCGTTTTTTCTGGAGCTTCATGGTGTTGCCTCTGAGGTTACTAGTTAGTGACGGTTCGAATCTTCTTCCTTCTTCCTAAAATACTGGTTCACTCAAAAACGAGTAGGTCACCAGCGCGCATGTTAAAAAGTAGAATAAAATAACATAAAACAGTGCGACTCAGACTGTTGGCCCCTGGAGCAAACTTGGCAACAAGGGGTCGCACTCGATATTCAATAAAATATCTGGGGAAGTAAAAATAGAAAACGTCAATATGCAGATCTCAAAACTGTCGAATCAACCTGTTTTTTGAATGAGATTGCACCTGTGGCAATCTTGATGGCACCCGGCAGTGAGTTCCACAGCCGTACAGAACTGGGATAAAAAGAATGTAAGTGGCTGTCAATATTTGATGCAGGTATGGTATAACATTGACCGCCACTCCTGGTGCTACTTTTATTCAATACTAGTTGTTCCATTGGAATATCAATTACTTTAGCTCTGCCTTTGAAAAAGGTGTTAAGTTTAATAAAAGCTCTTCTCTCTTCTAAGGGTTTCCATTCTAATTTCCTCATGTTCTTCCTAGTATTCCCCTTTTCTCTGATGTGGTTCCCTGTTACGAACCGTGCTGCTCTCTTCTGAATCTTTTCAAGGTTATCAATGTCCTTTAGATGGTAAGGATCCCAAACTGAGCAACCATATTCCAGTACTGGTCTAACCAGTGTTTTGTAGCAGTCGTCTTTAACCTTTTGGGGGCAGTCATTGATATTCCTGTATAAGAAAGCTAAGATGTTATTTGCTTTCTTACATACTAAATTGTAATGTTCTTTGGAACACTGAACAAGTTCTTTAGTCTAACGTTAATTAAAGGTTTGGGATTTGAGAAAACTGAACAAAACTGCTTGTTTAATAAGTTCGCTTTCCCTTCAGGGTCCTGTATAGGTTATTCTGGTTGTTTCTCAGGTCTGGAATCCCAATGTTGTCCTGTCTCTTACTCCTTATGTAAGACCATAATTTCTTGTTTTGATGATCACCTTCCGAAATCATCGAATTAACATAATTGGAGTGAGCAAGTCTACATTCTCTCTGACACCTTCTCTTAATCTGTTTATACCTAACCAGTAATCTTTCTGAATTAGGATGTAGTTTCAATTTCTTAAAGAAACGATGTTTCCTTCTCAACAAACGTTTAGTTTTTGTAGTAATCCATGGCTGGTGGTTCTTGCTTGAAGTTATTTTAGTAGGTATGTTGTCATCCATAATAAATTTCAAGTTAGTTTTTATACACTTCCAAAGGTCACCGACACTATCTTTAACACTATGGGACCTCAAAAAAGACGACTGAAATCATGAGCATCCCTGCGCAATTTTGGTAAATCTGCTTGGTTCCAGAGTCTGATGGTACGTTTAGGAGGTTTTCTTCGAAAGGGTTGAAAGTTGCTCTCTAAGAGAACTATGTCATGATCACCCAGGCCTGCAATTAATTCCTGATTGCCTAAAGCGCCTGGACAATTGGTAAAAAATAAATCCAGGAATGCCTTACCACGAGTTGGTGATTCAACTGATTGTACTAATCCAAGGTCTTTGGTGGCATCAAAAAACTGAATATTAATATTTTTACTGTATTGATTACCAAGTATGGCATCTTCACCCCAATCAATATCTGGTAAATTAAAGTCTCCACCAATCCATAATATTGCCTTCCTATTGGCCAAAACAATGTTAGAAATAGACGAACATACATTTTCATCTGAGTCTGGAGGTCTGTAAACTGATCCAACAATGACAGGTCTCTTATTCTTAAAATTAATCCTACAAAATAAACTTTCACTATTTTTGCCTTGATATAAAAACTCACTGGCTAAGTTCTTCCTAATGGCAATCAAGACTCCCCCACCTCTTTTTCCAAGTCTGTCCTTTCTATAAATATCAAAATCCTCCATTAGAAGTTCACTGCTGGATGTTCCAGTTTCTAGCCAAGTTTCTGTTCCAATTACAACATCAATGTTTTTTTCGGTGACTAAATTACTGAGTTCTTCCTTTTTCTTGATAAGAGATTGAAAATTTATGACTATGCATTTAAGTTTATCTTTTTCTCTTAATGATTTGGGGTTCAGTTGCACTTTATGATTTGGGATTTTATCAGTTTTAGAATCAGGGGTGGATGCAAACTTAGGACAAAATTTCAAGTTTTCTTTTGGGGATCGGTCTGGTGAGATAGGGTCAAAACGGTTGCTTTCTGAGCTGCAGTCTTCAATAGAATCTTCAAAAAGTCTCGAACTAAAATTTGGAAGCCCGCAGGTAAAACAAGTCCATGATATATCACTATTGCACAATGCTTCATAAACTGCTGAATTCATTAACATACATTTAGTGTGATACCATGAATTGCAGACGTCACAGGCAACTGCTTTATGTTTCCATGTGACTCTCATATTGCAAACTCCGCACGGATATTTTACTTTGGTGGACGGACCAGGATTGAGTTCAATGTCTCCTGATAGGATAAGGCTTAAAAGCCATGATTTAACTCCTCTATGTCTAACTCTTTTAATCAAACAATTCCTTATCACTGTACTATTTCTAATATTAATTGAGATCAGGGGTTCAAATCTGGGCCTAGTAATAGACGTGAGAACAGTACTCGGCACAGGTGCACACAGGAGACTAACATGGTTCAGGTTGCACAAAGTTTTAAAACCTGCAAAAATGGAACTAAAGGCGTCTACGTCTACATCTAAAATTTCAAAATTAAACTGAGTGCTAGAATATTGTTGTTCCTGTCACATGTAGAAAGAGCAAGGAAAAATAGAAAACTTTTAACGAAGCCGAGGAACAACACGCCGGTAGCCATCTTGAAAAGCCATTAAGAAGACTCACCTTTGAAAGGGTTTAAAACACAATTTCGTTAAGATAAAATAAAATTTAGCATTAAACTACCAACAGTGCTGATCATTAAAATTCACAGTTACTCGTATGAGTAAAAGATGTAAAAATGTAAAGATGTAAAGACGTAAAAGATGTAAAAATGAATTAAAAACGGGAGCTCCAAAAGCCAGGCAGCCTCCTCGCTGGACATGCGCGTGCTGGCCTCTGTGCGTCGCAGTGACCGTGGAGGTATTTAAATACTTCTATCATACTTGAACTTGAACTATACGATGTATGAGGTCTTCATTGAAGTCCTGTTCATCGATCCGTGTGGGTTATACGGCTCGTATACTAATAACTTTGCATGCGTGGTTTATTGGCAAGACGGGTTGTACTGGTCTGGTTTCTTCCTCCAGCAAGCATCCAGCCTACACTTAAACGCTTCTACTGAAGGTGCCAGGACCACTTCGTCTGGGAGACTGTTCCATGTTTTGGCGACTCTTTCACTGAAGAAATGTTTCCTGGTATCGCAGTGGGTATGGTGGATGGACAGTTTCATCACATTTCCTCTTGTACCTACGTCCTTGGGAGTTTCCAGCTTAGGTTTTACGGTCTTGTAGATTCTATGGACGTACTTAAAGGTGTCAATCATATCCCCTCTGAGACGTTGGTGCTCCAGGCTGGGCAGGCCAAGTCGCTCTAGTCTTTCTGAATATGGCAGTTCTCTGATTGAGGAGATCAACTTTGTGGCTCGGCGCTGCACATCTTCTAATTCTTTGCAGAGTGTTTTATGTCGGGGGTGCCACACAGTTTGTCCATACTCGAGGATAGGCCTTGCTAATGTCTTGTATAGCTGGATGAAGAGCTTGCAGTCCAAGAACTCGAAGGTTCTGCGGATGACGCCAATTACGCTGTTTGCTCTTGAAGTGACGTTGGCAACGTGTTGCTTAAATTTGAGGTCATTATCCACATGAACACCGAGATCCACTTCCACCTCACTTTCTGCCAGGGGTATTTCTCAGCTGGTTCCGGTTTCAGCATCTGTGTATTTCATATGGTATGTTGCTTCTGATTTCCGTGTGCCAATTTTCATCACTTTACATTTCTGTGGGTGGAATCTCAGAAGCCAATCGTCCGACCATTTCTGAAGGTTATCTAGGTCCTGCTGGAGTGATGCAGTTGATTCTTGGTCACTGCTTGTGGCATATAACTTTGTGTCATCTGCAAATAATTTGACGGTGTTTTGTACATGTTTCGGCAGATCATTAATGTAGATGACAAACAGGATTGGTCCTAACACGCTACCTTGGGGATGCCGCTTATGACTGCAGCCTCTTCAGAGAAAGTTCCGTTGATTCTAACTCGCTGCTTTCGATCACCAAGAAAGGCTGTTATCCAGTTGAGTATTGGACCTTTTATTCCATGGGCTTCGACTTTGCTCAGCAGACGACGGTGCGGTACGGTGTCGAAGGCTTTTTGGAAGTCCATATAGTCTGCTGCCGGAGTCGATGAGTCTGGTCCAGTCGTCAAGAGCTTCCAGTAGATTTGTCACACATGATTTCCCCTGGACGAACCCATGTTGCTCCTTACATAGTAGCTCATTGCGTTGGAGGTGATTCATTATTTGTTCCCTCAGAAGTGTCTCCATTACTTTGCACAGGATGCAGGTTAGGCTGACAGGGCGATAGTTGCCCGGTTGTTGTCGGCTTCCTTTTCCCTTGTAAATAGGGATGACTGTGGCTTCTTTCCAGTCAGTTGGTATTTCCCCATGGTCCAAAGTGAGACGGAACAGGTGTGCTATTGGACGTGCTAGTGAGTTTGCAGCCTTGGCCAACACCATTGGATGTATTCCGTCAGGTCCGGGTGCCTTGTTTGTTTTCAGGTTTTGAAGTGCCTTTTTTACATCTGCTTCAGTGATGTTCACTTGTTGAAGTGGTTCCTTAATGCTGTACTCTGGAGGTGATGGCAGGTTATCCACTTTTTCGTGGGTGAAGACGCTGTGAAAAAAGTCATTCAGTACATTTGTCTTTTCTTTGTCGGTTGTCGTTTTGCTTCCATCTGCTTTCTTCAGATCTGCTATGCCTGACCTGCATTTGGTTTGTGACTTGACGTATGACCAGAAGACTTTTGTGTTTTTCTTTGAGTTGGCTGCTACATTTTTCTCTCTACTTCTCTTCGCTTTACGGCATGCTCTTCTGGCTTGGTTATTTGCACGTCTGTATTCTAGTTCTTCCTGAGGATTTTGCGATTTCTCTCCATTTCCAGTAGAGTTTGTGCTTGTTTCGAACAGAGTCCAGTGTTTTCGGGTCCATCCATTTCTTGATTGTTCTTCCAGATGTCATCACTCATTCACTGTCGGGATGTGCTTCTCCACTGCTTTCTGGATCTCTCCCTTAATGGTTTTCCAAGTTTCTTCAACCCATTTGTTGGAGAGTAATTCATCCCAGTCTACTTTTGTGAGGTCCGAATTTATTCCAGCATAATTCCCCTCTTCAAACTTTGTCTTCTTCCTTGCCGGTTCTCTCCTTGCATATGAGCATGAGAAGTTGATGATGAGGGTCACATGGTCGCTTTTTCCTAGTCCAGCTTGTGTTGTGATACTGTCTATCATCTCTTCTTTGTTGGTGAAGACTAAGTCATCGAGGCTGGGGTTTTGTCCCTGCCTGATTCTTGTTGGCTCCTTCTGGTGCTGGATGAGATATGCATCTTTGCTGGCTTTAAGGAATTTCTGTGCCTGGTGTTCCTTCCTACAGTTGCATGTCTCATTTTGCCAGTCAATTTCTGGGTGGTTAAAGTCACCCATCACAAGGATATGGGAGTACTGCTTCTGTTTCCCTAGATGCTTGATCAGTTTGCTAAGTTTTGCGGTATTTTCTGGAGGGAGTTAGGGCTTCTGTAGATTAATCCAAGCAGTAGTTTATCTGACCCATCTAGACAGCATTCAACTAGTATGTGTTCTTCAAAGTCATTGTCTCCAACTCCTATTTGGGAAGCTTTTAGATTGCTGTCTACATATAAGCACATTCCTCTTCCTCGCTTGTCTGTGAGGTTGTGAAAAATGTCATAACCATCCATAGCTACCTCGCACTCATGTACTGCATATCTTGCGTTCTTCGGTTTAACTTCAGTGATCCCAATTACTGATGGTTTGTAAATGCTGGTAAGGGCTTCTAGCTCACTCCTCTTGTTGAGTAAGGAATCTACGTTGCTGTAGAGGCACGTACATGATTTCAAGGAAGCATTGGCTGTGTTTTTCTGGTGGTTGGACGAACGTTCAAAAGCTGACGAAGATGAAGAAGTTTTAAAACTATGTGCACTGGGGATTGAGAGTTTCTTTACCCCGAACCTCCCTTGGCCGCCTCAGCCTCCGGTGTTCCAAACTCGGAAGCTCCAACAGTCTTAGTCTCTCAGGGTAAGGCTTCTCTTTCAGTGAACTTAGGAGTTTAGTTGCTCTCCTCTGAACATCTTTAATGTCGCTGCATAGCGTTCTGTGAAGCGGTTGCCAGACACAGTGGCCATATTCCAGTAATGGTCGAACGAGGCTTTTGTACAGCTGAATGAACGTTGTCTCATTCAGAAAATCAAACGATCGCCTTATAAGCCCAGCCATTCTGTTTGCTTTGGCTGTCGACTGTGCAACATGCTCTTTAAAACTCAGTTCGTCATCAATGAGCACTCCCAGGTCCTTTTCGCTTACCGTCTCTTTCAGTGTCACCCTTGTACTGTTGCCCTCTTCATTTTTGCCCGTCATGTAGTATGTTGCCTTTGACTTCTGACCCCCCGGTTTCATTACGCTGCATTTCTGCGGATGGAACTTAAGCAGCCATGTGTCAGACCAGTGCTGAAGTAGGTCAAGGTCATCCTGAAGATCTTTTGATCCCGTCTCTGTATCACCTCTGTTGAACACCTTGGTGTCGTCCGCAAACATTTTCACAGTGCTCTTTACTCTGACTGGGAGGTTGCGGGTTCTTCTTCTTCTTCTTCTTCCTTTGTACAACCAACATCATTTTGCTGATGGTTTTGTCGTATTTGGGGAGATTGCCGAAGATTGCACTGTTGTGAGGGAAAAAAAAAAAAAAGGGGGGGGGGGGGGGGGGGGGGAGATTTTATGGAACAGTGGTCAGGAGGAGGGCAAGGGGGGGGGGGGGAGGATTGGGGGTGGTGGGAAAGGGGAGGGGGTGAGGGGTGGTTGTTTCAGGTTCTAAAGATGGGAGGCCAGCCTGGACTTGAAGCAGTCCAGTGACTAAGCTGTCACAACCTCCTGAGGCAACTTGTTCCATTCTGGTATGGTCCTTGGAAAGAACGTCCTCTGGTCATTGTTGATCCTCGAGCTCAGCCTGCTGTCAGATGGTTTGGGCAGGTACATGGAGTTGATGGAGATGAGTCCGTGATGGAATTTATAAAACATCTCCAAGCAGGCTTTCTTACGACGCTGTTGTAGGGAAGGCCAATTTAGAGAGTCAAGGATGGAGTCGACGCATGATGTTTGGCGGTGGCGATTTGACACCCATCTTGCTGCTCTTCGTTGGATCTTCTCAAGGGCCTCAATCTTGTTTGCAGTGTAGGGATCCCAGATGGTGGCTGCGTACTCAAGAAGCGGGCGAACAAGGGCTTTATATGCAGTTTCCTTTGTTTTCTTGTTGCCGATCTTGAGGTTTCGCCGGACAAAGCCTAGGGTCTTGCTGGCTTTCTTCGTGATGGAGTCAATGTGAGATTCCCACTGCATGTTGTCCTGGATGTTGACACCAAGGTATTTAGTGGTGTTGACATTTTCGATATTCTGGCCATGTAGCTCATACACAGGGGCAATCTTGTTCCGCTTCCGAGAAACTCGTAGCGTTGAGCACTTCTGTGGGTGGAACTCCATAGACCACTTCTCCTCCCAGGTGGTAAGGGAGTGTAGGTCTTCTTGCAGCACTCTCTCATCTTTTTTTCTTCGCGATGGTCTTGCTGCACATGGTATCGTCGGCAAATAGGCGGACTTTCGACTTGATGCCATCAGGAAGGTCGTTTATGTAGAGAAGAAAAAGGCTCGGCCCTAGGACCGAGCCTTGAGGGACACCGGATTCTACAAGCTCCGGCGGGCCGTTTCGGTACAGGGGGATTTTTCCCTTGTGTGAACGCACGCATAACATCTTGCACACACGTAAAATCCCATCACCAACTTTCGGAAGAGAAGGCCAGTTTGGCCGTTGGTATGGATGACACGTTACACATAGCATGCACCTTCCCGAAGTTGGAGTATGGCTGCCTTAATGGCGGGATAAAAAAATGGTCATATACAAAAGTGTCAGAGTAATCAACATGATGATTGGGGACACTAATAGAAAGAAGAAAAGAAAGAAGAAGAGTGTGACGTTTACAACCATTTAAGTAACACTTAACAGTTATACAAGTTGACAAAACACATCTAATATATTATAAACCTCTCTGATGAAAGTTGCATTTCTAAGAAATTATGGGAAAAATGCTTTGCATATGAAAACTATAAGAATCTTTTGTTGGGGGTATGTATGAAACAATGTTGAACCTCCCATGGAGGACCTGTGCTTACTCTGGGGTTGGGTTTACCAGTGTCATTCAGCTGCATGTTCTTTGGTGTGGAAACAAGGTTGAACCCCTCATGGAGGACCTGTGCTTACTACTGGGGTTGGGTTTACTGGTGTCATTCAGTCTGGATAATGTGGACTGATTGGTCGCTCTGAGGTGATGTGTATGTGTTACGTGATCCACTTGGTGACACAACAAGGTGGCTCTGAGTTGATGTGTATGTGTCATATGATCCACTTGGTGACACAACAAGGTGGCTCTGAGTTGATGTGTATGTGTCATGTTATCCACTTGGTGACACAACAAGGTGGCTCTGAGTTGATGTGTATGTGTCATGTGATCCACTTGGTGACACAACAAGGTGGCTCTGAGTTGATGTGTATGTGTCATATGATCCAATTGGTGACACAACAAGGCAGCCATTTTGGAAATACAGGGTCCAGTGCAGGTGATACTGATAGTCACCATGTCGGCGCTAGCAGTCAAATTTACATTTATACAATGCACTCACACACACACACACACACACACACACACACACACACACACACACACACACACACACACACACACACACAAAAGATGATGAATTGTTAGTGTTGGGATTCAATGGTCCAACACAAACAGAAAGCTGTAAACTTTTATCATTGTCCATCGTCACAGCCATATCAAGGTGTGGACCATAGTTATAAGTTACTGCATGTATGACAAGAGTCGCCTCTGCCTGATAGGCGCGAAAGAGAAACTTTCATTGCTTTGTATTAACGTAATTGGTCATTCTGCAAATGTTGTCACCAGTGCAAAAGCTGGACCTTGGGGAGAGAACATGAATCCTCCTTAAGGAGATGACAGACATAGCCTTGTATGATGGCCTTAGGCAGACATAGTCGCATTGTGATCTGAAAAGAGAGTGGAAAAAAAGACCTTTTTTCTAAAACGGTTCAGCGCCAGTGCAGTAACTCTAGGTCCTATAGAACTTCCTGACTCTGCCACATGATAGACAGAGACGGGGAGTTAGGGAGGGTGGGAGAGAAGGAGTGTGATGCAGGGATTGACAACAGTGTTCATGATTGCTGTTTTGACTGGGGGGTGGGGGGGTGGGGGGTGGGGGGGGGAATCACACTTAGTTGATACTGTCAAAATCCAATAGGTGATTGGTAGTGGTAGTTTGAGATGTTTTGATATTGTTGAGAAGTTCAGTTTCTTAAAACGTGTAGTGGGTTGTTGTGTTCACCGCATATTTTTCATTCTCCCATGTGTGCTTGTGCCTTTGTGCATGTGCGCACAAAGATGCACAAATGTGTGTGTCTCCTTTTATCCATGCTGACTGAAACTCTTTGCAAGATTAGCCTCTGTTCACAACACACACACACAACACACACACAACACACACACACACACACACACACACACACACACACACACACACACACACCAGTGAAGAGGGATTATTACAGATTGTCTCTTCTGATCAACATGATGGCGATGATCAATGTCACTTTTTTTTTTTTAAATTCCAGTGAAGAGGGATTATTACAGATTGTCTCTTCTGATCATTATGATGGTGATGATCAATGTCACCTTAAAAAAAAAAGAAATTCATTGAGGAGGTATTATCATAAATAGTCTCTACTGATCATTATGATGGTGATGATGAATGTCATAATTTGTTTTTTTGTGTTACATTCCAGTGAAGAGGTATTATCACAGATTGTCTCTACTGATCAACATGATGGTGATGATCAAAGTCACATTTTCTTGCGTTTTTTTTTTTTTTAGATTCAAGTGAAGAGGAATTAGGACAATTATTTTTACCGATCAACATGATGGTAATAATCACTGTCACAGTTTGTTTGTTTCAATTGCAGTGAAGAAAGGTTACCACAAGCGGTCCCTCAAGGTGCACCCAGACCGCGTGGGGGCGGAGGAGAAGGAGGAGGCCACTCGCATGTTCCAGACCCTGGGGAAAGTCTACAGAATCCTCTCCGACAAGGACAAGCGAGGCCTGTACGATGAAACAGGTATCAGAATTCTGTCTGTCTACGTTGACTTGCATACTGTCTGTCTTGCAACTTGTAGACACTGATAGGGAGCTTTCTGCTGCCTCCTCCCTGACCAGCTCAGAGTCAGATCTCAGTGGTGGAACAGTTAACCCCCTACTGACGACGATAACTGCTTAGTCGCAGAGCCGGCGCGAGTGAGCTCTCCCTCCAGAGGGCGCCACCACGTCCGTCCAACGATAGGCCCCCCCCCCCCCCTCCCCTGGACTCGCCGATACCGGTGACCGTGGACAGAATCAAACCAAGGCCACAGACGTGGAGATGAAGACCTGATTTGGGTTGCATTACTCTGTGTCCTGGTGTGGGCTGCCTGAGGTGGAGCAGCAATGCAAGGTGCAGTAGTAATGCCATTGACAAATCTGGGAAGAGGAGACTGAAGACTAAAGAACCGCGCCGCCACGGTCATGGCTGCATGGGACCAGCGTGGGATGAATTTGGTGGTGGGGATGCCTAAGATTCTGCCTTTGCTGCTAAGCAGTTGCCGTCATCAGTAAGGGGCTCTGTGGGCGGCGTGCTGGGTCATTGTGTTAGAACAGGCATCCCAGAACTTGCTGAAGTGACTCGACAGTAGTGCAGTGTCCCCTCTAGTGGGTTGCCTCGTGATGGTTTGAAGATCACTCATTGCAGACAGGATGCTGGTGGGTTGCCTCATGGTGGTGTTGCCTCATGGTGGTGTTGCCTCATGGTGGTGTGAAGATCACTCATTGCAGACAGGATGCTGGTGGGTTGCCTCATGGTGGTGTGAAGATCACTCATTGCAGACAGGATGCTGGTGGGTTGCCTCATGGTGGTGTGAAGATCACTCATTGCAGACAGGATGCTGGTGGGTTGCCTCATGGTGGTGTGAAGATCACTCATTGCAGACAGGATGCTGGTGGGTTGCCTCATGGTGGTGTGAAGATCACTCATTGCAGACAGGATGCTGGTGGGTTGCCTCATGGTGCTGAAGATCACTCATTGCAGACAGGATGCTGGGGCTGGGAAAGAACGAATACCAGTTGACTGTTTTCAGGTATTTAGTTAGATGAGGTAATGTTGCTTATAGCCCAGCCGACTGCAAAGGGCCACATCAGGGCTGTCGCCACGTTAAAATCAACTCTCAATTCATTTATTTACACAATTCTTTAAAATACACGGAAAAACCATCCGAAAGTTTGTTAAAAATCTTTCGTAGTAGTAGACTTCTGTATGTGTGTCTGTATGCCTCTCTCTTTAATTAAACGCCTTCAGTTGCTGTGCTGAACATATATATAAAGGAGTAGTCTCTGATGTTGTCCTGGGCTACCAAAGACAGCAGACTGGAATGAAGTGTCCCGTTGCTATGGTTTTTGACAGGGGATGTGGGGGAAGACGATGATGACATCGATCAGGACAGGGATTGGTGCGAATTGTGGCGACTCTACTTTCCCAAGGTGTCTGTCAAGACCATCGAGGAGTTTGAGAACAACTACAAAGGTAAGTTGTAAGTCTGTAGACTGTAGCTGGAACAGGTAGAAATAGGAATGACCTTTTCTTTCCAATTTTGTTCTTGTGTGTGTGTGTGAGAGAGAGAGAGAGAGAGAGAGAGAGAGGTGTGTGTGTGTGTGTGTGTGTGTGTGTGTGTGAAATCCAACACTGTGATGTAATTCCAACTTGGAAAGGATGGTCCGTTTTCCTCTTCAGGAAAGGCAGGCAAAGGGAGAAAACTTCCACAATGTGTCTTCAGTAAAAAGGGGGGGGGGGGGGATGGGGGGGGGTTCATTGGTGGTGTCTTGGATGAGATTTGCTGGTTGACTTGGAGAGCAAGTTGTGGGCAGAATACAAATTCTGTGTCTGATGACGATCACTCAGGAGTCGGGGAATGGTGCCAGAAGCTTAGCAACCCATGACTGTTGCATGGCCGGTCCTGCACTGCACATGGAAGAAAAGGGTTGGAAGCCAAATGATGAAGGATTGGATCTGAGATCCATGTGTAAATTCCTGGGCCCAAATAGCTCAGTGGGACCGGAATAGCTCAGTTGGTAGACCTCTGGACTCGTAATCTTGGTGATCCTGGGGTTGCGGGTTTGAATCCACTCCGGCCCGTTTCGGTACAGGGGGATTTTTTTCCTCGGAGAAAACATTGGTTCTGACTCCATTTCCCAAACAGTCCTTCGAATGAGACTGTAATCCCAGATTCCATGTGTGAACACACACATAACATCTTGCGTAAAATCCTGTCACCAACTTTTGGAAGAGAAGGCCAGTTTGGCCGTTGGTATGGATGACACGTTACACATAGCATGCTCCGTGCGTGAAAAATTGAAAGAATGAAGGAAGTAAGGAAATGGAGTGAACGATATTGAACGATACTGACTGGATGACACAGGAAATGACTGAATGAAGCTCTGGCAGGCAGCTCTTCAGTCGGCACTACCCAGGTAGGCAGCCCGTTGTGTACATGAGGGTGTGGATTGTCAGCGCCTAGAACCTTTGGCAAGGCGCTATTATAAATGCTATGTTATTAAAAAAAATGTTATATGAATGTTTGTGAATGTGTGGAGGGGGGTGAAATGAATGGATGTGTGTGAAGGGGGGGGGGGGGGGGTGACAGAAGTAGACATAAAGTGTTTGATTATACATCAGCTCCATGTGTGACTTCCTCTCTGTCAGCTGTTGTTGAAGACTGGGAGATTATGTTCCAGAGAACACCCCAAGAAAAGCTGAAAATAGCCAGAAGAATGGCGAGGGTTGGTCTAACGCTGAAAATGGTTGAGCTGCATCACTGGTTTCAAAGTCTCTCAGGAGCTTAACTTTTTCGCAACACGCCACGAGAATGATCCGGTGCCCGACTCACCACTGGGCAACGTGGGGCGAAAATACTCGTGGCAAGTAATCTGTCACTCAGGACACGTCGCGATAGTGATAGCGACAGTCTTCTGAAAATGAATATGACCGAATTTCCTGGATAATGTTTACCAGTGGTGTTGGCGTACAGATACAGTCCTTCCTATGTCATATCATACCAGTTAGCAAGCTACTAACAGTAGATTTCATTGGTTACTTTGAAGAGAAAGCAACCAACCCGTTGGCGTTTTCAAGTGCTGAATCAGCTCTTCTTGTTTGAAGTGTGTCATTTTCAACTATCAATTAACAACAAAATTAATTATTTTGACTTTTAAAACATATATCATGAAGAAGATGAAAGATAGCTCTGTTTCACTGTACAAAAATAAAGTCATTGTCAGGTTTAGGCTTTTAAGGAAAATTAATTAAAAATGGTGAAAATCAGGTGTCCTGAGAAAATTTCAGTGCTGTGACTTCAGTGTTAACTGGACACATGGAGCAGAATGAGGGTCTATGTTGACAGTGTTAACTGGGCACATAGAGCAGAATGAGGGTCTGTGTTGACAGTGTTAACTGGGCACATAGAGCAGAATGAGGGTCTATGTTGACAGTGTTAACTGGGCACATAGAGCAGAATGAGGGTCTGTGTTGACAGTGTTAACTGGGCACATAGAGCAGAATGAGGGTCTATGTTGACAGTGTTAACTGGGCACATAGAGCAGAATGAGGGTCTGTGTTGATAGTGTTAACTGGGCACATAGAGCAGAATGAGGGTCTGTGTTGACAGTGTTAACTGGGCACATAGAGCAGAATGAGGGTCTATGTTGACAGTGTTAACTGGGCACATAGAGCAGAACGAGGGTCTGTGTTGACAGTGTTAACTGGGCACATGGAGCAGAGTGAGGGTCTGTGTTGACAGTGTTAACTGGGCACATGGATTAGAATGAGGGTCTGTGTTGACAGTGTTAACTGGGCACACAGAGCAGAATGAGGGTCTGTGTTGACGGTGTTAACTGGGCACATAGAGCAGAATGAGGGTCTGTGTTGACAGTGTTAACTGGGCACATGGAGCAGAATGAGGGTCTGTGTTGACAGTGTTAACTGGGCACATAGAGCAGAATGAGGGTCTGTGTTGACAGTGTTAACTGGGCACATGGAGCAGAGTGAGGGTCTGTGTTGACAGTGTTAACTGGGCACATAGAGCAGAGTGAGGGTCTGTGTTGACAGTGTTAACTGGGTACATGGATTAGAATGAGGGTCTGTGTTGACAGTGTTAACTGGGCACATGGAGCAGAAGGAGGGTCTGTGTTGACAGTGTTAACTGGGCACATAGAGCAGAATGAGGGTCTGTGTTGACAGTGTTAACTGGGCACATAGAGCAGAAGGAGGGTCTGTGTTGACAGTGTTAACTGGGCACATAGAGCAGAATGAGGGTCTGTGTTGATAGTGTTAATGGGCACATAGAGCAGAATGAGGGTCTGTGTTGACAGTGTTAACTGCGCACATGTAGCAGAATGAGGGTCTGTGTTGACAGTGTTAACTGGGCACATGGATTAGAATGAGCGTCTGTGTTGACAGTGTTAACTGGGCACATGGAGCAGAGTGAGGGTCTGTGTTGACTGTGTTAACTGGGCACATACAGCAGAATGAGGGTCTGTGTTGATAGTGTTAACTGGGCACATGGAGCAGAACGAGGGTCTGTGGTGACAGTGTTAACTGGGCACATGGATTAGAATGAGGGTCTGTGTTGACAGTGTTAACTGGGCACATGGAGCAGAGTGAGGGTCTGTGTTGACGGTGTTAACTGGGCACATAGAGCAGAATGAGGGTCTGTGTTGACAGTGTTAACTGGGCACATGGAGCAGAGTGAGGGTCTGTGGTGATAGTGTTAACTGGGCACATGGAGCAGAATGAGGGTCTGTGCTGACAGTGTTAACTGGGCACATAGAGCAGAGTGAGGGTCTGTGGTGATAGTGTTAACTGGGCACATAGACTAGCAGAATGAGGGTCTGTGGTGACAGTGTTAACTGAGCACATAGAGCAGAATGAGGGTCTGTGCTGACAGTGTTAACTGGGCACATAGAGCAGAGTGAGGGTCTATGTTGATAGTGTTAAACTGGGCACATAGAGCAGAATGAGGGTCTATGTTGACAGTGTTAACTGGGCACATAGAGCAGAATGAGGGTCTGTGCTGACAGTGTTAACTGGGCACATAGAGCAGAGTGAGGGTCTATGTTGATAGTGTTAACTGGGCACGTAGACTAGCAGAATGAGGGTCTGTGTTGACAGTGTTAGCTGGGCACATGGAGCAGAACGAGGGTCTGTGTTGACAGTGTTAACTGGGCACATGGATTAGAATGAGGGTCTGTGTTGACAGTGTTAACTGGGCACATGGAGCAGAGTGAGGGTCTGTGTTGACGGTGTTAACTGGGCACATAGAGCAGAATGAGGGTCTGTGTTGACAGTGTTAACTGGGCACATGGAGCAGAGTGAGGGTCTGTGGTGATAGTGTTAACTGGGCACATGGAGCAGAATGAGGGTCTGTGTTGACAGTGTTAACTGGGCACATAGAGCAGAATGAGGGTCTGTGTTGACAGTGTTAACTGGGCACATAGAGCATAACAAGGGTCTGTGTTGACAGTGTTAACTGGGCACATAGAGCAGAACGAGGGTCTGTGTTGATAGTGTTAACTGGGCACATAGAGCATAACAAGGGTCTGTGTCGATAGTGTTAACTGGGCACATAGAGCAGAATGAGGGTCTGTGTTGACAGTGTTAACTGGGCACATGGAGCAGAATGAGGGTCTGTGTTGACAGTGTTAACTGGGCACATAGAGCAGAATGAGGGTCTGTGTTGACAGTGTTAACTGGGCACATGGAGCAGAGTGAGGGTCTGTGGTGATAGTGTTAACTGGGCACATGGAGCAGAATGAGGGTCTGTGCTGACAGTGTTAACTGGGCACATAGAGCAGAATGAGGGTCTGTGTTGACAGTGTTAACTGGGCACATGGAGCAGAGTGAGGGTCTGTGTTGACAGTGTTAACTGGGCACATAGAGCAGAATGAGGGTCTGTGTTGATAGTGTTAACTGGGCACATGGAGCGGAACGAGGGTCTGTGTTGATAGTGTTAACTGGGCACATGGAGCAGAGTGAGGGTCTGTGTTGATAATGTTAAGGATTGATAGTGTTAACTGGGCACATAGAGCAGAGTGAGGGTCTGTGTTGACAGTGTTAACTGGGCACATAGAGCAGAATGAGGGTCTGTGTTGACAGTGTTAACTGGGCACATGGAGCAGAATGAGGGTCTGTGTTGACAGTGTTAACTGGGCACATAGAGCAGAATGAGGGTCTGTGTTGACTGTTAACTGGACACATGGAGCAGAGTGAGGGTCTGTGTTGACAGTGTTAACTGGGCACATGGAGCAGAATGAGGGTCTGTGTTGACAGTGTTAACTGGGCACATAGAGCAGAATGAGGGTCTGTGTTGACAGTGTTAACTGGGCACATAGAGCAGAATGAGGGTCTGTGTTGATAGTGTTAACTGGGCACATAGAGCAGAATGAGGGTCTGTGTTGAAAGTGTTAACTGGGCACATAGAGCAGAATGAGGGTCTGTGTTGACAGTGTTAACTGGGCACATAGAGCAGAATGAGGGTCTGTGTTGACAGTGTTAACTGGGCACATAGAGCAGAATGAGGGTCTGTGTTGATAATGTTAACTGGGCACATAGAGCAGAATGAGGGTCTGTGTTGATAGTGTTAAGGATTGATAGTGTTAACTGGGCACATGGAGCAGAATGAGGGTGTATGTTGATAGTGTTAAGGATTGATAGTGTTAACTGGGCACGTGGAGCAGAATGAGGGTCAATGTTGAGTGTTAAGGATTCACGATTCATGACCTGCCAGTGTAACCCAGTTCATTTTTGCCACTGTGACTGATCTCCCCTTGCGCAGGGTCGGAGGAGGAGCTGGAGGACCTGAAGACGGCTTACCTGCAAGGGGAGGGAGATATGGACATCATCATGGACAGCGTGTTGTGCTCGACATCCGACGACGAACCACGCTTTGCCGCGATCCTCGCTGACCTCATCCAGTCGGAACAGCTGCCCAAGTTCAAGGCCTTCGCTATGGAGAGCAAACAGAAGAAGGCCGCACGACAGAAAAGGGTCAGTGAGTGTGTTGTGGGAAAAGGGTCAGTGAGTGTGTTGTCACTTGTGGGAAAAGGGTCAGTGAGTGTGTGATGGGAAAAGGGTCAGTGAGTGTGTTGTGGGAAAAGGGTCAGTGAGTGTGTTGTGGGAAAAGGGTCAGTGAGTGTGTTGTGGGAAAAGGGTCAGTGAGTGTGTTGTGGGAAAAGGGTCAGTGAGTGTGTTGTGGGAAAAGGGTTAGTGAGTGTGTTGTGGGAAAAGGGTCAGTGAGTGTGTTATGGGAATAGGGTCAGTGAGTGTGTTGTGGGAATAGGGTCAGTGAGTGTGTTGTGGGAAAAGGGTCAGTGAGTGTGTTGTGGGAAAAGGGTCAGTGAGTGTGCAGACCTGTGCACCCCCCGTATTTCTCCGTATTTAGTACGGATTTAAGCTGGGGATACGGAAATACTGATAGTGCGCTCAAAATACGGATTTACTCGTCACCGAAATACGGTATCGGCTGCTACGATCTCCGCCGCAAAAATTGACAGTTTGCACAGTCACCTTAGCGGTGAAACTAAGGGACATAATCAGGCGCGGGAGAATGCAATTCCGTTGTCAGGTGAACGAAAGTTTCTTTGCGAAGTCGTTGGTCTCGCCTGCCGTTAGATGATAATAATATCATATGAGCAGACTATACATTGAGGGCAAACGAAGTTATCTTGTGTACATTTACATTGGCAATGTCACTCGACTTTGTCATGAAATGCGCAACTGCGGCCTTGCTCCGTATCTCGTACCGCGTGCGTTCAAACATGGCGGATGACGAAGCGTCTACAAGTGTTGGTGGAGATTGTTGCTGCGGCAAACGGCGTAGAGATGACAGTTCACCGGCAGTCTGTGGTTCGGGGGAAAAAAAAAGAGTTCAGCTGTTCAAGCCAGCGTATGCAAATAAGTGACTTGCTGTGAACATAATAGACTTGTACCAAAACACATTCTTTTTAAGTAGTAGTAGTAGTAAGGGGACAGGCTGATATACGTAGCCTAGGCCTCGCGGCCTTTCTTGAATCCCCATCCATGTATTGTTTAGTATTCTGAATTGGTTTGTTGCATATGCGCATATTGGTTTATTAATCAAATTCAAATAACAATTTAGTGAATTTATGATCCGCATCAAGGAGATTTTTAAATGAGTTAGTAGATTGTGCAAACTTGATGTTAGTTGGTAGATCATTCCAAAGATGTGTTACTCTCTTTCCAAAAACCATTTTACGTTTATTAGTCTGACAGTGTTCAATGAAGATTTTCCCATCTGGCTTCCTTGTAACACTATCAGTATATAATTTGAAGAAATCCTCTATTTGTACATCCACCATATCATTAAATATTTTATATACTTCGATCAGATCACCGCGGATACGTCTACCTTTTAAGGAGTGTAAGTTTAAGTATCTTAGCCGTTGTTCATAATCCATATTTTTGCATTCCCGTAGTAGCTTTGTAGCCCTTCTTTGTACCTTCTCTACTGCCTTTGACTGCCTTTTGAGTAAGGGATACCATATGATATTTCCATATTCTAAGTGCGGCCGTACAAACTGTTAACTTCTGTTGATTATTTTCGGATGTGTCGGAAGATTCTGCATCGTGATCACCTTGTACTGGGATGATTTATGACAAAGGAGTGACCGTGGCAATTGACGTGTTTCTTTTTCACTTTGTTTTATATGTGTCTTGGAAACATTCAGAATACTGAAAGCTCACCCAAAATACTGAAAATCATTTGCTTGGATACTGGGATGTCTTGCTGGGGGTGCACAGGTCTGAGTGTGTTATGGGAAAAGGGTTAGTGAGTGTGTTGTGGGAAAAGGGTCAGTGAGTGTGTTATGGAAAAGGGTCAGTGAGTGTGTTGTGGGAATAGGGTCAGTGAGTGTGTTGTGGGAAAAGGGTCAGTGAGTGTGTTGTGGGAAAAGGGTCAGTGAGTGTGTTGTGGGAAAAGGGTCAGTGAGTGTGTTGTGGGAAAAGGGTCAGTGACTGTGGTATGGGAAAAGGGTCAGTGAGTGTGTTGTGGGAATAGGGTCAGTGAGTGTGTGGTGGGAAAAGGGTCAGTGAGTGTATGGTGGGAAAAGGGTCAGTGAGTGTGTTGTGGGAAAAGGGTCAGTGAGTGTGTTGTGGGAAAAGGTCAGTGAGTGTGTTGTGGGAAAAGGGTCAGTGAGTGTGTTGTGGGAAAAGGGTCAGTGAGTGTGTTGTGGGAAAAGGGTCAGTGAGTGTGTGGTGGGAAAAGGGTCAGTGAGTGTGTTGTGGGAAAAGGGTCAGTGAGTGTGTTGTGGGAAAAGGGTCAGTGTGTGTGTTGTGGGAAAAGGGTCAGTGAGTGTGTTGTGGGAAAAGGGTCAGTGAGTGTGTTGTGGGAAAAGGGTCAGTGAGTGTGTTGTGGGAAAAGGGTCAGTGAGTGTGTTGTGGGAAAAGGGTCAGTGAGTGTGTTGTGGGAAAAGGGTCAGTGAGTGTGTGGTGTGGGGTGTGTGTGTGTGTGTGTGTGTGTGTGTGTGAGTGTGTGCGTGTGTGTGTGTGTGTGTGTGTGTGTGTGTGTGTGTGTGTGTGTGTGTGTGTGTGTGAGAGGGAGACAGAGAGAGAGAGAGAGAAAAGTCTGTGTGTGTATCTGTTTGTGTGTGAGAGTTGGAGAGAGAGAGAAAAGGTTTGTGTGTGTGTGTGTGCGTGCGCACGAGCATGCACACGCGTGTGTGTGAAAAGGATTAATGTGTGTCTGTGTATCTGTGTATGATAAGGGTTTGTGTGTGCGTGTGTGTGAAATGGGTCTGTGTATGAGTGAAAATGCTTTGTTTGGGTGTGTGTGAAAAGTCAGTGTGTATGTGTGTGTGTGTGTGTGTGTGTGTGTGAGAAAATCGGTTAATGTATGTGTGAAAAGAGTTGGTGTGTGTCTGTGATTGAAGAGGGAGAGAGAGTGTCTGTGTGTGTGTGTGTGTGTGTGTGTGAGAGAGAGAGAAGAGGATGTGTGTTTGTGTGCATGTGTGTGTGAAAAAGGTAGTGTGCAAGTTTCGATCCTTTAGAAGTATTTTCACTGACAGTTCCAAATCTGAGGAGAGGGTTTCCTCTGCTGTGTATTGTGCCAACAGATCCTCGTCAGAGATGCTCGAAACACATTCCCACTGACAGCTCCACCTACACTGCTGTGTATTGTGCAACAGGTCGTTCTCAGAGAAGTTCTAAACACATTCCCACTGACAGCTCCATCTACACTGCTGTGTATTGTGCAACAGGTCGTTCTCAGAGAAGTTCTAAACACATTCCCACTGACAGCTCCATCTACACTGCTGAGTTGACAGCCTTGGTCCTGGCTCTTGAAATGGTTTCTGAATTCAAACATAAAAATTTCCTCATTTTGTCGGACTCCCTTTCTGCATTGGAGGCCATGTCGGCTGTAACCTCAAGCATCCTCAACTGCTGAAATTATCCAAACTGTACACCTCTTTGAAATCAGATGGATGCTGATCATGCAGCATGGTTTTTGCTTGGGTTCACAGCGATGCGGGCATTGGAGGCAGCGAGGTGGTTGATCAATCAACTTGCCAAGAGTGCCACAAGGAAAGAGTTAAGCAGATTGTCTATCTCTCACACTGATCTGAAACCCAAAGCCCAGGCTTTCATCAAAGACCTTTGGCAAGAGGAATGGAACTCGCAGACGGATAACAAACTATTGAAAATTGGTCCAAACCTGAAAGAGGTTTTACCATGTTCTCGATGCAGCCGTAAGAAGAAACAGTATTGTGCCGTTTGCATGCATTCCACTTGTTTTACAGCCATTCTTATCTTTTAAAAGATGGAGAAGCTCCGTGGTGCATTCCATGTCATGTACCACTCACAGTGAAACGTGTTCTTTTAGAGTGTTGGGACTTTCATGATGTGAGGCATACACATTTTACAGCAGACTCCATGAAAACCTTGGTCAGTGATTCCCACCTGATGTGATCTTTGAATTTCTGACAGAGATGAACATTTTTTCAGATCTTACAAAAGAAAGTTTTAACAAAATTTCCAGTGTGTTTTTCGATTGTATATTTTAAAGGGTTGTGTGAATTATTTCTTTTTTAAATGACTTGTGAGTTGACTTCAGTGTGGTGACAGCCCTGATATGGCCCTTTGTAGTAATGACTTGTGAGTTGACTTCAGTGTGGTGACAGCCCTGATATGGCCCTTTGTAGTAATGACTTGTGAGTTGACTTCAGTGTGGTGACAGCCCTGATATGGCCCTTTGGGCTGTAAGCAACATGACCTGACCTTACCTTACCTTACCTGACCTGACCTGACCTGACCTGACCTGACCTTACCTGACCTTACCTTACCTTACCTCTGTGTGTGAGAGAGATGAAAAGGGTTAGTATGTTTGTGTGTGAAGAGGGTTAGTCTATGTCTGCGTGGTAAGGGTTAATGTATGTATGTGTGTGAAAAGAGTTAGTATATATGTGTGTGTGTGAAAAGGATATGTGTGTGTGTGTGTGTATTTGTTGTGCAGCACACCTTTGTTGACTGTCACTGTGGTGTTGTCCAGCACACCTTTGTTGACTATCACTGTGGTGTTGTCCACCACACTGTGTTGACTATCACTGTGGTGTTGTTCAGCACACTGTGTTGACTATCACTGTGGTGTTGTCCATCACACCTGTGTTGACTCTATCACTGGGGTGTTGTCCAGCACACTGTGATGACTCTGTCACTGTGGTGTTGTCCAGCACACTGTGTTGACTGTATCACTGTGGCGTTGTCCAGCACACTGTGTTGACACTGTCACTGTGGTGTTGTCCAGCACACTGTGTTGACTCTGTCACTGTGGCGTTGTCCAGCACTCTGTGTTGACTGTATCACTGTGGCGTTGTCCAGCACACTGTGTTGACTCTATCACTGTGGTGTTGTCCAGCACACTGTGTTGACTCTATCACTGTGGTGTTGTCCAGCACAC
Source organism: Conus ventricosus (assembly GCA_018398815.1). Classification (NCBI taxonomy): domain Eukaryota; kingdom Metazoa; phylum Mollusca; class Gastropoda; order Neogastropoda; family Conidae; genus Conus; species Conus ventricosus. The sequence goes on from CM031627.1 coordinate 47,289,760, forward strand.
TGTGTTGACTGAATCACTGTGGCGTTGTCCAGCACACTGTGTTGACTCTATCACTGTGGTGTTGTCCAGCACACTGTGTTGACTGTATCACTGTGGTGTTGTCCAGCACACTGTGTTGACTCTATCACTGTGGCGTTGTCCAGCACACTGTGTTGACTGTATCACTGTGGCATTGTCCAGCACACTGTGTTGACTGTATCACTGTGGTGTTGTCCAGCACACTGTGTTGACTGTATCACTGTGGCGTTGTCCAGCACACTGTGTTGACTGTATCACTGTGGCGTTGTCCAGCACACTGTGTTGACTGTATCACTGTGGTGTTGTCCAGCACACTGTGTTGACTGTATCACTGTGGTGTTGTCCAGCACGCTGTGTTGACTATCACTGTGGTGTTGTCCAGCACACTGTGTTGACTGTATCACTGGTGTTGTCCAGCACGCTGTGTTGACTATCACTGTGGTGTTGTCCAGCACACTGTGTTGACTCTGTCACTGTGGTGTCCAGCATGCTGTGTTGACTGTATCACTGTGGTGTTGTCCAGCATGCTGTGTTGACTGTATCACTGTGGTGTTGTCCAGCCCACTGTGTTGACTGTATCACTGTGGCGTTGTCCAGCACGCTGTGTTGACTGTATCACTGTGGTGTGGTCCAGCACACTGTATCACTGTGGCGTTGTCCAGCACGCTGTGTTGACTGTATCACTGTGGTGTGGTCCAGCACACTGTGTTGACTGTATCACTGTGGTGTCCAGCACGCTGTGTTGATTGTATCACTGTGGTGTTGTCCAGCACACTGTGTTGACTCTGTCACTGTGGTGTTGTCCAGCACACTGTGTTGACTCTGTCACTGTGGTGTCCAGCACGCTGTGTTGACTGTATCACTGTGGTGTTGTCCAGCACACTGTGTTGACTCTGTCACTGTGGTGTGGTCCAGGCCACTGTGTTGACTCTATCACTGTGGTGTTGTCCAGCACACTGTGTTGACTCTGTCACTGTGGCGTTGTCCAGTACACTGTGTTGACTGTATCACTGTGGCGTTGTCCAGCACACATTGTTGACTGTATCACTGTGGCGTTGTCCAGCACACAGTGTTGACTCTGTCACTGTGGTGTTGTCCAGCACACTGTGTTGACTGTATCACTGTGGCATTGTCCAGCACACAGTGTTGACTCTGTCACTGTGGCGTTGTCCAGTACACTGTGTTGACTCTATCACTGTGGTGTTGTCCAGCACACTGTGTTGACTCTGTCACTGTGGTGTTGTCCAGCACACTGTGTTGACTCTGTCACTGTGATGTTGTCCAGCACACTGTGTTGACTCTGTCACTGTGGTGTTGTCCAGTACACTGTGTTGACTGTCACTGTGGTGTTGTCCAGCACACTGTGTTGACTCTGTCACTGTGGTGTTGTCCAGCACACAGTGTTGACTGTATCACTGTGGTGTTGTCCAGCACACTGTGTTGACTGTATCACTGTGGTGTTGTCCAGCACACTGTGTTGACTCTATCACTGTGGCGTTGTCCAGTACACTGTGTTGACTCTGTCACTGTGGTGTTGTCCAGGCCACTGTGTTGACTCTGTCACTGTGGTGTTGTCCAGGCCACTGTGTTGACTCTGTCATTGTGGTGTTGTCCAGCACACTGTGTTGACTCTGTCACTGTGGTGTTGTCCAGCACACTGTGTTGACTGTATCACTGTGGTGTTGTCCAGCACACTGTGTTGACTGTATCACTGTGGCGTTGTCCAGGACACTGTGTTGACTGTCACTGTGGTGTTGTCCAGCACACTGTGTTGACTGTATCACTGTGGCGTTGTCCAGCACACTATGTTGACTGTCACTGTGGCGTTGTCCAGTACACTGTGTTGACTCTGTCACTGTGGTGTTGTCCAGCACACTGTGTTGACTCTGTCACTGTGGTTTTGTTCAGTACACTGTGTTGACTCTGTCACTGTGGTGTTGTCCAGCACACTGTGTTGACTCTGTCACTGTGGTGTTGTCCAGCACACTGTGTTGACTCTATCACTGTGGTGTTGTCCAGCATACTGTGTTGACTGTCACTGTGGTGTTGTCCACACACTGTGTTGACTGTATCACTGTGGTGTTGTCCAGCACACTGTGTTGACTGTCACTGTGGTGTTGTCCAGTACACTGTGTTGACTGTCACTGTGGCGTTGTCCAGCACACTGTGTTGACTGTATCACTGTGGTGTTGTCCAGCACACTGTGTTGACTGTATCACTGTGGTGTTGTCCAGCACACTGTGTGTGTTGACTCTATCACTGTGGTGTTGTCCAGCACACTGTGTTGACTGTATCACTGTGGCGTTGTCCAGTACACTGTGTTGACTGTATCACTGTGGTGTTGTCCAGTACTCTGTGTTGACTGTATCACTGTGGCGTTGTCCAGCACACTGTGTGTTGACTATCACTGTGGCGTTGTCCAGTACACTATGTTGACTGTATCACTGTGGCGTTGTCCAGCACACTGTGTTGACTCTGTCATTGTGGCGTTGTCCAGCACACTGTGTTGACTCTATCACTGTGGTGTTGTCCAGCACACGTGTGTTGACTCTGTCACTGTGGAGTTGTCCAGCACACTGTGTTGACTCTATCACTGTGGTGTTGTCCAGCACACTGTGTTGACTGTATCACTGTGGTGTTGTCCAGCACACTGTGTTGACTGTATCACTGTGGTGTTGTCCAGCACACTGTGTTGACTCTATCACTGTGGTGTTGTCCATCACACTGTGTTGACTGTCACTGTGGCGTTGTCCAGCACTCTGTGTTGACTGTATCACTGTGGCGTTGTCCAGCACACTGTGTTGACTCTATCACTGTGGTGTTGTCCAGCACACTGTGTTGACTCTATCACTGTGGTGTTGTCCAGCACACTGTGTTGACTGAATCACTGTGGCGTTGTCCAGCACACTGTGTTGACTTATCACTGTGGTGTTGTCCAGCACACTGTGTTGACTGTATCACTGTGGTGTTGTCCAGCACACTGTGTTGACTCTATCACTGTGGCGTTGTCCAGCACACTGTGTTGACTGTATCACTGTGGCATTGTCCAGCACACTGTGTTGACTGTATCACTGTGGTGTTGTCCAGCACACTGTGTTGACTCTATCACTGTGGTGTTGTCCAGCACACTGTGTTGACTGTCACTGTGGTGTTGTCCAGCACACTGTGTTGACTCTATCACTGTGGTGTTGTCCAGCACACTGTGTTGACTGTATCACTGTGGTGTTGTCCAGCACACTGTGTTGACTCTATCACTGTGGTGTTGTCGAGCACACTGTGTTGACTGTATCACTGTGGTGTTGTCCAGCACACTGTGTTGACTGTATCACTGTGGTGTTGTCCAGGCCACTGTGTTGACTGTCACTGTGGTGTTGTCCAGCACACTGTGTTGACTCTGTCACTGTGGTGTTGTCCAGGCCACTGTGTTGACTCTGTCATTGTGGTGTTTTCCAGCACACTGTGTTGACTCTGTCACTGTGGTGTTGTCCAGCACACTGTGTTGACTGTCACTGTGGTGTTGTCCAGGCCACTGTGTTGACTCTGTCACTGTGGCGTTGTCCAGCACACTGTGTTGACTGTATCACTGTGGTGTTGTCCAGTGCACTGTGTTGACTCTGTCACTGTGGCGTTGTCCAGGCCACTCGGGAAGCCAAGGAGGCGGAGGAGGAAGCCAAGAAACTGAAGCTGGACGACACGCAGGAGGCGCTGTCCGCCCTGATCCAGCAGCGACACAGTTCGCGGGCCGCCCAGGCCGACAGCTTCTTCGCCAGCCTGGAGGCCAAGTACTGCCAGCCCCGCAAAGGAAAGAAGAAATGAACACGTCGTTCAGTGTGTGTGTGTGTGTGTGTGTGTGTGTGTGTAGTATGCGTGTGTATGTGTATGTATGTGTGAGACTTGTTTACCCATACAATTTTGCAGTATTTTGTACACATTTGGTGAAAATACCATGAATACGACAAACTGAAAAGAAATACGTCAAAAGAAATCTCGAGATGAAGTTCTTGAGCGGTAGTGGCACTTGCGGTGTGCAACCATTGTGTTTGAGTGGTAGTGGCACTTGTGGTGTGTAACCATTGTGTTTGAGCGGTAGTGGCACTTGCGGTGTGTAACCATCGTGTTTGAGTGGTAGTGGCACTTGCGGTGTGTAACCATTGTGTTTGAGCGGTAGTGGCACTTGCGGTGTGTAACCATTGTGTTTGAGCGGTAGTGGCACTTGCGGTGTGTAACCATTGTGTTTGAGCGGTGGTGGCACTTGCGGTGTGTAACCATTGTGTTTGAGCGCTACCACCAAAGAGGAACAACTCGCACACAGTGCACACAGAATTCCTGTCTGGATCATGTTGGACCTCCTGCTTTTACACAAATTCACAAATTTGGTCGTTGTGTACACAGAGTTTTTTGAAAATATGCTGATTTCAATTGAACAATACACCAACAGCTGTTTAAGGGTAAACCGGTCTGGTGTGTGTGTGTGTGCACATGCCCTTGTTGTGCATGCCTGGGAAAGACTTTTTGTCTATTTTTGTTGTTGTTGTAAAAGCGCCAGTGATGGCAAGTGTGGTATTGAGACATGATGACCAGCGTCCACAGAGGCGTGTCTTGTGTCCACAGAGGCGTGTCTTGTGTCCACAGAGGCATGTCTTGTGCAGACTGTTGATGAGGTGCACACTGATACAAGTAGATGTGTACAGGAGACGGAAAGGGTTGGTGACTAGAACCATATTCTGAGATGCATCTTTTCTTGTCAGTCCAGCTCTGATGTGATTGTACGGGGCTGGTTTGTGGTCTGTTAACCCTTTGATTGTACGGGGCTGGTTTGTGGTCTGTTAACCCTTTGATAGTACGGGGCTGGTTTGTGGTCTGTTAACCCTTTGAGCCCGTCATCAGAATGTGCTTTGTACTCCTTGTAGGCGTTGCCTACGAGTGCTTCCATTCTCGTTGTTTGTAGTTGGTAGGTGCCAGTTTTAAAAAGAAAATCGTGTTTAGTCATTCCGGTAAGGAAAGGCCAGGTGTTACATACCATTGGAAATAACTGCCCAAGCCTGTGTGAATACAAGAGGATTGAGAGAGTTGCTAGGTTCACACGTAGCGTGCAATCGAAGTCATTGAAAAGGGGCAGTCAGGCTCACAGAGGTACGTGTCAGTCTGTCCACTTTGAATGTTCTGTTAGAGTTGTCGGCATCAAGCTCCCCCTGCCTGCCGTCCTCGGACAGCATTTCCAGTGCCTCCCAAACGGAGAAACGCCGTCTTGTGAATGAAACATCAACACATTGACAGCTGAATCAAATTTGCCATGGCACCTTTGTGAGTTCAAAAAATAAAGTGGATACATCAGAGCCACAAGCATGTATCTGTAAACTAATTTATGTACATAGGTACACGGTTGTGGCTGTAATGAATAGCTCACATAGTAAACACCACCCAGTTTTCATCAGAGCCACAAGCATGTATCTGTAAACTAATTTATGTACATAGGTACACGGTTGTGGCTGTAATGAATAGCTCACGTAGTAAACACCACCCAGTTTTCATCAGAGCCACAAGCATGTATCTGTAAACTAATTTATGTATATAGGTACACGGTTGTGGCTCTAATTAATACCTCACGTAGTAAACACCACCCAGATTTCAAGGGAAACGAAAAGAACACTGCAGAAAAGTCCGTAGGTTGCTGTATAGGAGACGTCTTCCCTTTGACAAAACCACAGACTGGGTTGCCCATTCCTTACAGTCGCGACTCGAGTTGCGACATGGAATCAGTTGTTACCATGAGCGTCTCAAGTACAGTTGGGATGGGGGGGGAAGGGGGGGGGGTCTGAGGTTGTCGGTGGGGTCTCATCTATACTTGAGGCGGGGGCCATTAATGCGGTCGGCTGGGTTATAAGCAGCATTACCTTGTCTCTTAAATTAGATTAAAATTGAATTTTGCTTCGAGCACACCAGCTAGCTTCAGCGTTTGAGTGAAAGGGTCTGACCCTGTCCTTCCATCGTCAAGATCTTGTTCATGTGTAAAACTGCGTGGACACACAGGAGCATGCCAGAGGGGAACACAGCCGATTGCATTATTTGTGAAATAAACGTTGAAGTTCGGGCATTTCTGCTGGATGTTCAAGATACCAGTCTGATGTGGGGTTTGTATCAGGTGGTGTTGCATCATTTGTGAAATAAACATTGAAGTTATGGTCATTTGCGCTGTTTGAAGAGTGCAATGTTTGTGTCCATTGTGGCAGTCACATGGAACTACTTGTGATAGTCACAGGGAACTACTTGTGACGATCACAGGGAACTACTTGTGACAATCACAGGGAACTACTTGTGACGATCACAGGGAACTACTTGTGACGATCACAGGGAACTACTTGTGACAATCACAGGGAACTACTTGTGACAGTCACAGGGAAACACTTGTGACGATCACAGGGAACTACTTGTGACGATCACAGGGAACTACTTGTGACAATCACAGGGAAACACTTGTGACAGTCACAGGGAAACACTTGTGACAGTCACAGGGAAACACTTGTGACGATCACAGGGAACTACTTGTGACAGTCACAGGGAAACACTTGTGACGATCACAGGGAACTACTTGTGACGATCACAGGGAACTACTTGTGACAGTCACAGGGAACTACTTGTGACGATCACAGGAACTACTTGTGACGATCACAGGGAAACACTTGTGACAGTCACAGGGAAACACTTGTGACAACTACCAGGAAATATTTGTGACAATCACTAAGAACTACTTGTGGCAGTCACAAGACAATACTTGCTGCAGTCACCAGGAAACACTTGCTGCAATCACCAGGAAATACTTGCTGCAATCACCAGGAAATAACTTGCTGCAACCACCAGGAAATACTTGCTGCAATCACCAGGAAACACTTGCTGCAATCACCAGGAAATACTTACTGCAATCACCAGGAAACACTTGCTGCAATCACCAGGAAACACTTGCTGCAATCACCAGGAAACACTTGCTGCAACACTTGCTGCAATCACCAGGAAACACTTGCTGCAATCACCAGGAAACACTTGCTGCAATCACCAGGAAACACTCGGTGCAATCACCAGGAAATAACTTGCTGCAATCACCAGGAAATACTTGCTGCTATCACCAGGAAACACTTGCTGCAATCACCAGGAAATAACTTGCTGCAATCACCAGGAAATAACTTGCTGCAGTCACCAGGAAATAACTTGCTGCAGTCACCAGGAAATAACTTGCTGCAATCTGTACCTTTCTATTTCTTTCTTTTTGCTGTAAATGAAAAATGTCCCCTGGTAGGATTTTTATCCAGTTTTCACTGCTAGTGTACAAGGTAGACAACCCTGGGTGAGGTGTGTGTGTGTGTGTGCGTGTGTGTGTGTGTGTGTGTTTGTGCAAGCAGTTTTAGGGTGAACAGGTCTGATAGTTGCTAGTAATGTCGTATTCCAATGCTGTGATACAAACAATACATGTTTGCCGCAGCGTGGTTGTAAACTTTCTCATTGGAGTACGCCTATTTTGTAGAAAATACTCATATTTTGGATTTGGAACAGTGCAAGTCAAATTTTGGGGTGAACAGACTTGTACTGTGGAGTCTGGGCTTCCTCTTCGCCTGGGTACTTGCACCTTCGCCTGTTACACCGAACCCTGACCTCTCTTTACATCTCCACAGCAATCATTTTTACCTGATTTTCTTTTATCTTGCTTTCAGAATCACAGTGTTTTCCCACTGTCTAGGTTCTCATTCTCCCATGAGTCAGTACTTTCTTTGGATCCTTCAAATCATACAAACACACATGTCTACTGACGACTTGTTTAATTTTTCGCTTGCTTTCTTCTGTGCTACACTGGCTCATGCTCAGTTCACAACATCAGGTCCAAGGTGCAGATCATTTTAATGAATTGAATTGGTGTCGGAACATTCAAATGCAATCACCCGCTCAAGTATTTCAGTCACTCCACAATGCTGTTCAGTACACACACTTTGGAAAGTAAAGGGTAAATGGAAAGTAAAGGGTAAATGGAAAGTAAAGGATAAATGGAAAGTAAAGGGTAAATGGTGTATCCCTTATCCAGAACTTCAACCCCCCCCCCTCTCTCTCTCATTCACGCACACTTGCACACACCATACCACACACACACACGCACTGGCTCACTCTCTCTCTCTCATTCACACACACTTGCATACACAACACACACTCATTCATGCACACACCATACACATACATACCACACACACACACACACACTCGCTCACTCTCTCTCTGTCATTCACACACACTTGCACACACCATACACATACCACACACACACTTGCACACACCATACACAACACACACACACTCGCTCGCTCTCTCATTGACACAACTTGCACACACCATACACATACCACAGACGCTTGCACACACCATACACATGCCACGCGCTCCACAACATTGGTATTGACTTCCCTTCTGTGGTAGCCTGTAACAGGAGGGAAATATTCAAGCATGGTCATACAGAACTTTCTCTTTTGGTTTAGGCCCAGAATGTGTGCGTGTGTGTGTGCATGCGTGTGTGCGTGCATGTGTAGGAAGGAAGTATCTAACCATGGTCATATAGCTCTCTTGGATTCAAGGCCCAGGTGTGCATGTGTGTGTGTGTGTAAATTGTGTGTGTAAATTGTGTGTGTGTGTGAATGCATGTAAGTGTGTGTGTGTGTATGCAAGTGCATGTGAGTGCGTGTGTATGTATGTGTGAGTGTGAGTATATGTGCGTGTGTGTGTGCACGCATGTGTGTATAGAACTAGAAGGTGAGTGGGTGGCAGATAGTAATACGCTGAGATCAATATTTTCTTGTATGGTCAACAAGATGGAGGATGGGGTAGGGGTGGAAGGAGTGGGAGAGAGACCGGAGAGCGGTGAGGAAAGGAAGAGGACAGGGGGAAAATGAAGGGGGGGGGGGGGGGGGGGGGGGGTATATCAACTGAATCTGTCGGTGCACAGTTCACTTTGACAGCGATGACATTTTCAGTAAAGTTTAATAACCGCCACAAGGACAAATTGGCATCTGGAATAAATGCACTCGGACTAACATGCACGTTCCATGTGTGTGCAAACACATACACACGTCCATCCCTTACACACGCCCACATTAACACAAGAACATTGCACGCACACATCAACGATACACGTGTATCCGTTCACCATTGAATGGAGTAGGATGGTTACACTGATGGTCCACCCTCACTACCACACTGACGGATAAATCGATGGCAACTCTGTTCTTTTTCTTTTTTTTTAACCTTTTCTCCCCTCCAGATAATACCTTTGACAGAACAACAGTAATCCAGGTCATATTTTTACCAATGCAAACGATCGATTACGATCACTATTACTATAAATCGGTGGATCAGCCCGAGTCAAAAATGGCTTGGGTAAAAAGTGTCCCCGGCAGATTCCCAATCATCATGATCACAATAAATAACAACACTAACAATATCCACCCATGTTCATCAGACCCCATCTCTCTTTTGGTATATGCATGTCATTACTGAACGCCCACAGTTGTGGCTATGGCAGTGCCCTCCCCTTCCCCGCTTGGATTCTCCATGCTGTCGGCCACCACTGGCGACTCTCCGCTGTCCTCCCCTTGGTCACATGCCGCACAGTCCCCCCCTGATGAACCCTCGTCTCGTGTGCCTGACCCCTGCTCTGCACACCTGGCAGTGTTTGACCCACATCCCCCCCCTGACAAAGGCCCGTCACTGTGTGGGGCGGCCACACCCTCCTCACATGCACTGCCCTCCCCTTCTTTGGTACACTCAGCACACTCGGGAGGCCAAGAGTCGAACTCGCCCGAGGTGCGCTTGGCGTGCGCCAGGAACTCTTCCAGGTAGGACAGCGCGGGGGAAGGCTCATGCGGCTCCAGCTGTTCCGTTTCCAGTGAGAAGGGAGGGTGGCGCTGGTGTGTGCCTCGTCCCGGTCAAAGGTCATGTCCGAGAAGTCCATGGTGAGGAACTCCACTTGCTCGTCATCCAGCATAGGCCCTGTACTGGCCAGCGACTCCGTGTCCGAGCTGTCCTCCACAGTCTCGATGCTCGTCGGCACGTTCAACAGCCTCGCTCTGGGTTTGGTCGGCGACTGCGTGGCCGAGACGGACTCCACTTCGGAGAACTCCGTCTCGGAGCGTTCCGAGCCTGTGTTGGAGACGCTGGAGGCGGAGCGAATGATCGGCTTGGAGATGGCGTAGTCCGACACAGAGGCTGCGGGCCCACACGGTCGCCATGGAGGTGTCGGGTGGGTTGGGGTGGGTGTCAACGTCTCCTTCTCCCCCAGGGCGGGGGTGGGTGGGGCGGCAGGGGAGGGGGTGGGAACCTGAGCGGAGAGAGACGCCGCCTTCTGCAGGCCACCACGGCCTGGCGGCGGGGGCGTCTTGGCAGGAGGCTGGAAGTGACGCAGGGGATCCATGCTGGGGTCGATCCTCAGGATCAGGCCCTGGAGCTTCTGCCGACGCCGCATCGCCGCCGGCGACTCCTCCATCCCTACCCCTCCCTCGCCCACAGCTGTCAAGATGGCCGACTGCTCTGGGGCACTGCCGTGTTTCCGTCCGTCGGCTAACACCTCCTGCCCCCCAGACACCCTGGCTGGAATGGCGTGGGGAGGGGAGCGTGTGCGGGGGTCCGGTTCCACGGGGCTGGAGTACGACCTCTGGCGGGTTTCGCAGGCCTCGAACACCTGGCTCCTCTCCTCCTCGCTGCTGCCCATGGCAACGCCTTCTTCCGGCTCTTCTGCGGACTTCTCCGAGGCTTCCACGGCCCGGCGGTAACTGGGCCTGCGTGCCTGCCCGGGACTGGCGTAGACCACGGACGGCGACACGAAGGCCTCCGGCACGCTGGTCACCGACTTGGTTCTGGACCCTCCCGACATGGTCCCCGCAGTGGCGGCGCTGATGAAGGGGTGGGTGACAGGGGCCGAGCGGCCAGGGTGTGGGTTGGAGGTCACGGCACCCGCAAAAGCTGGGTGGCTGATGGAAGAGGAGGAGGGGGTTTTGGCTTGGTGGGTGCCGCTGCGACTCGTGTACATAGGGGGGATCACTCCCAGCGGGTCTCCGGGGATCAGCACTTTGGGCGAGGACACCGGACTGCACACTGGGCTCTGAGCTTCGGCCTCCTTCCCGCCCGTCTCTTCTCTCTCAGACTGCGAGGTCTGTCCGTCCTCCGACTCCTTGGGCACGGGACAGGCGGCCGCGTCCTCATCCCCCACAGCGCTCCTTTCCCGGCTCAGTACGTTCTCCTCCTCCATCTCCTTCCCGTGAGCGCTCTCCCCGCTCAGGTTGCGGGTGCGGGCCTGGGAGGAGACCGGGGCGCCCCGTAGGCCAGGCTGGAGGAGATCTTGATGACTCCCAGAGGGTCCAGATTCTGGTACGACCCCCTGCCCTCCAAGGAGCCGCCCTTCTCCCAGGAGGGTGGGGGGAGAGGGCACTCCGCCCCCACGCCCGCTCCCCTCACCCCTAGCTGCTGCTGCTGCCGTCGCTCCAGACGCTGGCGGTGGATCTCGTCGCTGATGGCCTCCAGGCTGCGGAGTGCCGTGGAGTACAGGGACTTGGCAGAGCCGACGTCTTCCTCCAGCATGCTGACCTTGTGTTTGTGTTCCTGGACAGAGACACCATGGGTCACACCACAGTTGATGGATAGGTCACCGTCAATACACATCCCAGTTCACACATGTTAATGTGTAGTTTACCGCCAATACATAGATCAAAGTTCATACACCATGGTTAATGTATAGACCACAGTCAACACACAGACCACAGTCAACACACAGACCAAAGTCAACACACAGACCACAGTCAACACACACAGACCCCAGTCAACATACACAGACCTCAGTCAACATACACAGACCACACACAGACCACAGTCAACACACAGACCACAGTCAACATACAGACCACAGTCAACACACAGACCACAGTCAACATACACAGACCCCAGTCAACATACACAGACCACGGTCAACTTACTGATACACAGACCTCAGTCAACATACACAGACCTCAGTCAACATACACAGACCTCAGTCAACATACACAGACCTCAGTCAACTTACTGATACACAGACCTCAGTCAACATACACAGACCTCAGTCAACACACAGAGACCACAGTCAACACACAGAGACCACAGTCAACACACAGAGACCTCAGTCAACACACAGACCGCAGTCAACACACACAGACCACAGTCAACACACACAGACCTCAGTCAACCCATAGACCTTAGTGAACACACACAGACCGCAGTCAACACACAGACCTCAGTCAACATACACAGACCACAGTCAACACACAGAGACCACAGTCAACACACACAGACCTCAGACACGGATCTCGGTCAACACACAGACCTCGGTCAACACACAGACCACAGTCAACACACAGACCTCAGTCAACATACAGACCTCAGTCAACACACACAGACCTCGTTCAACACACACAGACCTCAGTCAACACACACAGACCTCGGTCAACACACACAGACCACAGTCAACACACACAGACCACAGTCAACCCGTAGACCTCAGTCAACACACACAGACCTCGATCAACACACACAGACCTCGGTCAAACCATAGACCTCGGTCAACACACACAGACCTCAGTCAACACACACAGACCTCAGTCAACACACACAGACCTCGGTCAACACACACAGACCACAGTCAACACACACAGACCGCAGTCAACACACCCAGACCTCATTCAACATACACAGACCTCAGTCAACACACACAGACCTCAGTCAACACACACAGATCGCATTCAACATACACAGACCTCAGTCAACACACACAGACCTCAGTCAACATACACAGACCTCAGTCAACACACACAGACCTCATTCAACATACACAGACCTCAGTCAACACACACAGAACTCAGTCAACACACACAGACCTCATTCAACATACACAGACCTCAGTCAACACACACAGACCTCAGTCAACACACACAGACCTCAGTCAACACACAGACCACAGTCAACACACACAGACCTCAGTCAACATACACAGACCTCAGTCAACACACAGACCACAGTCAACACACAGACCTGTCAACATACACAGACCTCAGTCAACATACACAGACCTCAGTCAACACACAGACCACAGTCAACATACACAGACCTCAGTCAACATACACAGACCTCAGTCAACACACACAGACCTCAGTCAACACACAGACCACAGTCAACACACACAGACCTCAGTCAACACACACACAGACCTCAGTCAACACACACAGACCTCAGTCAACACACACAGACCTCAGTCAACACACAGAGACCACAGTCAACATACACAGACCTCATTCAACACACACAGACCACAGTCAACACACACAGACCACAGTCAACATACACAGACCTCGGTCAACACACACAGACCACAGTCAACATACACAGACCTCATTCAACACACACAGACCACAGTCAACACACACAGACCTCAGTCAACACACACACAGACCTCAGTCAACACATACCTCAGTCAACATACACAGACCTCAGTCAAAACACACAGACCTCAGTCAACACACACAGACCTCAGTCAAAACACACAGACCTCAGTCAACACACACAGACCTCGGTCAACATACACAGACCTCAGTCAACACACACAGACCTCAGTCAACACACACAGACCTCAGTCAACATACACAGACCTCAGTCAACACACACAGACCTCATTCAACATACACAGACCTCAGTCAACACACACAGACCTCAGTCAACACACACAGACCTCATTCAACATACACAGACCTCAGTCAACACACACAGACCTCAGTCAACACACACAGACCTCAGTCAACACACACAGACCTCAGTCAACATACACAGACCACAGTCAACACACACAGACCACAGTCAACACACACAGACCTCGGTCAACCTGCAGACCTCAGTCAACACACACAGACCACAGTCAACACGCACAGACCGCAGTCAACATACACAGACCTCAGTCAACATACAGACCTCAGTCAACACACACAGACCTCAGTCAACACACAGACCTCAGTCAACACACAGACCTCCGTCAACATACACAGACCTCCGTCAACACACACAGACCACAGTCAACACACACAGACCTCAGTATACACAGACCTCAGTGAACATACACAGACCTCAGTGAACATACACAGACCTCAGTCAACATATACAGACCTCAGTCAACACACAGACCTCGGTCAACACACACAGACCTCGGTCAACACACACAGACCTCAGTCAACACACACAGACCTCAGTCAACACACAGACCACAGTCAACACACACAGACCTCAGTCAACCCATAGACCTCAGTCAACACACACAGACCCCAGTCAACACACAGACTGCAGTCAACACAGACCCCAGTCAACACACACAGACCTCAGTCAACACAGTCAACACACGGACTGCAGTCAACACACAGACCACAGTCAACTCACAGACCACAGTCAAAACACAGACCACAGTCAACTCACAGACCACAGTCAAAACACAGACCACAGTCAACTCACAGACCACAGTCAAAACACAGACCCCAGTCAACTCACAGACCACAGTCAACTCACAGACCCCAGTCAACTCACAGACCCCAGTCAACTCACAGACCCCAGTCAACACACAGACCACAGTCAAAACACAGACCACAGTCAACTCACAGACCCCAGTCAACTCACAGACCACAGTCAACTCACAGACCACAGTCAACTCACAGACCTGTCAACTCACAGACCCCAGTCAACACACAGAGACCTCAGTCAACACACGGACTGCAGTCAACACACAGACCACAGTCAAAACACAGACCACAGTCAACTCACAGACCACAAAGACAGCGAGAGTGAGTGGGGATGGCGGAGAGGGTAGCGGGCGGAGAGTGAGGGCATGTCATGAAACTTGTGTCGGACAAATTTCAACATTTCTGGAATCATTTTTACTTTCCTACACCCATCAGATGACATTGCTTTAAAGACAGTGTGATTTGTTAAATTCATAATTATTGCTGTTGTTTCCCCTGTTATTGTTGATATCATTATCATCATTATTTCATTATTATTATCATTATCATTCGCATCATCATCATTATAATTAAATATTATCATTATAATTATCATTACTATAATTATCACTATTGTTATTATTACCATCATCATTTTCATTACTATGACGATGATGATGATGAATGAAATATGCTTACAAGAACTGCTGTGAATTTTTCATTCAAAAATTTCTCCAAACCCACGATGCAATACAGACTGCAGAGGGAAGGAGGGAGAGGGAGAGGAGAAGGGAAACTGAAGGCACATGAGGGGGAAAAAAAAATTAAAAAGAAAAGAGAATATCAAGACATGAACATATGAAAACAAAATTCGAGGGTCGACTGCCAAAACCTAGTATCTCGTTTCTTCACTCTTTCACAGAAAACGCTTTTGAAAGTTTTAAAGGCTTGTCACAACGCTGGAATGGAAGTTTTCTTTAAAAAACAAAGTGCTCCACACTAAGTACAGTGATCTCAAGTGTGTGTATTCAGTATTAATATTTAGAAAGTTTGTTTTCTTCATTTTATTTTGTAAAATATGAGCATACATGCGGATACGACATTTTCGACAGCCACACATATCCTGTGAGTCGGCAGCAGAGAAAAGGGATCGCAAGTTAATCAGCCTTAGTCACTGGCCTGTTGGCCTGGCATTCTGGGATGGTCCTCCATCGATGACCTCGTCACAGTCACTTTGCTTTCTGTCACTCCTCTTACTGGACAGGGTCGGCAGTGTTGTGATCTTCGTTGGTCGGTCTTCCCGGCGAAAAGGCTTCGCACTGCCTGAACTTTGACCTTGGATGAAGCCCGTTTCCCAAACCAGGGAGGCAGGGGCACAGGCCTCCTTCTGAAGGCACCTCTTTTCCCCAAGCCCCGCGCACTCCCTGCGCCATGCTCATCTCCACCACCTCTTTTCCCCAAGCCCCGCGCACTCCCTGCGCCATGCTCATCTCCACTACCTCTTTTCCCCAAGCCCCGCGCACTCCCTGCGCCATGCTCATCTCCACTACCTCTTTTCCCAAGCCCCGCGCACTCCCTGCGCCATGCTCATCTCCACTACCTCTTTTCCCCAAGCCCCGCACACTCCCTGCGCCATGCTATTCTCCACTCAGTTCTGCGGCGGCTTTGCAGGCCCAGTCACCCTCGCCGGGCATTTTGCCTCGCATTTCTTAAAAACCCTCTTCTGCATGCACATATCTGCACTCACTCAGGCAGAAAACACACAGCAAGAGAAGTAACTCCGTCATTTGAACATGGTTACCCAGTTTCAAAAATTGATTTAAAATAGAGGAAAGAAAACAATGAAATAAAAATAATCTTTTAACTTTCTAGGAATACATATATTGGTATATGATTAGTTTGAAGAATGTCACACTAGCCATTTACCTGGGGAAAAAAAAAACCAACAAGAATTCTTCTTCTGAACTTTCTTCTGAATCGTTTATCATGACTATCACTTCATACCCATTGAAATCTAGGTCACTCTCAGCTTCATTAGCCTGCACTTTCACAAAGTCTTCTGCCATAAATCCTACAAAATCAGAATAATTTTCATCACCATCTCCCATGACAGAACGCCAGAAATCGAGGGTGGCCATTTCGAAAAACAGCACTTCAATCACAGAAGTTTGAAATAATAACTTAACCCTTACACTGGTTATTCGACAACGTACTATTAAGTATGTTGTCTGGTGAATTTCCAGAAGGAAAGTTTGAAAAGAATAGTTACGTTTGTATGATATGCATAACTTTTCAACGGTTAGTATTTGAACATGACATGCAGAATAAAAATTGTTAGTAATTGAATAAAGAATAATATAAAACAGAACTGGGGTGCTTGTGAGTGTTTGATTAGGTGCTGACCTGTCCAGAATGTGAAAATAACAGGTGAAAACAGGTGGCACATCCTGCTTGTCATTCTCATGAGCTTGATCACAAATAATCCAGTCTATGGTGTTCCACAGTATCCAGAAATAAGTCATAGCCTTTTTCAAAGGAAAGTCAGTACGGATTATACCCGTCTTTCATGCTGATAATTCAGGTAAGAATGAATAAGGTACTGTTCAGTTTTCACATTGAAATCATGTGCTGCTAACACACAAAAAAAGCAAAAATGGTCACTATCAACAAATGTAATAGTCAGCCCACACTGTCGTCATTTATGTTCGAAAGGTTTAGGATCATCTGGAAGCGCTACACTAAGTTTTTCTTCCCCACTGAATAGCATTTTGAGATTCCCCTCACCCTTAGGCACTCATCCAGTCACTGTCCGTGTCGATCTCAAAATCATGATTGCATGGTGCTTGATCTAAATCAAAACTATCACCCACCACACCCAGTTCATTCAAAATGTCCATAACTACTTCTTCACCTGCTTTTTCCACTAGAAATTCAGCAAAAACATCTTCAAACAAGTTCCTAATTCTATCATGTTCTGCTTCAGGCGCCGCCATTTTTGTTTGCCAGACGAGTCGAGTCGCACTATGCATTACAAGCTGCTACTAACCATAAACTAAGCTAAAACATTGAAAATCCATGTTCCGGGGCTCGCTCAGTCACTCATGCAAATTAGTTTGTCACTGAGCCATAGTTTCGTATCTGTGTGTGTCTGTGAAACTAGGCTCGCAAGGCTCACCCTACAGCGCGACTTTTGTCGCGACAACCAGTGACGGCCATGATGTAATGGCGCGACATATGTGGCGACAACCAGCATAAGGGTTAAGAACTACAGCATGTATCGATTCATGTTTTTTGTAATGGCGCGACATATGTGGCGACAACCAGCATAAGGGTTAAGAACTACAGCATGTATCGATTCATGTTTTTTGTAATGGCGCGACATATGTGGCGACAACCAGCATAAGGGTTAAGAACTACAGCATGTATCGATTCATGTTTTTTGTAATGGCGCGACATATGTGGCGACAACCAGCATAAGGGTTAAGAACTACAGCATGTATCGATTCATGTTTTTTGTAATGGCGCGACATATGTGGCGACAACCAGCATAAGGGTTAAGAACTACAGCATGTATCGATTCATGTTTTTTGTAATGGCGCGACATATGTGGCGACAACCAGCATAAGGGTTAAGAACTACAGCATGTATCGATTCATGTTTTTTGTAATGGCGCGACATATGTGGCGACAACCAGCATAAGGGTTAAGAACTACAGCATGTATCGATTCATGTTTTTTGTAATGGCGCGACATATGTGGCGACAACCAGCATAAGGGTTAAGAACTACAGCATGTATCGATTCATGTTTTTTGTAATGGCGCGACATATGTGGCGACAACCAGCATAAGGGTTAAGAACTACAGCATGTATCGATTCATGTTTTTTGTAATGGCGCGACATATGTGGCGACAACCAGCATAAGGGTTAAGAACTACACATGTATCGATTCATGTTTTTTGTAATGGCGCGACATATGTGGCGACAACCAGCATAAGGGTTAAGAACTACAGCATGTATCGATTCATGTTTTTTGTAATGGCGCGACATATGTGGCGACAACCAGCATAAGGGTTAAGAACTACAGCATGTATCGATTCATGTTTTTTGTAATGGCGCGACATATGTGGCGACAACCAGCATAAGGGTTAAGAACTACAGCATGTATCGATTCATGTTTTTTGTAATGGCGCGACATATGTGGCGACAACCAGCATAAGGGTTAAGAACTACAGCATGTATCGATTCATGTTTTTTGTAATGGCGCGACATATGTGGCGACAACCAGCATAAGGGTTAAGAACTACAGCATGTATCGATTCATGTTTTTTGTAATGGCGCGACATATGTGGCGACAACCAGCATAAGGGTTAAGAACTACACATGTATCGATTCATGTTTTTTGTAATGGCGCGACATATGTGGCGACAACCAGCATAAGGGTTAAGAACTACAGCATGTATCGATTCATGTTTTTTGTAATGGCGCGACATATGTGGCGACAACCAGCATAAGGGTTAAGAACTACAGCATGTATCGATTCATGTTTTTTGTAATGGCGCGACATATGTGGCGACAACCAGCATAAGGGTTAAGAACTACAGCATGTATCGATTCATGTTTTTTGTAATGGCGCGACATATGTGGCGACAACCAGCATAAGGGTTAAGAACTACAGCATGTATCGATTCATGTTTTTTGTAATGGCGCGACATATGTGGCGACAACCAGCATAAGGGTGAAGAACTACAGCATGTATCGATTCATGTTTTTTGTAATGGCGCGACATATGTGGCGACAACCAGCATAAGGGTTAAGAACTACACATGTATCGATTCATGTTTTTTGTAATGGCGCGACATATGTGGCGACAACCAGCATAAGGGTTAAGAACTACAGCATGTATCGATTCATGTTTTTTGTAATGGCGCGACATATGTGGCGACAACCAGCATAAGGGTGAAGAACTACACATGTATCGATTCATGTTTTTTGTAATGGCGCGACATATGTGGCGACAACCAGCATAAGGGTTAAGAACTACAGCATGTATCGATTCATGTTTTTTGTAATGGCGCGACATATGTGGCGACAACCAGCATAAGGGTGAAGAACTACAGCATGTATCGATTCATGTTTTTTGTAATGGCGCGACATATGTGGCGACAACCAGCATAAGGGTGAAGAACTACAGCATGTATCGATTCATGTTTTTTGTAATGGCGCGACATATGTGGCGACAACCAGCATAAGGGTTAAGAACTACAGCATGTATCGATTCATGTTTTTTGTAATGGCGCGACATATGTGGCGACAACCAGCATAAGGGTTAAGAACTACAGCATGTATCGATTCATGTTTTTTGTAATGGCGCGACATATGTGGCGACAACCAGCATAAGGGTTAAGAACTACACATGTATCGATTCATGTTTTCTGTAATGGCGCGACATATGTGGCGACAACCAGCATAAGGGTTAAGAACTACACATGTATCGATTCATGTTTTCTGTAATGGCGCGACATATGTGGCGACAACCAGCATAAGGGTTAAGAACTACACATGTATCGATTCATGTTTTCTGTAATGGCGCGACATATGTGGCGACAACCAGCATAAGGGTTAAGAACTACACATGTATCGATTCATGTTTTCTGTAATGGCGCGACATATGTGGCGACAACCAGCATAAGGGTTAAGAACTACACATGTATCGATTCATGTTTTTTGTAATGGCGCGACATATGTGGCGACAACCAGCATAAGGGTGAAGAACTACAGCATGTATCGATTCATGTTTTCTGTAATGGCGCGACATATGTGGCGACAACCAGCATAAGGGTTAAGAACTACACATGTATCGATTCATGTTTTTTGTAATGGCGCGACATATGTGGCGACAACCAGCATAAGGGTGAAGAACTACACATGTATCGATTCATGTTTTCTGTAATGGCGCGACATATGTGGCGACAACCAGCATAAGGGTGAAGAACTACACATGTATCGATTCATGTTTTTTGTAATGGCGCGACATATGTGGCGACAACCAGCATAAGGGTGAAGAACTACACATGTATCGATTCATGTTTTTTGTAATGGCGCGACATATGTGGCGACAACCAGCATAAGGGTGAAGAACTACACATGTATCGATTCATGTTTTCTGTAATGGCGCGACATATGTGGCGACAACCAGCATAAGGGTGAAGAACTACACATGTATCGATTCATGTTTTCTGTAATGGCGCGACATATGTGGCGACAACCAGCATAAGGGTGAAGAACTACAGCATGTATCGATTCATGTTTTTTGTAATGGCGCGACATATGTGGCGACAACCAGCATAAGGGTGAAGAACTACACATGTATCGATTCATGTTTTTTGTAATGGCGCGACATATGTGGCGACAACCAGCATAAGGGTGAAGAACTACACATGTATCGATTCATGTTTTTTGTAATGGCGCGACATATGTGGCGACAACCAGCATAAGGGTGAAGAACTACACATGTATCGATTCATGTTTTTTGTAATGGCGCGACATATGTGGCGACAACCAGCATAAGGGTGAAGAACTACACATGTATCGATTCATGTTTTCTGTAATGGCGCGACATATGTGGCGACAACCAGCATAAGGGTGAAGAACTACACATGTATCGATTCATGTTTTTTGTAATGGCGCGACATATGTGGCGACAACCAGCATAAGGGTTAAGAACTACACATGTATCGATTCATGTTTTTTGTAATGGCGCGACATATGTGGCGACAACCAGCATAAGGGTTAAGAACTACACATGTATCGATTCATGTTTTTTGTAATGGCGCGACATATGTGGCGACAACCAGCATAAGGGTTAAGAACTACACATGTATCGATTCATGTTTTTTGTAATGGCGCGACATATGTGGCGACAACCAGCATAAGGGTTAAGAACTACACATGTATCGATTCATGTTTTTTGTAATTGGGGGCGCGACATATGTGGCGACTAAACCAGCATAAGGGTTAAGAACTACACATGTATCGATTCATGTTTTTTGTAATGGCGCGACATATGTGGCGACAACCAGCATAAGGGTTAAGAACTACAGCATGTATCGATTCATGTTTTCTGTAATGGCGCGACATATGTGGCGACAACCAGCATAAGGGTGAAGAACTACACATGTATCGATTCATGTTTTTTGTAATGGCGCGACATATGTGGCGACAACCAGCATAAGGGTGAAGAACTACACATGTATCGATTCATGTTTTTTGTAATGGCGCGACATATGTGGCGACAACCAGCATAAGGGTGAAGAACTACACATGTATCGATTCATGTTTTTTGTAATGGCGCGACATATGTGGCGACAACCAGCATAAGGGTGAAGAACTACACATGTATCGATTCATGTTTTTTGTAATGGCGCGACATATGTGGCGACAACCAGCATAAGGGTTAAGAACTACACATGTATCGATTCATGTTTTCTGTAATGGCGCGACATATGTGGCGACAACCAGCATAAGGGTGAAGAACTACACATGTATCGATTCATGTTTTTTGTAATGGCGCGACATATGTGGCGACAACCAGCATAAGGGTGAAGAACTACACATGTATCGATTCATGTTTTCTGCATACTGAAGAGGACTGAACAAGGAAAAGTCACATTCTCGCCAGATTTCCGTTTCTGTGGTAACCATGGCAGTGCCTTTCGTTGACACATGGTTTAGCAGGTGTTGCTGGTGTTGTATGCAAAGCCACCGTGACATTTTAAAGGGCGCCGGCAGCCACTGTATGCAGAAGTGTCTCAAATCTTCACACGTTCTGAGCAACCACTGTACAATACCTGAAATTTCTCAACACTTTTCTTTTCCTGAAAAACATGTGTTTAGGTTTGCTTCTGGAAACGAATGCTTTAATTTAAAAAAAAGAAAGAAAAAGAATGTTTTTAAGAGGTGATGACTACCAGAGAAACTCTTCAATCGCCGATGACAGAAAATCATGGGAAAGCAGTGTTGGGAGTTGATCCAATCGTTGGATGGTGTTGAAAATAGGTTTGCAAGCTACAATCTAACTGTCTATACATTTGAGGTGATAATTTCTTTCGTCGCTTTACATTTCACCTCACATCTCTTATTCCAACACCCTTGACTTGGGTGTAGCTCAGTACGGGGAAAGGGAGGGAGAGGGGGGTGGGGTGGGGGGTAAGCTGCGATGAGCTGTCTGAGAATCATACACAAGACATGGCACAAGACATGAAACAGACACACACACCCAACCTATCAACAGTAAAGGAAAGTGAAAAGAGAAGAAAAAAAAAGATACACTCCACTGACCTCCATGATCTGGTTAAAGCGAGCCTTCATCTCAAAGTAGGGTCTGCACACAGCCAGACACACAGAAAATATTGAAAAATCACACTGTGAACACACACACACACAGCCAGACACACACAGCCAGACACACACACACAGAAAAAATATTGAAGAATCACACTGTGAACACACACACACACACAGCCAGACACACAGAAAATATTGAAAAATCACACTGTGAACACACACACACACACAGCCAGACACACAGAAAATATTGAAAAATCACACTGTGAACACACACACACACACACACACACACACACACACAGCCAGACACACACACACACAGAGAAAAAATATTGAAAAATCACACTGTGAACACACACACACACAGCCACACACACACACACACACATACACACACACACACACACACACACACACACACACACACACCCCCAGACACACACACACACACACACACACACACACACACACACACACACACACACACAGAAAATACTGAAAAATCACACTGTGAACACACACACACACACACACACACAGAGAAAATACTGAAAAATCACACTGTGAACACACACACACACACAGCCAGACACACAGAAAATATTGAAAAATCACACTGTGAACACACACACACACACACACACACACACACACACACACACACACAGCCAAACACACAGAGAATATTGAAAAATCACAATGTGAACACACACACACACACACACACACACACACACACACACAGAACAAACAGAAAATACTGAAAAATCACATGGTGAACAATAACACACACACACACACACACACACACACACACACACACACACAGAGAAAATATTGAAAAATCACACTGTGAACACACACACACACACACACACACACACACAGCCAAACACGAGAATATTGAAAAATCACAATGTGAACACACACACACACACACACACACACAGAACAAACAGAAAATACTGAATAATCACATGGTGAACAATAACACACACACACAGAACAAACAGAAAATACTGAAAAATCACATGGTGAACGATAACACACACACACACACACACACACACACAGACTGTCACAGACTTGGACATGGACATGGCCCTCTAGTTCTTGAACCCTTCTCTCTACTCATCCATCCCCTCTCCCTTTACACCCACACCAATGTCTAGATAGAGAGACAGAAAGACAGGCTGACGGACAGACAGACAGACAGACAGACTGAGAGAGAGACAGGCTGACAGACAGACAGACACAGACATACATTTAGACTGATAGACAGGCAGGCAGAGAGACAGACTGACACACAGACAAACTGAGACAAGGACAGGCTGACAGACAGACAAGACAGACAGATAGACTGACATACAGACACTCATTTAGACAGACAGGCAGGCAGGCAGAGAGACAGACAGACAGGCAGGCAGAGAGACAGACTGACTTGGACTTGGTGATGGCTCTCTTCAGGTCTTTCTGTAGGCCCTGCACCTGGTCCTCTGACTGCTTGAAGCGGATCATCGTGCGCTCGTGTTCCTGCTCGCTCTCGTTGCGCTCCTTCTCCGCCTCGTTGACCTGCCACACACCAATCACAACACTGCCAGTTCATTCCTTTCTTCTCTGACACACAGAGCAAAACAGACAGCTGCCATTTCATTCCTCTCTGTGCTTCTCTGACACACAGAGCAAAACAGACAGCTGCCATTTCATTCCTCTCTGTGCTTCTCTGACACACAGAGCAAAACAGACAGCTGCCATTTCATTCCTCTCTGTGCTTCTCTGACACACAGAGCAAAACAGACAGCTGACATTTCATTCCTCACATTTCTCCGACACAGAGCAAAACAGACAGCTGCCATTTCATTCCTCTCTGTGTTTCTCTGACACACAGAGCAAAACAGACAGCTGCCATTTCATTCCTCACATTTCTCTGACACACAGAGCAAAACAGACAGCTGCCATTTCATTCCTCTCTGTGCTTCTCTGACACACAGAGCAAAACAGACTGCTGCCATTTCATTCCTCACATTTCTCTGACACACAGAGCAAAACAGACAGCTGCCATTTCATTCCTCTCTGTGCTTCTCTGACACACAGAGCAAAACAGACAGCTGCCATTTCATTCCTCACATTTCTCTGACACACAGAGCAAAACAGACAGCTGCCATTTCATTCCTCTCTGTGCTTTTCTGACACACAGAGCAAAACAGACAGCTGACATTTCATTCCTCACATTTCTCCGACACAGAGCAAAACAGACAGCTGCCATTTCATTCCTCTCTGTGCTTCTCTGACACACAGAGCAAAACAGACAGCTGCCATTTCATTCCTCACATTTCTCTGACACACAGAGCAAAACAGACAGCTGCCATTTCATTCCTCTCTGTGCTTCTCTGACACACAGAGCAAAACAGACAGCTGCCATTTCATTCCTCACATTTCTCTGACACACAGAGCAAAACAGACAGCTGCCATTTCATTCCTCTCTGTGCTTCTCTGACACACAGAGCAAAACAGACAGCTGCCATTTCATTCCTCTCTGTGCTTCTCTGACACACAGAGCAAAACAGACAGCTGCCATTTCATTCCTCTCTGTGCTTCTCTGACACACAGAGCAAAACAGACAGCTGCCATTTCATTCCTCACATTTCTCTGACACACAGAGCAAAACAGACAGCTGCCATTTCATTCCTCACATTTCTCTGACACACAGAGCAAAACAGACAGCTGCCATTTCATTCCTCTCTGTGCTTCTCTGACACACAGAGCAAAACAGACAGCTGCCATTTCATTCCTCACATTTCTCTGACACACAGAGCAAAACACAGCTGCCATTTCATTCCTTTCTTCTCTGACACACAGAGCAAAACAGACAGCTGCCATTTCATTCTTCTCCTTTTTCCTCTGACACACAGCCAAAACAGACATCTGCCATTCACTTCTCTCCCCTGATACACAGACCAAAATAGACAGCCGTCATTCCTTCCTCTCCTTGGTTCTCTTGAGCATTTCCTCTCTCCAGCCCACCCCTCCCTGCCCCATGCCGCCCGACGTCGTGCCCCCCGACCTTCACAGTGGCGTGGTTTGAGCATTTCCCCTTTCCATCCACCCACCCCTTTCCTCTCTCCACCCCACCCCCTCCCTGCCCCATGCTGCCCGACGTCGTGCCCCCCGACCTTCACAGTGGCGTGGTTTGAGCATTTCCCCTTTCCATCCACCCACCCCTTTCCTCTCTCCACCCCACCCCTCCCTGCCCATGCTGCCTGACGTCGTGCCCCCTGACCTTCACAGTGGCGTGGTTTGAGCATTTCCCTTTCCATCCACCCACCCTTTCCTCTCTCCAGCCCACCCCCTCCCTGCCCATGCCGCCCGACGTCGTGCCCCCTGACCTTCATGGTGGCGTGGTTGAGCATCTCCTGCCAGGCGGGGTCGGAGGGCTGCTCTCGCCTCATGTAGCCCTGCTCGGCCAGCTGCACCATCTCCTTGGCCGCTTCGTGCATGCTGCAGGCCCGCTCGAACCGCAACGCCGCCCGCTGCGTCTCCAGGTGGGCCTGCCGACACCACCACCACCACATGGGCGCC
The DNA here is from genome assembly GCA_018398815.1 of Conus ventricosus. NCBI lineage: Eukaryota > Metazoa > Mollusca > Gastropoda > Neogastropoda > Conidae > Conus > Conus ventricosus. The sequence goes on from CM031627.1 coordinate 47,316,231, forward strand.
TCAGTTTGGGTCCGTCATGACAAGGGACACAATCCTCTATCCTTTCATTACCCTTACCTCTTTCAACTATTTTCACTCGGCCATCAAAGTATCTTTTTTGTTGTTGTTGTTGTTAGGTTTTGTCTTGTGGTTCAAAAATTTTATTCACCAGATCAAAACATCAAAATGTTAAGTCACCAGCCCCCTCCTCCCCCAAATTTTACTTGCTAACACAAAATATTACTCACCCAATGTGCAAAGTAGCAGCACAACTTTTCAATTACACAACGCATAATATGAAAAAGGACAAAAATCTTACACACACACACAAACACATCACACAAACACATCACCCACACACACACACATGCTATGCGGTTTTATTCTGGTCAGAGTTAGTGACGGGGTTTGTTACTGATGATTCCTTTGTAACACCAAGGCCACAGAGATACAGATAACAGCAGTTTGGGTCAGAAGATTTATGTAACATCCAGGCCACAGAGATACAGATAACAGCAGTTTGGATCAGGAGGTTTATGTAACATCCAGGCCACAGAGATACAGATAACTGCAGTTTGGGTCAGGAGGTTTATGTAACATCCAGGCCACAGAGATACAGATAACTGCAGTTTGGGTCAGGAGGTTTATGTAACATCCAGGCCACAGAGATACAGATAACTGCAGTTTGGGTCAGCAGATTTATGTAACATCAAGGCCACAGAGATACAGATAACAGCAGTTTGGGTCAGAAGATTTATGTAACATCCAAGCCACAGAGATACAGATAACTGCAGTTTTGGTCAGCAGATTTATTTAACATCAAGGCCACAGAGATACAGAAGATAGGTAAGATAATGTTGCTTATAGCCCAGCCGACCGCAAAGGGCCACATCAGGGCTGTAGAGATACAGAAAACAGCAGTTTGGGTCAGCAGATTTATGTAACATCAAGGCCACAGAGATACAGAAAACAGCAGTTTGGGTCAGCAGATTTATGTAACATCAAGACCACAGAGATACAGAAAACAGCAGTTTGGGTCAGCAGATTTATGTAACATCAAGGCCACAGAGATACAGAAAACAGCAGTTTGGGTCAGGAGGTTTATGTAACATCAAGGCCACAGAGATACAGATAACAGCAGTTTGGGTCAGGAGGTTTATGTAACATCAAGGCCACAGAGATACAGATAACTGCAGTTTGGGTCAGGAGGTTTATGTAACATCAAGGCCACAGAGATACAGATAACAGCAGTTTGGGTCAGGAGGTTTATGTAACATCAAGGCCACAGAGATACAGATAACAGCAGTTTGGGTCAGAAGATTTATGTAACATCAAGGCCACAGAGATACAGATAACTGCAGTTTGGGTCAGCAGATTTGAGCAGAGCTGCCTACATTTGAAAGCACCAGGTACAGCACTCTGACATTCTAAGTGCAGCATTTCGAAATTTAAATGTTGCACCTGTATCAGTGTATGCAGATTCAACAGCACTTTTAGGTGTCTTTTGCTTTCACATGCACCTGTGTGCCATGCAACCAGTCAGATTCAACAGCACTTTCAGGTGCCTTTTGCTTTCACATGCACCTGCATGCCATGCAGGCAGTCAGATTCAACAGCACTTTCAGGTGTCTTTTGTTTTCACATGCACTGTATGTGATGCAACCAGTCAGATTCAACAGCACTTTCAGGTGTCTTTTATTCTCACATGCACCTGTGTGCCATGCAACCAGTCAGATTCAACAGCACTCTCAGGTGCCTTTTGGTCTCACATGCACCTGTATGCCATGCAACCAGTCAGATTCAACAGCACTTTCAGGTGCCTTTTGGTCTCACATATAATGGAGGACTAAGACAACAAAAATCTAACTCGGCATCATGTGGTTTTGATTTGACCTACAGAAAATCAAAAGGGGCAGACAACAAAACCAGTCAAAAGGGGCAGACAACAAAACCAGTCAAAAGGGGCAGACAACAAAACCAGTCAAAAGAGACAGACAACAAAACCAGTCAAAAGAGACAACAAAACCAATCAAAAGGGGCAGACAACAAAACCAGTCAAAAGGGACAGACAACAAAACCAATCAAAAGGGGCAGACAACAAAACCAGTCAAAAGGGGCAGACAACAAAACCAGTCAAAAGGGGCAGACAACAAAACCAGTCAAAAGGGGCAGAAAAATCATGATCACTCGAAGCGATTTTCGTTCTACTTTTCCATCTTCTCCTCACTGAACCTGGCTACTTTTTGACACCATGTCTACAGTCTACTGATCTACATTGTCTACAGTCTACTGATCTACATTGTCTACAGTCTACCAGGGGTTCCATTTATTGCAAAATTTTGCGTAATTATTGCGTTTTTCTGCCTTCCTACGCATTTTTTTCGCGGCCGTGCGTTTAGCGACGCAATTTTCCCAGGACCCTGTTCTCAACCGCAAGCCTATGTCAGAGGGGCAAAACACGGCACAGACCTACAGCAGACTGCTTGACACCGCCAATTAGTGATAGTGCGTGCACATTTTACTCTGTGGCACTCGCTGACTTTTTGCTAGATCAAGAATGTTCCAAAACGCCTCATCCTTTCTCCCTCGAAATAAAATGGAATCTTTCCCGCGTCTGCGATGGTGCCATCTTCCAATCGGAATACGTTATGACTTCCCACGCACACACGATCATCCCACGTGATTCTGGATGCCAGAGTGCGCCCATTGATGGGAACTTTACCGTGGTCACAGCGTGTAGGAATAATATCAAGGTTGACTGACCATGCTGCTTGCCATGGAAGGCCCGGACTCGTGTGGCACAGAAAACGCTTCCCTGCAGCGAGCTGCTCTGCACTTCAGCGGTGTTAAGGCGCGTGATTCAGAGCTGTTTTGACGGGAGTAAGTACAGTTTACTTTGTTACGCATTTTTTTCAGCGCCGACGCAATTTTTGCGGAGGCGTGCGTTTCTTGACGCAAAAACTAAAAAGTCAGTGGAATCCCTGGTCTACATTGTCCACAGTCTACACTGTCCACAGTCTACACTGTCCACAGTCTACATTGTCTACAGTCTACATTGTCTGCAGTCTACATTGTTCACAGTCTACTGATCTACATTGTCCACAGTCTACAGATCTACATGGTCTCAGTTTTGTGTACGCTGCTGTCAAGTCCCCTTAATTTTTTTTTTTTTTTTTAAAATTCATTTCACCCAACTGGGTGCACCAGCCCACATTTCATGACTGCAGAGCCTATCAGCGACAAATGTCAGCATCCTGCAACCGCCGTGTGCATCCTGCAACCTCAGTGTGCATCCTGCAACCTCAGTGTGCATCCTGCAACCTCAGTGTGCATCCTGCAACCTCAGTCGTTGCTGTTCTGCTGACAGATGAACGACAGCGACGCTTCTGGATCACACGAAGACTCTGAAGTGACGTGTTTGCATCGCTCTGTGGCTTCCACTCTGGGGTCATGCCAAGATCGGGAAGTGAGAGTGATGTCAGTTTCCACATCTCCGTACCTTTCACCCTACCACAGAGAAGTGTGCTAGGCCTGGCTATCTCTTTGGCTTTCACCCTACCACAGAGTGGCTATCTCTTTGGCTTTCACCCTACCACAGAGTGGCTATCTCTTTGCCTTTCACCCTACCACAGAGAAGTGTGCTAGGCCTGGCTATCTCTTTGGCTTTCACCCTACCACAGAGTGGCTATCTCTTTGCCTTTCACCCTACCACAGAGTGGCTATCTCTTTGCCTTTCACCCTACCACAGAGTGGCTATTCTTTGCCTTTCACCCTACCACAGAGTGGCTATCTCTTTGCCTTTCACCCTACCACAGAGTGGCTATCTCTTTGCCTTTCACCCTACCACAGAGAAGTGTGCTAGGCCTGGCTATCTCTTTGGCTTTCACCCTACCACAGAGTGCTATCTCTTTGCCTTTCACCCTACCACAGAGAAGGGTGCTAGGCCTGGCTATCTCTTTGGCTTTCACCCTACCACAGAGAAGTGTGCTAGGCCTGGCTATCTCTTTGGCTTTCCCCCTACCACAAAGAAGTGTGCTAGGCCTGGCTATCTCTTTGGCTTTCACCCTACCACAGAGAAGTGTGCTAGGCCTGGCTATCTCTTTGGCTTTCACTCTACCACAAGAGTGGCCATCTCTTTGGCTTTCACCCTACCACAGAGAAGTGTGCTAGGCCTGGCTATCTCTTTGGCTTTCACTCTACCACAGTAGTGGCCATCTCTTTGGCTTTCACCCTACCACAGAGAAGTGTGCTAGGCCTGGCTATCTCTTTGAGAGAACAGGGAACCTTCATTCTAAGCCACGTTCACCCTCCACCGAGTTTTTTGGGCAAAAGTGGCCTAAAGCCGCCTTTTCCTGTGGCGGAAGAGAGAGAGAGAATCACCGGCAGACAGACAGAGAAGAGAGAGATAGAGAGAGACAGACAGACAGACAGAGAGGCGGGCAGACAGACACACACACACACACACACTCTTTCTCTCTCACAATATAAATGACATAAAATCCGCACACTTCTTCTGACTAATTTCCACCTACAAACTTTGTACACGGGGCTGAAATCTGATCACTTAATTTACGGCTCGCGGCAGTTTGCACCTAGCCTGTCCTGTTTAAACGAAGCACACTCGGTCGGGTTGCAATGGTTGCATCAGAAATTCGAGATTGCCACGTCGACAAACCAGATCGAGGCTGTCACGTGACACGACTGGGTCGCCATTGTTGCTTGGGACTTGCGCTCTGTTGTGACCACTGTGTTTTACTTGTGTTATTTTAAAAGGGCCCTAAACGTTACTGAAGAACAGGTTTGTTATTCGAGTCCATAAGTTTTACTTTAACTGCATGTTGTGAAACCGGAGAGATTGTTTTTTAGAAAACGAAAAAGTGAACTAACTGCTTTGGAAATGAACGGCTATCTTAAAGGTTTGTTGGCTCAAGAATTTGAACACAGATGTAGCTAGTTTTTATACGTGTTTGACTATTGATGGTGATAAGTTTTATATTTTTAACATAAGATCCGCACACTTATTCTGACTAATTTCAAACCCTACAAACTATGTGTAACAGTTTAGGCTGACACGAGCCGAAACCTCCGTTTAATTTACGGCTAGCGAGACGCGCTACCTTGTTCACACAGCGCACGGCAAGCGACCAAAAAATTCAATAAAGCGAGAGACTGGGATTGCCAGGTGAGGGGTGGGGGTGAGGGGGGCGTATTCATTTCAGGTTGACAGCGCGCTAGGTGTCGTTAGCGAATGTTCTAGAGTGTTACGTGTCACTCCCACTTTGTGCCCGCTACGGCAGCAAGACGGGTTGTATTGTTCTCAGTTTGTATTAGACTTGATTGATTGTTAACTACAGATCAGTGTTCATGTGGCAAGCTGATTCTGTGTATTAAGATGTGTATACTTTTCTACTTTTCTAATTCTAACTAGTTTATCTGCCTTCAAGTGTGCCTTATGCAACTGAATGGCGATTTTCGAATGTTCTGGCAAAACTAGATAGGGTTAGGCAGACCTTAGAAATCTACCAGTATGGAGAGGAGTAGTGTGTGGCCAGCACTATCTTCATATAAATGCTTTAAATACAATGCCGGATGTACTACTACTGGCGATTAGAGCTGCCATAAAAGCTTGGCTACAGCAATTACTGCTGTAACTCTGAGGAGCAGAGCAAACTAGGCCAAACAACCCTATGTGATCGCTTGCCGCCAATGACGTCAGCACCTGAAAAAGCTTGGCGGCAAACTAGGCCCAAACGACCCTATGTGATCGTTGACTACAAAGCGCGGCAGCACCAGCAAAGCTCAGCGGCAAACTAGGCCAAACGACCTATGTGATCACTTGGGGTTAAATGAGGTTGCGCGCGGGACACAGCCTGTTTAGTCACAAAGCAAGAAGTGGCCCTAGGAGTTCTACTTTTTGTTTGTTGTGTGTTTTGGCCTACCCCACGCACGCAGTCCCCCACCCCCACCCCGGACTGTCTATTGTGTGTTTGTTGTTTGTTGTTTGTTTTGTCCTGCCCCACGCATGCAACACCCCCACCCCACCTGCCCCCCCCCCACCCACACATGCACACACTCAAGTTCCTTCTAAGTTTTTAACAAGTTATTCTCAAGTTCTTACTTAAGTTACTTCTAAGTTGTCCTTAAGTCATTCTCAAGTTATCCCCAAGTTTTTAATAGTTCTTAATAAGTTCTTGATCAAGTTCTTAAGTAAGTTCTTAATAAGTTCTTGAAAGTTTCTTGATTAAGTCCATCCTTTAAGTACAACCAAGTTCTTATAATTATCAAAAAAATACATCTATGTTTTTATCTTAAATAGTAGATGTCTAATATATTTACACACACGCCTCAAAAACGCGTCATCGTTGAGGATGTCTTGCTCACGTTCTCTGCTAGATCTTAAGGAAAGGGTTTTACATCGAAGCACCACATTGATTACAATTCTGGTCTATGGAAATGTTTTTATAGACTCCATGTCTTTATTTATTGACTTTATCATTTTTATAATACGCCTTTGATCTATTTTTATAAAAAAATTAAAATATTATTCCATTTGAAATGGATCAAAATGATGCTTTGTTATTGGCGGTTTTGGCGTGCAGTTGTCTTTTTTGTATTTAACGGTTCAGGTTGTTTTAACTTCTTTTGTTTTTGTTGCCATTGGTTATATTTTTATAACCATAATAACTGCCCCAACAGCAGCAATGGCGCCAAAAATGGCAACAGTTTTAAGTTCAATATTCCATGAAGACTTTGGCGCCCTTGAATCACATGGAGTTTTTATAGCTGGCATTGAATCAAACTTGTTCTGGCGTTGGCGGTGTTATGTTTTCATGATGAGGTATATCTGTAACCATTAATTTTTTTGTCTGTTCACTCTGCTAATTTTTTCCTGCTTCAAACACGCCCAGGATTTTTAATGGCCTCACCTGATTCAGCGTTTTCTGCTGATTTTCTAGCTTGGTTACTTTCTCCACCTGATTCAGTGTTTTTGGTCTGTGATTTTCCAGCTCGTTCATTTTGAAGGGAAACAAAATCTATATGATTAAAAGTTATTAATCCCATGATCGCTGGCGATAACAATGTTCCAAATCTGTAGTATAGATCACAACCCCAGGACTCTAATGACTTTGTTAAAACTGGATCTTGCGTTAAATCATACGTAAGATCTTGTCAAATCAATGGGAGCAAATCTACTGACTAGTTTAGTGTACAAACTAAGAACCGTTTGCCCCACACTTTTCACCATTCTAGACCCCAGCTGCGCTTCATACCTGTTATGATACTTTATAATGTCTTGCGGCGGCATCTGTTGAATCTGTTCTATGCTGAATTCAGTTCGAGGAACGGGTTTTGTTTTCCCACATGCTGCCAAAGAATACAGCTCTCCTTTTGGGCATAATAGCTTGGTCATCAACTTGGTTATTCATAAGTTCGGGAAGGTTTAGGCCGCCTTGTAGCTGTAGTAGATCATCGCTGTCATGTTTTTATTAAATTATAATTATTTTATTTTATAAAAATGAGCACCGAAAAAAAAAACTGTTGCTAACCTTGTATACCATTCTGCTGTTATATGGAGGACTAAGTGTAGGATACTCAATGCTTGGTAAAAGCCTGTTAAGAATTAAACCAGCAGATCTTGGCAAACTAGACTTTGGATTCAGCAAAGCTGATTGCTATCATTGCAGCTTCGTTTGCTACGAAAGATTTTCTAGTCCAGCAAGGAATAATTCCAGACAATATAAATATGTAAGAAAAAAAATACATTTATAAAAAATGGCTTCACTCGCATAATGATAGGCGGCGCTGTGGTGAATGCGCTGGCTTTTAGCGGCAGTAATTTTGCATTTAGTAAACTGGGGAATGATGGCGAGAGAAAAAGACATAACAAAGCTATGGAGGAACTAGCGCTGCACAAGACGCCTATGAAAGGCAGAGACTTGAGCAGTTAGATTTTATTAATGACACACTGAAAAGCAGGGGCATGCAGCTTACATATTTAAAGATGTTGATCAAGCAATAAAACAATATTATCTAGTAACAGGCAAAACGGTCCAGACATTGCCCCACCAAAATTCAGTGACTTTTATCAACCATCAGAAAAACAAACGATGCAAGAAATCGCGTTTATTGTCTTTGGGTATGACTGGTCGTGTATTTTGTTGCACATAATATTGCTGAATAAAAATGAACAAAATCTATTATTCGCCCAAAGGATATTGGAAGGGTATCACAGCAATACAAAAGCTAAGCCAAGCGGCGGGAGTCAGTGAACAAACAGCGAAAGAATGGTTATCTAAACAAGCGATTTGGCAAATTTATTTCCTGCACCTAGGCGAATACAGAGACCACACTTGTCAATACAACTCCAAACGACACCCATCAAATGGATCTTCTATATTTACCCTTGAAGGATTAGACGAAAAAGATTTAAGTACGCACTCACAGTTATGGACATGGCTTCAAGATATAAAGATGCGGAACCATTAACACAAAAGAGTGCTTCTGCTGTTGCTGTTGCCATACAACTGATATACCAACGAGGCCCGCTAACTTATCCTCGCATGATTCAAGTCGATGATGGAAAGAATTTAAAGGCCAAGTGAATCAATTATTGTTAAAACATAGAGTTACTATTAAAAGAGGCATTCCGGGAGTTACAGATCACAGGCTTTAGTTGAAACTTTAACAAACAGTTAGCTGAAAGACTTTTCTCCTACCAGTATCACAGAGAGCTGATTGCAATTCTCGCAACACAGAATGGGTCAGAAGACTGCCTCAGTTTTGCGCGCAATGAATAATGAAGAATTTAAAGGACTAAAACAGTACAAGCAATCAAAAGAAAAAACAATAAATGTTGCTGAAGGAGAGTCTTCATCCGGCAAACTATTACCATTTGGGTTGAAAGTAAGGTACTTTATTTACCGGGGGAAGCAGAAGGGGACACTCGCATCAGGGCAACTGATCCGGTTTGGAGTGTTGATCCATATGAAATAAAAAGAATTGTAAAAATGAATCCGCCCGTGTATTATTTACGAGAAACTGCCCAACAAAACAACAGCTCCTCAAGATCTTTTGTGAAAGAAGAACTGCAGTAATCCCGCCAGACACAGTTCCGCTTTAATTAATTTACGGTTCACCAGTGCCCGATTGCATATGAAAACTCGGATTAACAAACACCGTTTTGTGTTTGTTCTATCTAATGACTTCTTTGTTACAACTGTTGTGTTGATCTCATGTAGATTAGATCGTAGTTTTACGTTGTCATGATGGAAAGTCTTATTGCCAAACAATGCTTCTTTGTAGTTGTCATGTGATATGTTTGACTGCACACGCTGCGAGATATTCCCTTTGCTTTCTTAATGATTTCTCCTGGCTCGAAATACTGTACATTTTTGACCTTAACCCCACATACTCTTGATTACCTTTCCAGATATTCACCCTTCATCTTTCCTAAAACCTTCTTGTTAGTAATTGAATGCAAAGGCGAATCTTTAGGGTATGGGACGTGTCATACCATCCGCTTTGCCCTTTAGCACTTCCATTTCCATGTCTTTATAGATGTCTTCAGTGGGGATATCTATACAAAACTATCTGTATCTGTGGTAAAGCACTCTGGACTCAGGATACGAGGGCTTAAAGTAGTCATAAAGAAACTCTAACATCAAAAGCTTTGATAATTCTAAACAGTAAACCCAATAAATACAGGTTTGTCCAATTTGACTTTCTTTTTTTTCATCATTATGCAAAAAAGCTGATCATGAAATCTTCTAAAGTCCTGATAATTAGGTTTTGAAGTCAGCTTAATTGCTTCGTTCTCTTTGGTGACTAATCTGACATCTTTACGCTTGTGCGGATTCTCCATAGTCTTTCCAAAACAGCTGTTGTTCATCAGCTTGAAAAGTCTTTTTCTGAAGCATCTGTGGATTTAGTTCTGAGGTCAGTGTTCTTCATGATGTATGGTTTCATGAACTGTTCTTGATCAAAAGCAATTATGCGATGGACAGCTGTTAACTTTAAACCATGTCTTAAATAAAATTGTAGAAGTCTGTAATGACAGACATAATTTTTTTGCCTCGAAGATTAGGCACAAGTTTAGGCGGCTCTCTTGGATCCATCTTTAGACTTTCTGCTGCTAATGGATAGTCATTATGCAGGTCATGGAGTTCATGAGGATATTCTAAGTCAACTTCTAGAATGAAACCACGCTGTTGATCAGGCGTTAAACTGCCCAACCACTTTAATGCTTTTTGAATATTATTCGTACCTGTGTACATTTTTAAAGTTGCGTAATGGAAGCGATTGCGCCATTGCCCAACCATACAGATTGTTTGCATCAAATACATAAGATAGTTAGACCTTTTACTTGGATCATAGTCGTCCAGTATTGTTGTTTGCTTTACAGTAATGATGCGACCCCATATAATTCCTCACGCAATCCGTTTCATCATTGGATCATTGGTAAATCCGACAATAAATCAATCTGTACTCCAGTAAACTTTAAGAAAGCATCCCAACTCATCCCGGGCGCAGAAATGTAATGCGCAGATCCAAACTGTAACTGTTTCTTTGCAGGTCTTCCTAAAATTTTTTCAAAGACGTCCGCCAACAAACATACATCTGCCATCAAGTAGAGTCATGATTAGTCTCCCATCGTTTACACTCTAACTTTTGCCACGCATCTTGAGCATGCTGGTAATCAGAGTCACTGATGCCCTTTCCTCTAAGACTAGAAAAGAACGCGCCTTTAGGAGGAAGTGTGTTTCCCGTCAAACCTTTCCAACTGTTCATGTACTCATAAGGGTAAACGCCCTTTCTAACAAGAGTTGGATCAAAATATTCTTCCGTTATTGGGCAGGCCTTTAAGGACATAGCCAGTGACTCTAATGATCCATCATGTGTTGCATAGAGTCGTAGAAAAGACATGTTATTTAAAGTGAAACACATGTACTTTTCTGATGACTGTGCAATGCATTGCTACCCTGAAGGCATCGTCCACTGCTTTCATTATAAGGTGGGAGTCATAACCTCGCAGTTGTGAAAGAATACAGGCAGCTTCCATGTCTTTGGATCAAACTTTAGTTGAAGATTGCATTTGTTATGCGCTGAAACCTCTAAACTTCCACTAATGTGATCATGGTCTCTTACTGTGGGGTTTACACTCTTGGGCGTTAGCTCTAAACCGCAAATCCAACAATGTGTGGCTGAGTCATACTGTTGTTGGTCTTCAGGCGTAAATCATGATTTCAGATAAATTCAGATTATTAGAACAGTCATTACGCACTTGCTGCATGCGCTGTAAAAATCTTCTAGCCGCATTGGGCCTCTATATAATTTGGTTCTGAATAAACGCATCCGACCTGACAACAATGAAGGCCAAATGAACAAATCTGATGATTAACTCATTAGACTGTTTTTCGAAGTTTTTGTGGTGCTGGCCCTTCATAAGGAACAATAAGCGACTCGAAGTCTGCGTAAACTACGTATGGACTTGTTTGCAGCCGTTTCCAGTTCTTAAAACTAACTTTAGATCCTGGCGGGGGCGTGTTTAGTTCTGTCTTACAGTCTACAGAACTTTTACAATGTTTTATATGTTCACTCGACAGCTTGCACAGATGGCATTCTTGTTAAACATTTTCTACAGAATTCTTGTTTGCCATGATCTTTTGAAGTATGCTGCATTAGTCTACTCATTTTTTCGTATCAATGTGTAATGGGCAGCCTGCTGGCGAAAACATTAGGAGTAAGTCCACATGACTTTTGGCTGGTTCGCCTATTGTTGGACTGTTCTTGGACACTTTAATTGGCGCCAAATTTGTTTCCTCATCCCATGTGTAACATTAACAGTTATTGGGTTGTTTTGTTCTTCAAACTGATCAATTTGGTCTACACTAACAGGAAAGGATATTCCATTGAAGTTAAGATCTTTGGCGTATTGCCGATAGTTAGTCACTCTTTCTGCGTGTTCGCGGACATGATGCAGCCTTGCAAGAACACACCACATGAAACATTTGTTGTCTGAATTTTTTATGTTTAAAACTGCTCTCTTTAAAACCAACTCCCGTGGTAGCGGAATGTAAGCCTTGCCTACAATCGGTGCATACTTAGCCTGTTTTAATCTGATCTCTAGGACTTCGCCCCCTGACCAACCAGAGCCTCTCATTTTAGCTTCTTCAGCAGCAGCGTCAAACTGTGTAAGCAGTTCGTCGCCCAACCGGGTGTTAAGTCATTAGAGGAAAGAATAGTCTGCTGTTTAGTTGAGACCCAGACTTCTCTAGTTTTTCTTGATTTATTGTTACATAGTCGATTAAAACAGCTAACATTTCTTTAACTGGCGGGCCTATTGTTAGTTTGCCTGGAACTTGAGAAATTGCATGAACAACACTTGCCTGTACGTTTGTTGGGTCAATAACTTCTAAATCAATATCATTCAGTGCTCTTGATAAACGCTCTCTCTCGAGATTCCTTCAAAAAATTCGTCTTGTCCTTCATATATCTTAGCCATGCTGCTTTCTTTTCTAAGCCAAAATATTATTTAAATTAAAAAAAAATACTTAATCAGAACCAATATCAACGGTCTTTTTGTGCTTGGACTCATAAACTAAAGTATAAACACCTTTTGGTGTTGTTAAGTGAGCTGTTTAGAACAGAGTTTAATGTTTCGTTTACTTTTTTTAAGCATTCCTTTTTTATCTGCTCGGGGTCTGGCTGTTGAGAAAAACTTGTCACCGCCTTTCTTTGAAGATCAAACTTTTGTCTTTTGTAGTCATCAAAATCGGCCTGTAAACGATTAAATTCTTCATCCGTGATGTTTGAGTCAACAAGCGCTTTATTTTGTCAGTTTGAACGAGCTAAGTTTAGCTGTTATTAGTTGAACCATAGCTGTGTGCTTTTGGAGTTTAGTTTTTTATTTTTTTGCTAGCAGCACCTACAGCTAATGAACACAGACCGAGAGCTAAAGACAAACCTCCTAGAGGTAAAGCTGCGGGTGCGCCTATGCCCGTTGCTAAGAGACCAACACTCGTTCCTGCTGATAGAGCGCTTATAGTCGGTGCTCCAGTATTAACATATGTAACAGCATTAAGGCAGCAGAATACCTTCGTTTGGTTTTGCTGTATTTTGAAAGGTCCTGCTCTAGTTTTGTTTGCATTTGTGTAATGTTTGTTAATCTGAAGGTTTTTACTTCAGCAGCAGAATTGCCTGCTATCTCTTCTTTTGGCGGCGCTGTAGGCACATTTGGATAAACCTGAACAGACATGCTTTTATAAAATGAAAATAATTAGTATAGTAATCTTTAAATCTGTTAGCTTCAATATTTAGCTGTGCATCATATAATAAAACAAATGTACATTAAGCGGTTTATCGGCTTCTTCTTCTTTATCAATTTGAATGTTTATTACGTTCTCTCACAGTTCTCCCGCTTCCATGCAACTGATTATCCTCTGTTGACCTTAGGTCAATCCATAAACCGTATTTGTTGTTAAATAATCATCAAGCCTAACATTGTGAAGATGTAAATCTTTAGACACTAGGTCTGCTGTTGGATTTCTACCCTCCCACCCCCAAACAATTTTCTTATTTCGTCAAATGATGATAAGGTTTAAGCCCGCTAGCATAGATTTGGTTAGGACTGCCCTCAATCGAACATTGTACTTTCGTTATTTTTGGATTAAAAAACTTTTCACTTCTCTTTTGAACGGTTCTTCATCTTCGCTCAGCAATAAAATGCCTTTAAGTGAATATGCTGCAACACTAAAACTAAAATTCCATATAGTGTCTGCCCTGCTTTTGGGGTATGTTGAATGATGACGCACGTTTTCGTAATATATTACTAGTGACTCATATTGGTGCTCAATCAGCCTTGCTAAATTAGAGTTGCTAACAACATCAAACTCTAACGAGATGTCAGAAATGCTGTACTTTGCTTCAGTGTCTGATGATCTGATAACACGTTTGTAGTCATTAAAAGTTAGTTCATATGACAATCTGTCTTTTAATGCTCCTTGAAAGTATGGCGCATGCGCTTTTAACAACTCAAAATCTAAGGGAATGGAAAAGCGATTACCATACGCATAACTTACAGCTAAAGCCTTTTTGCTGCTTTTAGCACCTGAGGCGAGTTCAGCGCCTATTCTAAGTTTTAGTGCTTCTTCATTTTCGATTCCTTGAAACGCAAGATCGGCCCTTTCATTCCCGGTTAGCCATAAGATCAGAATAGGTTAAAAATATGTCTGCATTATGTAAAGAAAATATTTCTTGCCCCTCAAGTTTTATAGAAATTTTCTTAACAATTGCCCGCCCCAAATTCTGCACAACTGTCCTGTTGGGGTCTGTTGCTGCTTCGAGCGCTATTTTGAAAGTAAGACGCGCAGAGCCTGGCACAACACTTCATCCGCTCCTAGGTCTGGAAATTTGACAGTAAGAATTTGATCTGCATCAATAGTAGTATGGATTATTTGGAACAGTAATATTCCGCTTATTTCCCTTCACGCCAAAAGGGCTCTTTCAGTTTTCTATGCGGGTCAAGAATCGAGCCATGTACTCGTTGTGGCATTTTTATGAAGCAAAATAAAAAGTTAATTATTTAAAAACATGGCAGGATTTGAAGGTGAAGAAGATTATGATGTTTTTGATCGTGGAGACGACATGAGTGGAAATGACTCCTTTGGTACAACATCTCTCGGGGCCCTCTTTGCGGCGTGAATTAACAGAAAGTAAGGCCAGATCATTATACCAAAGTTTAGGCCAAGAACCTCCTGAATTTATAGACCCCAATGATTTTGAAGTAAAAGATGACCATTTGTTTGTGAGGAGCGACCAAGGACAACTTGTTCAGCTTACAACTAAAAAAGACCCATCAAAGTTTTTAGCCGTGGGTTCAATTAGAAATAGACTCAGTGTGAAAGATCAAAATCGCCTTGGCCTTGTTAGGCCAAAATTAAGGGCGGAGCAGTTGCTAAAACTTCAAAACACACTGCAAGAACTCCCAACAGATAACCAAATGCAAAACATAGAACTTAAAGAATTAAATCAATCAGCAGGTGAATTAATAAATGTAATAGAAGCAGAATCCAGTTTTTCAGAAGAAACAGCGTTAAAGACTATACACGACTCGCCGCTACCCATGCGAGAAATAGCGGCCCTTGATCATGCTTTTAAGAACCATCAAAGGCGAATTAACAAACAATTTAGCAAACTAGGTGCACTAGATGAGCATATAAAAAGAGAAAAGAAAAACTCGTTGAGGCTGATGACGCCAACTTAGGGCCTGATATTAAAGAAAGAATAACCCAAAGACTAAAAGATCTTGAACAAGAGAGATCAGCAAGACTAGAAGCGCTAACTACTAACCGAGACCAATTACGAACTCAAGTGAGCAGAATAAGAGAAACTATCCAAAGAATTTTATATGAAGACACGACACTAGCAGAACGAATACGAACACTGTTTAGAGAGCAAGGAGTCACATTAGTAAGCGTTATAACAGCCTTAGGATTTGCAATAAGTACACTGGTGATGGCTATTACGGGCGGTGGTGGTGGTCAAAGTTTAGTGCCACCATCGCCATCACCTGATAAATCATGGGTAAAAAAACAGCTTGATCATCTTGCAAATTTATTAAAAAAATTAGCCAGTAAAGCCGTGGACGCTTACCAGGAATATTGGGGAGTATTGTCAGCTGGCTTTTGTCTACTGCAAGCAAAGTAGTTGGCTTTATTGGCCGAGCACTTATGGGCATTAGCTCTCTTTATAGTTGGGTTAATATTTAGTAAGATAAAGACCAAGTAATCCTATGCCAGTTAATCCAAGAACAAGCGCTGTCTTTTCATATTCATGGTCATCGCGAACAGAGTCTGCGAGCTTTGTTGAGTCTTCAAAGACTTTGGGGTTTGGGGCTTCGGGAATTAGATGACTTAATCTTGGGTGTTTTTTTATTGTTTGTAATATTACTGGCCCAGAATTTATGTCGTTTTTCCCAACCTTCTGTTCATTGCCTGCTATAAGAATTTCATTATTATAGTTTATTATTATTCCTACCTGGAGTCTGAGGTCAGAAGGCAGCATGTATAAACCAGTGCCAACAGCAAAGTCTACTTTCGATCTTGCGTATTGTAAAACATTTTGGTATCTTTTAATACTTGAAGGTAAATCAACTGTAGAATTAATGGCGTCCTCTAAATTTGCTAAGTATTGTTTTTGCGCGTCAAAGCCAGTAGAAGGATCAGTTATGCTCGATCTTGCCTGTGCTTGCGCCCCTAGCAAACACCAAACGTAAGTACGAATAGAGTCGTTTATTCGTTCTATTCCCGCTCTAGTTAGGCCCTTAGAAGTGTCTAAGATAAAAGTTGTCCATGCTGTTTTATGCTCTTGCTCTATGGACCCGAGGTGAAAAGCTGTTTTCGCTTGAAGAGAAAGATGTGTAAGGAGGATTCCAGTCAAATTAAACTTTCTGTGCATGCCCAAAAATAAGGGGTGCCTAGACCATGATTAAGATCCAACTTTTGTCTAAAGTCCGTCTTGGTGTTAATATTGAATTCGTTACAGATCCTTTCAAAAGCCTTCATGTCTATTCTGTTGCTGAATGGATTAAACGGTTTGTCATTTGGTAATGGCGCTTGCAGTTCAGTTAAAATACGTCTGAAGGTGTAATAAAATGAAATCTGTACACTGACCTAACCAAAGGATCAGGATGATTTAAGTGATCAGCATACGACACTCCACACCCAGTTGATGCACAAAACACAGCAAAGTTTAACTGGTTCTGATAAAACTGCATCGGATGACTAAACCACGCTTTCCGCGATGTAGTCTTTTTTAATAGGGGGGTTAAGATAGCTCTTCAATGGAGTACTCACCTTTTTATGAAAAGCGACAGTCTGGGCCACAGAAATGTCGAGGGGGGCCAGTTGTTATATTTTTAAGATTGTAGTGCGGCCCAACAGAATATTTTGCATCAGTATATTTGAATGCACTCATTTTTTAATTTGTTTTTAAAAATGTTTGTAACAATAACAACCCAAGACCGTCCTTCGTTTTTAGAACATGCTATTAATAACGAATGCAGAACCAGAACGGTCGCGCTCCATGAAATATTTTACAAAGTCGTATGGGTTTTTAAAATAAGCAAAGCCAAGAAGAATAATTAAGGTTCTAAAAGTTAACAGAGCAGGGACCAAAATGAGCCAGTTAACAATACCTGATGGTTATTCGGGTTTTGCTCACTAAAAGAAGCAATGAGTAACTTTGACATTACTCTCAAACTTAACAATGCAAATCTAAAAACAATGTTAACATTAAGCTTGAGACGAAGGAACATCTTACTTTTTTGATAGAGAGCTAGCAAAATGTTAGGCTTTACAACTAGCAATTTACCCACTCATAGTTTTATTGCTGGGCCAGACAAAACTACTTATGAGGGGGAAAATCCGCTCGATCTTGCAATTACATTCATTACTCTATGTCCATTTGGATGAGCTGAGCACTGATGAAAACTTAATATGAGGAAGGCCCTTAACTGTTTTAAGAGCTCTTCCGTCAGGAAAGCTGCATATTGCGATTATGAAATTATACCATTCCCTAATTTTCAGTTTAAAAGATTAGTTTGTGGAGGGTCGATCATTTAATAAAAAATCAAAGACAAAACGGGGAAAGTCGTAAAATGTGATAACCTGCACATTGTTTTGGAAATAAAATAATAAGTTGTACTAAAAAATGTCGCGTGGGCCAGAAGAATCCGGAGTTACATTACGCCTGTGAGGTGTATAACCTTTGAATTAAAAGACCTTGCAGACGTTACAGACTTTGAACAAAATGGTGAGATAGGCACTTTGTATGGTTTTGAGTACACTAAAGATGGTGATTATAACGCAAAGAGATTGACGACAACAAAAGGTTTCCTAAACTAGAACAACTACGCAATCTAGAAGCAAATAATGTTGGTCAGTATGAATATAAAATAGTTCGAAAAACCTGACCTCAAATGGCACTTAGAACCATATTTAGAATGGGAAATAAAATTTGAATTCATAAGCCCATTTACATTTTTTGGCCGTCAAAAAAGTTTCAGAAAAGCATTCAACTCTGGCCCTTTACATGTAAGTCTTATACCAGACGATAATAGTCGGAAAGAAATTGAAATAACGCCGTATGGGAAAAAACAGTACATCCTCCACAGAAAAGAAACAGTTGTAAAAAAGCTTCTACAAAATTACAGTTTCTTTCCAAGCAGAAAATTAGGAGACACGTTCACAATGATATTTGAAATTTTTGTCTTTAAAGATGTGGAGAGGGATGGGGTTTGTGGGCGTTAGTGACGACCTTATAAAAGGAATTAATATTAGCTGGCAAAACTTAGACGTTTAAACGTCTTAACGTTGTTGTCGTCGTTCTTCACAATGGTGAGGATATTAAGATCAAAAACAACAAGCAACAAAATCACTGTTGACTTAAATAGAAACAATCTTACAGGACTAAATTGGATTAATCTTACACATTTAGGCCTCATAGGGTTTTATTATACTGAACAAGTTTTGACGGAGAGTATGATAAAAATAATAACTGAATTAGATTAAACTCTGTTATAAAACTATGGGGCAGTTAAACTTTATGACAAAAACTCCTCATTGCTCATTAAATTTGTGGGCAGACTGGTTGTGGAAAAACAATATTTATCCTCGACCTGTTACAAACCAGTTTATCGTTATAATTTTAATCATATTGGTTTTTCTGTCCAACACTTAAAAAGGAACAAAGCATATCATAATAGAAGGTTATATATGGACAGATGATGACATATATTTAGTTAATCCTAGCAATAAACTGAGTGAGTGTTTAGAACAGTTTTTATAGACTGTTTGAAGGAACGCAGACACTATTTATTATAGATGACTGTTCGGCAGAAAGAGACATAGTTAAAAGAGAAACACTTTGTCGAAACTAGCTTTCAGCGGAAGGCATGCTGGGATAAGTGTGTGGATTTATGCCAGAAATATAACTCGGTTTTAAAAGACTTTAGAGAACAGTTAAAAACTGTAGTTTTATTTCACATGAAAGACAGAGACTCATTTGAAGAATGTTTGCGCGAAATGATGTTATTGAAAATGACCAGGAAAAACATAGGATTAAGCAAAAACTGAAATCTGAAAAGTTTAGTAAATTAGTATTGAAAACGGATAACCCTACACAGTATGTTTGTTTGTAGATAATCGTTATTTTTTGGTTATTGAAGTCTTACTTGTCAGAGAACAGGGAAACCTTTATTCTGGGTCACTTTCGCCCGAAACTGGTTGAGGGCGAAGGTGGCCCAGAATGAAGGTTTCCCTGTTCTCTCTTTGGCTTTCACTCTACCACAGAGTGGCTATCTCTTGGCTTTCACCCTACCACAGAGTGGCTATCTCTTTGCCTTTCACCCTACCACAGAGAAGTGTGCTAGGCCCGGCTATCTCTTTGGCTTTCACTCTACCACAGAGTGGCCATCTCTTTGGCTTTCACCTACCACAGAGTGGCTATCTCTTTGGCTTTCACCTACCACAGAGAAGTGTGCTAGGCCTGGCTATCTCTTTGGCTTTCACCCTACCACAGAGAAGTGTGCTAGGCCTGGCTATCTCTTTGGCTTTCACCCTACCACAGAGAAGTGTGCTAGGCCTGGCTATCTCTTTGGCTTTCACCCTAACAAAGAGAAGTGCTCTAGGTGCGCCTACCTCTTTTGGGCCCTTCACCTTACCACAGAGAAGTACCCTAGGTGTGCCTACCTCTTTGGCCTTCACCTTACCACAGACAGGTGCCCCAGGTGTGCCTACCTCTTTGGCCTTCACCTTACCACAGAGAAGTGCCCTAGGTGTGCCTACCTCTTTGGCCTTCACCTTACCACAGAGAAGTGCCTAGGTGTGCCTACCTCTTTGGCCTTCACCCTGGCATCGTAGTAGGGCCGGGCCTTCTCCACACAGGAGCCCAGCTTCTTGGCCAGCACGTCCAGCTTCTGGGTGGACTCGGACAGCGTCTGACGGAACGAGGCCCGGGCATCCTGTGCACAGAACAAAACACGCAACGTCAGCTATGCTCACCCGGTTGAAAGAACATTTTTACTCCAAACTGTTTTTATTTGCAATCGCTCTTCTTTTCTTTTCCACATGTCACGAATGTGAATAAAACAAAAGTTTTCTTTCAGTAATGAGTTATAAGTACTCCAGAGGTTTGAATTAAGACAAAAAATGAAGAAAGAAAGACAGACATACAGAAAGAAAAGGCAAACTTTGCAACTTTCAACAAATCAATGAACTTCCATAGTCAGAAACTTTCACAACAAATCAATGAACTTCCATAGTAAGACACTTTTAATATCTATCCAGCTACTTAAAAAAAAAGGGAAAGGGGCTGGGGGAATTTCAAGATTCTACATGAGTCTGCTTGAACGCCCTACTGCTAAATTTCACAGGGAAGGAATTTTCCATATTTTGTGAAATGCACCAAGAACAATTCCGATCCACACCAACAAACACTCATCAAAATCTACCAGTGGAGTACCCACATTCACACCAGCCTGCCGAAGGTGACCATTCTCCATCCCAGAGACTGTCAAACAGTTTGGACAGCCTGCCGAAGGTGACCATTCTCCATCCCAGAGACTGTCAAACAGTTTGGACAGCCTGCCGAAGGTGACCATTCTCCATCCCAGAGACTGTCAAACAGTTTGGACAGCCTGCCGAAGGTGACCATTCTCCATCCCAGAGACTGTCAAACAGTTTGGACAGCCTGCCGAAGGTGACCATTCTCCATCCCAGAGACTGTCAAACAGTTTGGACAGCCTGCCGAAGGTGACCATTCTCCATCCCAGAGACTGTCAAACAGTTTGGACAGCCTGCCGAAGGTGACCATTCTCCATCCCAGAGACTGTCAAACAGTTTGGACAGCCTGCCGAAGGCGACCATTCTCCATCCCAGAGACTGTCAAACAGTTTGGACAGCCTGCCGAAGGCGACCATTCTCCATCCCAGAGACTGTCAAACAGTTTGGACAGCCTGCCGAAGGTGACCATTCTCCATCCCAGAGACTGTCAAACAGTTTGGACAGCCTGCCGAAGGCGACCATTCTCCATCCCAGAGACTGTCAAACAGTTTGGACAGCCTGCCGAAGGCGACCATTCTCCATCCCAGAGACTGTCAAACAGTTTGGACAGCCTGCCGAAGGTGACCATTCTCCATCCCAGAGACTGTCAAACAGTTTGGACAGCCTGCCGAAGGTGACCATTCTCCATCCCAGAGACTGTCAAACAGTTTGGACAGCCTGCCGAAGGTGACCATTCTCCATCCCAGAGACTGTCAAACAGTTTGGACAGCCTGCCGAAGGTGACCATTCTCCATCCCAGAGACTGTCAAACAGTTTGGACAGCCTGCCGAAGGCGACCATTCTCCATCCCAGAGACTGTCAAACAGTTTGGACAGCCTGCCGAAGGTGACCATTCTCCATCCCAGAGACTGTCAAACAGTTTGGACAGCCTGCCGAAGGCGACCATTCTCCATCCCAGAGACTGTCAAACAGTTTGGACAGCCTGCCGAAGGCGACCATTCTCCATCCCAGAGACTGTCAAACAGTTTGGACAGCCTGCCGAAGGTGACCATTCTCCATCCCAGAGACTGTCAAACAGTTTGGACAGCCTGCCGAAGGCGACCATTCTCCATCCCAGAGACTGTCAAACAGTTTGGACAGCCTGCCGAAGGCGACCATTCTCCATCCCAGAGACTGTCAAACAGTTTGGACAGCCTGCTGAAGGTGACCATTCTCCATCCCAGAGACTGTCAAACAGTTTGGACAGCCTGCCGAAGGCGACCATTCTCCATCCCAGAGACTGTCAAACAGTTTGGACAGCCTGCCGAAGGCGACCATTCTCCATCCCAGAGACTGTCAAACAGTTTGGACAGCCTGCCGAAGGTGACCATTCTCCATCCCAGAGACTGTCAAACAGTTTGGACAGCCTGCCGAAGGTGACCATTCTCCATCCCAGAGACTGTCAAACAGTTTGGACAGCCTGCCGAAGGTGACCATTCTCCATCCCAGAGACTGTCAAACAGTTTGGACAGCCTGCCGAAGGTGACCATTCTCCATCCCAGAGACTGTCAAACAGTTTGGACAGCCTGCCGAAGGTGACCATTCTCCATCCCAGAGACTGTCAAACAGTTTGGACAGCCTGCCGAAGGTGACCATTCTCCATCCCAGAGACTGTCAAACAGTTTGGACAGCCTGCCGAAGGTGACCATTCTCCATCCCAGAGACTGTCAAACAGTTTGGACAGCCTGCCGAAGGCGACCATTCTCCATCCCAGAGACTGTCAAACAGTTTGGACCAAACAAGGAACAGAACTACCATGTTGCTCATGACCCAGTAAAAGACGCCGCCCAAACTTCCCATGCTGTCAGGGAACTCCCCAACTTCTCTGAAACGGCGCCAGTCTGGCCCATGCTGAAAGGTAATGAGGTCAAATAAAACCTGGTGAAAGCACGCACATGTCACCAGACAACATGCCACAAAATCCACACTCACCCGACGCCCTTCAAGCGGCAACAAACTGCGTGCAACCATCTGATGTAGCTGACTAGAGGGCGAGCATTTATGTCTCTCCACAGTTATACTGCTGACTACAGGGCGAGCATTTATGTCTCTCCACAGTCAAACTGCTAACCACAGGGCTGACATTTATGTTTGTCCACAGTCAAACTGCTAACTACAGGGCTGGCATTTATGTCTGTCCACAGTGAAACTGCTAACTACAGGGCGAGCATTTATGTCTGTCCACAGTCAAACTGCTAACTACAGGGCGAGCATTTATGTCTCTCCACAGTCAAACTGCTAACTACAGGGCTGACATTTATGTCTGTCCACAGTCAAACTGCTAACTACAGGGCGAGCATTTATGTCTCTCCACAGTCAAACTGCTAACTACAGGCGAGCATTTATGTCTGTCCACAGTTATACTGCTAACTACAGGGCGAGCATTTATGTCTCTCCACAGTCAAACTGCTAACTACAGGGCGAGCATTTATGTCTGTCCACAGTGAAACTGCTAACTACAGGGCGAGCATTTATGTCTGTCCACAGTCAAACTGCTAACTACAGGGCGAGCATTTATGTCTGTCCACAGTTAAACTGCTAACTACAGGGCTGGCATTTATGTCTGTCCACAGTTAAACTGCTAACTACAGGGCGAGCATTTATGTCTGTCCACAGCTAAACTGCTAACTACAGGCTGACATTTATGTCTCTCCACAGTCAAACTGCTAACTACAGGGCTGACATTTATGTCTGTCCACAGTCAAACTGCTAACTACAGGGCGAGCATTTATGTCTCTCCACAGTGAAACTGCTAACTGCAGGGCGAGCATTTATGTCTCTCCACAGTTAAACTGCTAACTACAGGGTGAGCATTTATGTCTGTCCACAGTTAAACTGCTAACTACAGGGCGAGCATTTATGTCTGTCCACAGTTAAACTGCTAACTACAGGGCTGAGATTTATGTCTCTCCACAGTCAAACTGCTAACTACAGGGCTGACATTTATGTCTGTCCACAGTCAAACTGCTAACTACAGGGCGAGCATTTATGTCTCTCCACAGTGAAACTGCTAACTACAGGGCGAGCATTTATGTCTCTCCACAGTTAAACTGCTAACTGAAAACAAGAGACTGTGTCTGGTTCACCACCTTCGGCATGCCTGGTTCACCACCTTCGGCATGCCTGGTTCACCACCTTCGGCATGCCTGGTTCACCACCTTCGGCATGCCTGGTTCACCACCTTCGGCATGTCTGGTTCACCACCTTCGCCAGTATTTGAAAAAGACTGCTCACTAACGAACTGGGAAAGCACTTTTTATCAGTTGCATAAAGCCTTTT
This sequence comes from Conus ventricosus, assembly GCA_018398815.1. Taxonomy (NCBI): domain Eukaryota; kingdom Metazoa; phylum Mollusca; class Gastropoda; order Neogastropoda; family Conidae; genus Conus; species Conus ventricosus. Next base: position 47,340,089 of record CM031627.1, read on the forward strand.
GCACCTGCGAAAAGAGACACCATTTCTCGTTGGATGAAAGATGTGCTGCTTATGGCTGGAATAGACATATCAAAGTACTCGGCTCACAGCACTTGGGCTGCTAGTACTTTTGCAGCATTAAGCAGAGGTGTACCAATAGACAGCATCCTTCAAGCAGGTGGATGGTCAAACAGGAACACTTTTTCAAGATTCTACAACTGGGTCATTATACAGAATGAAGATGGAAATGGTGGTTCTAGGAAGACTAAAAGGCCTCCCTCCCCCCCCCCCCCCCCCCCCCCCCCCCCCCCCCTCTGTGCTGGACACATTTGTAGACAAAGGGAAGTAACTCACGTTATGAGCTGATTGCCTTGCTGAGCCTGATGTGTTTAAGAATAACATGTGATCCGAGATGCTAAAATCTCCACATGTATACGTCTGACCAATTAGCAGACAAGGAATGTTTTGAAAATTAAACGAGACTTACCTGAAAGTTGAAGTTTAATGGAGATTATTTCGAGGATGCTGTTGGGTAGAGGAATACATGTGCCCACCCTTCTTCTTCTTCTTCTTCCTAAAATACTGGTTCACCCCATAAACGAGTAGGTCACCAGCGAGCATGTTAAAAAGTAAAATAACATAACATAAAATAGTGCGACTCAGTCTGTTGGCCCCTGGAGCAAAACCCATCAGCAACTGGAGGTAATTCCATTGAACCCTCCCTTCCGAGTTTGTTCTCGGGATCACATGTAGCTGAAGTCTGGGGCGCGCGTGCAGTTTTTTCCTCCACATGTATACCTCTACCCAACAGCATCCTCGAAATAATCTCCATTAAACTTCCAACTTCCAGGTAAGTCTTGTGTAATTTTCAAATTAACAGCAAGCACCAGCCACATTGCAATTAGCGAAAAGTTCAGCAAGACACACCTACATACCTCAGTAAACAAAACAAAAAAAAGAATTGAAATAATAGCCATGATGGTCTTCTCCCTTGCGACGTTTGGCCACAGAAAGAGAGCTTCATGAACAGATGTATGTCTCCACACTGTGGTCTAAAGTGTTTGGCCACAGAAAGAGAGCTTCATGAACAGATGTATGTCTCCACACTGTGGTCTAAAGTGTTTGGCCACAGAAAGAGAGCTTCATGAACAGATGGATGTCTCCACACTGTGGTCTAAAGTGTTTGGCCACAGAAAGAGAGCTTCATGAATAGATGTATGTCTCCACACTGTGGTCTAAAGTGTTTGGCCACAGAAAGAGAGCTTCATGAACAGATGTATGTCTCCACATTGTGGTCTAAAGTGTTTGGCCACAGAAAGAGAGCTTCATGAACAGATGTATGTCTCCATACTGTGGTCTAAAGTGTTTGGCCACAGAAAGAGAACTTCATGAACAGATGTATGTCTCCACACTGTGGTCTAAAGTGTTTGGCCACAGAAAGAGAGCTTCATGAACAGATGTATGTCTCCACACTGTGGTCTAAAGTGTTTGGCCACAGAAAGAGAGCTTCATGAACAGATGTATGTCTCCACACTGTGGTCTAAAGTGTTTGGCCACAGAAAGAGAGCTTCATGAACAGATGTATGTCTCCACACTGTGGTCTAAAGTGTTTGGCCACAGAAAGAGAGCTTCATGAACAGATGTATGTCTCCACACTGTGGTCTAAAGTGTTTGGCCACAGAAGAGAGCTTCATGAACTGATGTATGTCTCCACACTGTGGTCTAAAGTGTTTGGCCACAGAAAGAGAGCTTCATGAACAGATGTATGTCTCCACACTGTGGTCTAAAGTGTTTGGCCACAGAAAGAGAGCTTCATGAACAGATGTATGTCCCACACTGTGGTCTGAAGTGTTTGGCCACAGAAAGAGAGCTTCATGAACAGATGTATGTCTCCATACTGTGGTCTAAAGTGTTTGGCCACAGAAAGAGAACTTCATGAACAGATGTATGTCTCCACACTGTGGTCTAATGTTGTTTGGCCACAGAAAGAGAGCTTCATGAACAGATGTATGTCTCCACACTGTGGTCTAAAGTGTTTGGCCACAGAAAGAGAGCTTCATGAACAGATGTATGTCTCCACACTGTGGTCTAAAGTGTTTGGCCACAGAAAGAGAGCTTCATGAACAGATGTATGTCTCCACACTGTGGTCTAAAGTGTTTGGCCACAGAAGAGAGCTTCATGAACAGATGTATGTCTCCACACTGTGGTCTAAAGTGTTTGGCCACAGAAGAGAGCTTCATGAACAGATGTATGTCTCCACACTGTGGTCTGAAGTGTTTGGCCACAGAAAGAGAGCTTCATGAACAGATGTATGTCTCCACACTGTGGTCTGAAGTGTTTGGCCACAGAAAGAGAGCTTCATGAACAGATGTATGTCTCCACACTGTGGTCTGAAGTGTTTGGCCACAGAAAGAGAGCTTCATGAACAGATGTATGTCTCCACACTGTGGTCTGAAGTGTTTGGCCACAGAAAGAGAGCTTCATGAATAGATGTATGTCTCCACACTGTGGTCTAAAGTGTTTGGCCACAGAAAGAGAGCTTCATGAACAGATGTATGTCTCCACACTGTGGTCTGAAGTGTTTGGCCACAGAAAGAGAGCTTCATGAATAGATGTATGTCTCCACACTGTGGTCTGAAGTGTTTGGCCACAGAAAGAGAGCTTCATAAACAGATGTATGTCGCCACACTGTGGTCTAAAGTGTAAGTTCGTACTCCATCAGCCAGGGAATGTGACCAAAAAGAGCTAGCCCCTAACTGGTACAGATTGGTGAGCCTTCAAGCTGCCCGTGTGGAACAGCCCCAATGACAGTGGAACACTTCCTGCAGGACTATCCCACACATGAAAAGCTAAGGGCAGAGACCTGGCCTGCCAACACACCGATGACGGAAAAGCTTTGTGGATCACTGGAGGGCCTCCCGCCATACAGCAGCCTTCGTCAGTGCCTCTGGGGATGCTGTCTGAGTGAATGAAGAAGAAGAAGAAGAAGAAGAAGTGGTACAGTGGGTGATGCTAAGCCACACTCTGACTTGCAACTGGTCACAAGCAAAGGAAGTCAGCAGCCATCCAGAGTGAGAATCCTGTGGCCTCTGGCCTCCCCCTGACTTCCCAATGCTCACACACTGACATGGACAGCCCCCTCCCTGCATGCTACTGCAGTGCATGTACTGGTGTGAAGGGGGCAGGGCGGGGTGGGGGTGGGGTGGGGGTGTGGGGAGTGGCAGTGAAGGACAGCAAACAGTCGGTACTCACATCCAGTTCTAGCTCCAGGCGGTTGATCTCTTCAGAAGCCTTGTTCAGTTTTTCAAGCTCAATCTGAAAATGAAATATCATCGCTCATTTAAACAATTTTTTTTTTTAAATTTAATCTACACCTTTTAAAATCGAATCATGTTCTGAACACAACTTCCTGCCTGAAGAATGTGTCTCAAATTTGTCTCCCTGGTTCTGTAGAGTTTATACAGAGATCTTTCCAATAAAGAAGAAAACTAACATCAGAATTAGAAAGTGTTGCTTTTCAATATATATTAGTGTCAATGATAATCATTTTGTAAAATTTAGGTGATACAAATTAATACATCCTGTGCTCTCAGGTGTATAGCTGTAAACAATGAATCTTGAAAGTGAATGTACGTTTGCGTGTGTATGCGCACACTCTGTGTGTGTGTGTGTGTGCATGTGAGTGTGCATGTGTGTTTGTGTAGTGAGTGAGAAATGTATTCAAATAAAGATAATCATAGCCAGTAGCACATACCAAGTAATCAACACATGCACACCGACACACACACACATGACCACACACACATGAGCACACACACATACACCGACACACATACACACACACATACAGAGTTCATAAAAAAGAGATCATGCTCAAAGGCTAGATGATCATATGAACTATGATGATGAGTGAAGGCCAATCACTAGAAGTGTGCTGAACTAATGATCAATCCATGCATTTTAGTTTTTACTTGGTCTTCACTGCAGCGCCTGCCCAGAGAAGAAGTTCTGCCATGAACACCATCTTTCTGTCTACAAAGCACAGTCATTCAAACTGTCTCAGCCAGTTGTGTGGGGACATCATCGTACCTATATCAACTCTTTTTGACTTCTTGATGCTGACAGAGCCTCAATTTTCTCATTTGAGTTCGATTTTTTTATAAGTACATTTGTCTTTGTACCGACCTGTCATGTTTGTAGTTGGTCAGTTTAACAGTTCTCATGCACACCGTCCAATCATACACATTAAGCGTTACACTACTGCAGTCAGCTGCAAGTGCTCCAGCAGCCGAAGAGATCATTTACTAAGCCTCTTGTCTTGCTCTGCCACTTGCATGCACCATTTTGTTTCAATGGTCAGAATAAGTGCAAGTGATGGCACATTCAGCAGTCAAAAGACACAGGTCTACACTCATAATCATATCACTGTGCCTCCATACAAAACGTTCTACTTTCAGGGATACACGGTTATGTTGTACCTCCACTAGATCTAACATTATTGTTAGTCATAGATGGGTGTATAGTGCTCACAGTCATAATCAAACTAATACTATGTCAAGATGGGTGAATAGTGCTAATAGTTATAATCAAACTGATACTATGTCAAGATGGGTGTGTACTGTTAATAGTTATAATCAAACTAATACTATGTCAAGATGGGTGAACAGTGCTAATAGTTATAATCAAACTGATACCATGTCAAGATGGGTGAATAGTGCTAATAATTATAGATCTAGTTGCAAAGCGAGACAACTGCAGGCGGAAATCTAAACAAATCTTAAATAAATGTTAGCGAACCGCCCAGAGAACGTGGACAAACGAGTTACAAGACAAAACACGACGCGTTTCGACCTCTTAGGTCTTCGTCTGGTGATAAATAAACGAATAAAACAACGAAAATTCACCTTTGGTCGCTTCAGATCGCTCAGGGTTCAGCGCAAGGAAGAAGGCGTTTGACGCCTTCTTCCTTGCGCTGAACCCTGAGCGATCTGAAGCGACCAAAGGTGAATTTTCGTTGTTTTATTCGTTTATTTATCACCAGACGAAGACCTAAGAGGTCGAAACGCGTCGTGTTTTGTCTTGTAACTCGTTTGTCCACGTTCTCTGGGCGGTTCGCTAACATTTATTTAAGATTTGTCTAATAATTATAATCAAACTAATACCATGTCAAGATGGGTGTATAGTGTTAATAGTTCTAATCAAACTAATACTATGTTGAACAAATCCAATCTGGGAAACAACTGCAGACAAACACAACAGCAATCAGTTGACAATGTCCCCTGAGATAATGACACTACTCAGCACTGATTTTCTGCTGCTGAGGAAAATGATAGATCATAGAGGGAAGAAGTGTGGAAAGGGGTTAGAAAGGGGATGAAGAAAAATCCTGTAGGTAAAAGTAATCCTTTTTAGTTTTTTTTTTCTTCTGTCTTGTGAACAGAACATTATCCATAACACCTTCCTG
>CM031627.1:47355532-47358032 GCA_018398815.1 Conus ventricosus
ACTACTGGCCGACCTTTCTGAAAATTTGTACGAATGTTCATTATGGGTCAAGGATGATGCCCGACGTTTTAGTTTACCGTTACAGTCGTTCCTAACGGCTGTAACGGCCTGTAACGTTTTTTTTCCTTTATGGAATATCTCCGAAAGTACTTGGCCGATCTTTGTGAAAATTAGCAGGTATGTTCATTATGGGTCACGGATGATGCCTGATGTCTTAGTTTGCCCCGTTATAGCCGTTACTAACGGTTGTAACGGCCTGTAACGGTATTTCGTCTTTATGGAATATCTCAGAAAGTACTTGGCCAATTTATAAGCGGTTTGGATGATCTTGTGACAAATCGGATCCTCTGTCCATATGTAAGTGATGTAATGCTGAAAATGGATTAAACAACCGTTAAAAACCGTTATTCTGCCGTTATTTCTTATATGTAGGTTGATTTTAATGAAATTTGGTATATAGAAAGGTTATCACACACAAATGGCATTTCTATATAGTGTTCCAAAATTTGACCGTTAAAAACCGTTATTCTTGACATATTGTCCAATTTGGATGAAATTTGATATGCACACAGGCTTTAGCCCAGTGAGGACTAAAATACCGGTTTCAAAAGTGCATATCGGTTATATAACCGTTAAACCGTTATTTTGCCGTTATTTCTTATATATTGGTGGGTTTTAATGAAATTTTGTATATAGAAAGGTTATCACACACAAATGGCACTTCCATGCAGTGTTTCAAAATCTGACCGTTAAAAACCGTTATTCTTGACATATTGTCCAATTTGGATGAAATTTGGTATGTACACAGGCTTTAGCCCAGTGAGGACTAAAATACCGGTTTCAAAAGTGTATATCGGTTATATAACCGATAAACCGTTATTTTGCCGTTATTTTTTTATATTGGTTGATTTTAATGCAATTTTGTATATAGAAAGGTCATCACACACAAATGGCACTTCCATGCAGTGTTTCAAAATCTGACCGTTAAAAACCGTTATTCTTGACATATTGTCCGATTTGGATGAAATTTGGTATGTACACAGGCTTTAGCCCAGTGAGCACTAAAATACCAGTTTCAAAAGTGTACATCGGCTAAATAACCGTTAAAACCGTTATTTTGCCTTTATTTCTTATCTCACAAAGCACTTGGCTGATTTATAAGCGGTTTGGAAAACTGGGAGTACGTTTATATGCTTCGCATCTTGTTTAACCGGTCTTGAGAGTTGACTTCAATGGGGTGGTAGTCCTGGTATGGATGGCCCTTTGCGATCGGCTGGGCTATAAACAATATGAATTTAGTGAATTGGGTTTTAAAAGTCTGAAGATCCTCTCTCTCTCTCTCTCTCTCTCTCTCTCTCTCTCTCTCTCTCTCTCTCTCTCTCTCTCTCTCTCTCCCCTCTCCTCTCTCTTCTCTTTCCTTACCTCTCCCCCCACTTTCTCTTTCTAAATCCTCTCTCTCTCTCTCTCTCTCTCTCTCTCTCTCTCTCTCTCTCTCTCTCTCTCTCTCTCTCTTCTCTTCCTTACCTCTCCCCCCACTTTCTCTTTCTAAATCTTTTTTCCTCCCTTCGTCACCGCCATCGTTCGTGGTCAAACGCCACAATTAGGATTCCTCAGCAGATCACTATACATTGTCCATGTCAGCATTTTGAGGCCTGACATGAATTTCGAGCCAGCATTTCATATCAAAGTGATAATTGACCAAAAGAACAGCCACCCACCAAACCTTTCACCTGTTTGGGAGTGATCAATACAACAGCCACCCACCAATCCTTTCACCTGTTTTGGGGTGATCAATACAACAGCCACCCACCAATCCTTTCACCTGTTTGGGGGTGATCAATACAACAGCCACCCACCAATCCTTTCACCTGTTTTGGGGTGATGAAAACAACAGCCACCCACCAATCCTTTCACCTGTTTTGGGGTGATGAAAACAACAGCCACCCACCAATCCTTTCACCTGTTTTGGGGTGATGAAAACAACAGCCACTCACCAATCCTTTCACCTGTTTTGGGGTGATGAAAACAACAGCCACCCACCAATCCTTTCACCTGTTTTGGGGTGATGAAAACAACAAGCACCCACCAATCCTTTCACGTATTTTGGGGTGGTCAAAAGAACAGCCACCCACCAATCCTTTCAGCTATTTGGGGTGGATTAAGCTATTTTTTTTTTTGGGGGGGGGGGGGGGGGGGGGGGGGGATTCAGCTATTTTGTGGTGGATTCAGCTATTTTGGGGGGGGGGGGGGGGGGGGGATTCAGCTATTTTGGGGGGGGGGGGGGGGGATTCAGCTATTTTGGGGGGGGGGGGGGGGGGGGGGATTCAGCTATTTTGTGGTGGATTTCCACGATGGGCACCACTCACAATCTTCCAGTACACGACCTTCCCCTTGACTGACGTCACATTTCCGGCCTATGCACTCACCCGTGACCCTGTCTTGGCGCCAGTGGTGTCCCCAAATAGTCCACTCCTTTGATTTTAATCTGTCTGCTTGGAAC